>JALJCO010005575.1:2130000-2307741 GCA_023101725.1 Atherinomorus stipes
ACTTACATTTTTTTTTATTTATTTATTTATTTCCTTCAAACCAATTTAGGGAACTTCACTCCCAATTATTCAGAAAATTTGAACCCGTTTAATGCCTATTTGGTCAAATGATATCCCTGTTTTTTTGTTGTTTTTTTTGTCAAAACAGATCACATAAAATGTGTTGTTTTCCATGTAATGCATGTTAGGTAACACTCATTTTTGGTACTTTTTTAAAAGAATAAATCCATCAGCAATATATATATTCATATATGGAAAATAACTTTTTTGTGTGTTTATCATGTTAAGTTGACATTCAAAGGGTAAAATACTTTGAATGAGTACATATTCTGTATTTTTTATCTGAAATACTCAAAACAGACTGCATTATTTTTGTTTGCTTGCCCTTTAATTTGTTGTTTTTGTATTTTCCATCAGTTGCAGTGACTGTCTTTTTAAAAATATCTGTCAAAGGCAAATTTCTGCTTAAAAAAAAAAAAAACAAACTATTCATCTTGAACTGACACAATCTGCTGTCTATTGTTTTACAGTTTAGAGGAGTTTTTATTCTCCCCAAAGATGTAAGCTGCAGTTTTTATTCATATGCTGATTAATGTCAGAACATGCTGTGTCCATAACATTTTCTGACTATAACAGAGAATTAATGGAAAAGTGATCAGCTGCTCACTGTGTGCCTACTTCTTATTGCAATTTTTTTTTTTCAATTTCACTGTAACATTGTGTGCAATTTTTATTTTTTTAACTTTATCATTGAATTCTGTTTTGCAATGAAATTTACTTTTCTTTAAAATAAATAAATAAATAAAAATCATATCAACAACATATTAGCATTTCAAACCCTACCCCCACCACTTGTGTTCAAGTCCCTATTTGTCTGAATGGAGAGGAACTCCACAAGATGAAATCTGATACTAGAAACAAAATGTCAGACCAGGTACATTTAAAGCCAATCAGCGTGCAGTTTTACTGGTGTTTACCGAAGCCCTGTCACTATTGGCCAATCACAGCCAAATCACGAGCCAACAGCTTCCGTATTATTGACCTATGACTCTGCAAAGTAGGCGGGGTTTATAGCCTCTCTGGCCTCTGATTGGCTCGCTGTCGCCTTCTATCCGGTTTAGCGTCATAATCTGCCGCTCCACCTAACGGGAAGCAACGACGGCTGCTTAATCTTTCATCGGGGGGGAAAAAAAGCTGAAAGGAGACGAAAACGTTTTAAAAAAATCGACTTCGGTAAGTCAGTTGTTGTTTATGAATGGTTCACATGCAAAATTGAGTTTTTCAGTGGAAGGTCTTCCGTTGTTTGAATGTACATTCATCTCGTGTTCCTCTGTCATGAGACTGAGGCAGGAGGAGGGACTGATGTAGCATCTTTATGTGAGGAGATGGAGGCCTTCATTGCTGCCTCTTGCAGATGTTTAGCTACTTACTCGCTAGATCGTTTTTAAAAAATTGTGATAGTAAAAAATATGCGTAGCTGTAATTTCTTGTAGCTGAGTTAAAGACTGCTGAACTCGATAGCTGTGCATGTTTAATGAGTATCCCGGTGTCATATTCCTATTTAACAGAAGTCTGTCATGTGAGCAGTTTCCCCCCCTTGTCCCCATTATTTGGCAATGAACTCCTGTTTTGTCTTTCTGAGCTGAATAAATAACCAATTATAGGAGGATAAGCTCTCTTACTATGTCAATAGTTATGTTGAAGTAAAGTTTTAGAGTCCCAACAGTGGTTTGTCTCACTCCTGGTTTATTTGGACATAATTTAAAAGGATATGTGCATTTGTAACTTATGCCTTTATTCCTACAGAATGTACAGTATCTTTAGCCTCTGTCCTTGGTTTTCTTATTTTACATTCAGCCTCTCGGCCTCCAGTCAAGATGATCCACAGCTTGTTCCTGATAAATGCCTCGGGGGATATTTTCCTGGAGAAACACTGGAAAAGTGTGGTCAGCCGCTCTGTGTGTGACTACTTCTTTGAGGCACAGGAGCGAGCAACTGAGCCGGAGAACGTCCCACCAGTGATCCCCACACCCCATCACTACCTTATCAGTGTGCTCAGGCACCGCATCTACTTTGTGGCAGTAATCCAGAGTGAGGTGCCGCCGCTCTTTGTCATAGAGTTTCTGCACAGAGTGGTCGACACGTTCCAGGTTGGTTCCTTTGTCTTTTTTTTACTCACTTTAACTTAACAAAGCTCATGTAAGCTCATGACTTTAAAAACGCACATATTTTTGTTCTCAGGATTACTTTGGAGTGTGTACAGAGGCAGCAATCAAAGACAATGTGGTGGTGGTTTATGAACTTCTAGAGGAGATGCTGGACAATGGGTTCCCCCTGGCAACAGAGTCCAACATCCTCAAAGAGCTCATTAAGCCTCCCACCATCCTCCGTACAATGGTCAACACCATCACAGGTCACCTACCTGCTTCTTAGCCACAGTGTCACTGTGCAGAAAACAAATTATTCAGGAAATCATGTCCAACAATGCCGTTATATCAGATGTAATATGTGGCGATGCGCATGGGATGCACTCTTGTTGCTATAGCTACAACTGTTATTGAAAAAAGGCCATGCAGGTTTAATAATTTGACATTTATAATGTGTTTTGTGTTAAAGAGCTACTAGTAAAGCTACTTCTTCATGGATTACCATGTAGTGCTACACAGAGGGAAGCCATATTTATAGCAATGCTTTATGTCTGCTTTCCAGGCAGTACCAACGTGGGTGAACAGCTCCCCACCGGCCAGCTCTCAGTGGTGCCATGGCGACGAACTGGCGTCAAATACACCAACAATGAAGCCTATTTTGATGTGGTGGAAGAGATTGATGCTATAATAGATAAATCAGGTATCCATCTTAGTTAAACGGTTCACTCTATGCCTGTGTGAGGTTCTCTGTGCCTGTATTATCAACTTCACTGTTTATTTCCTCAGGTTCCACCATCACCGCAGAAATTCAGGGAGTTATTGATGCTTGCGTAAAACTGACAGGGATGCCCGACCTCACCCTCTCATTCATGGTGGGTTTGGTCTTTTCTATCTTTATTAAGCCTGCTTATTGATACTTCCACTCTGTATATATTCAGAAGAAGAGCGATACACTCTGACACAGATTATTTAATTATTGAATCATTTTAATCTAAATCTGACGAGTCGTGGCCTTTAAGGGAGGAGCATGGGGAGTTTTAATAAGGCATCGATGGCTTTTGTTTCTTCCCCAGAATCCTCGGCTGCTGGATGATGTCAGCTTCCACCCGTGTGTTCGGTTCAAGCGTTGGGAAGCTGAGCGGATCCTGTCCTTCATCCCACCTGATGGAAACTTCCGGTTGCTCTCCTACCACGTCAGCTCTCAGAAGTTAGTGTTTATCCACGTGAAGATCATTTTTGCGGCTGTTATTTTCCATCTCTGCATTGAAAATACCAAAATTGATGGACCAAATTTTAATCTGAAGAACAGTTTATCTGAAGTAAGTTGCATGCTGACCCTCCTCTTCCTCCTCTTCAGCCTGGTGGCTATCCCTGTCTATGTCAAACACAACATCACCTTTCGGGAGGGAAGCTCTCAGGGTCGTTTTGATTTGACTCTGGGCCCAAAACAGACCATGGGGAAGGCCGTGGAGTCGGTCCTCGTCAACAGCCAGCTGCCACGGGGGGTCCTCAACGCCAACCTCAACCCCTCCCAGGGAACGTACACCTTTGACCCAGTCACGAAGGTACTTAGACACTGTGTTTGGGGGAATGTGGAACACAGGGATGGTTCAAGTATAACGGATTAAGGTCCGTTTTAAAGATGCTTCATAGTGACACTTTTATGTTGTTTTTTTCTTTTACAAGTTGTTGACATGGGATGTTGGTAAGATCAACCCACAGAAGCTTCCCAGTCTGAAGGGGACTATGAGTCTGCAGGCCGGAGCCTCTAAACCGGACGAGAACCCCACCATTAACATCCAGTTCAAGATCCAGCAGATGGCCATCTCAGGTACACTCACACGTGGCATCTGAGCCTTTCATCCTCATGCAGCTTCGGTGGTGTTTTTATGTAACATATGAACATAACCAGGCTGTTTTTAGTGAGTTGAACCCATATTTTATCTTTTATTTCTAATCAGAAATTCCACTCTTTGTTTGGAGCAGAAAAATGACTTCCCTCCTCCTCACTCAATCTGCTTTCATCACACTGTTGCTCAGCTGACAACCACCTGACCGTTTTGCTCAACGGCAACGTCTTAATGACCACTAGATGGTGCCAAATGCAACATATAGTCTGACATTACAGCATAAACGTGAAGCTGAATAGTAATAATGAAATATAATACAACCACTAAGTACTTTCTTTTAGACTGATTATATATAATCGCATATATAATATGAGTGATGCGGCTTAGGTTAGAGCTGTTTAGTAAATATAAACGGTAGTTCTTCTGGGTGGTGAAAAATCCATCTGTCACAACAGAAACTCCACTTTAACCTATGATACAGCTTCAGTTGTATCATTTCGTAATAAATTATTTGGAATTTGAAATTTTCAAATGTGTTTCCTTTTTATATTGTTTGTTACCTGAATGGAAAAGGAGCCTGTAGTAAAAGTGTTTATTTGCACAACAGAAATGCATCAAATAAACAGGGTAAAATACAGTGCAGGAAGAGGCAAAAAGCCAGTCTGGCTTATCTGAAGCCTCCACTAAAAACGATGTGAGTGTGAGTACAAAGTAATATTAAATGCAATGAGGTTAATAAAACAATAAAAAACCATATACTGTACATCTGCATACGTATGCATACGCATATCAGGAGCATCCATATTAAATGGACCTTTAAAGTTTTCAACCATTGAACACAGGTTGCTTAATTGGAAAACTACTCGTAAGTGTTTAGATATCTGGGAGGATGGAGATCCTTGGACTGTGATTTGTTGTGCGAGTGTCTCTGTAGCTTCAGTGTTTCAACATGTGTTCACATAGATTGGATCTTACCATTTAATATTTAACAAACTGAACATAAAACAAAGAAAACGCATCGTTCTCTGTGACCAGTCAACTGATCCTTGATGCAAACAAACAAGAACATATTTTTCAAGCTTACTCAGTTTGTATCTGTGTCAGAACACTAATAATGATGCAGAGAAATATGAAAAAAAGCATTTTTATAGTCACATTAAACTGTAATTTACTTCTGCATGACAGTGTAATAAAGTGCCCAAACTGCAGTCCCATAAAATGTCAGTCTTCATTTCCTTAGTCAGGTAAAAACTCTTAAAGTGAAACTATAACAGAAGACACAATCAACTTTGACTATTATGACCCTGATCTGACCAGCTTGCTTCATTCAATACTTAATAGAGGAAATCTGCTTTAATTGAGCTTTTAAGTTAAAGTGGAATCCAGTAAGGTCTAAAGTTTTTTTTTTTTTTTTTTTTTTTTCCCAGCGTCTCGCATGACTGACTGAGTTACAAGTAAATTTTGGTAAAGCAAAAGAAAACAGCACGTCTATGAATCATTAGGGACAAAAGTTCTTATTTTCTGTTTTAATATTTTGATCTGAGACTTCTTGTAAACCTCGTACCTCAGCACTGATAAGGTCGAGGGGAAGAGCTGAGCTGAGCTGTGGGGTTTGTGGCGATCAGAAAACGTATGATTTAGGTTTGCAGAGCTGGGGGTGCCATGACAACGAAGCACTGGCACCAAGCTTCCAGTCAGTGTAGATGGAGGTGGTTTAGAAATCTCATGTCGACTTCTGTTGTAGTTTTAGTCAAAACAGATGAAGTTTTCAGGGTTGTTTGTGTCTTTTAACAGGGCTGAAGGTAAATCGACTGGACATGTACGGCGAGAAGTATAAACCTTTCAAGGGCATCAAGTACATGACCAAGGCCGGCAAGTTCCAGGTCCGGACTTAAAGACCACCGCTCTGGGAGAGCTGGACCAGACCACCATGAGACTGCGGGGGGTTTTAATGGGGGAAGGGGAGTTGGTAGATTCCCTGTGTTTATGCATTTATCTTCCAAGGTTTACCCACACTAAATGGAGGCTCCTTGTAGCAGTTAGGAGTGGAGCATTACACACAAACATGAAACCTCTGTTAACTGGTTGGAGCTCTGAAATGGTTCAGGGAGTTTGAACAAACATTTCCACCTCTGTCCAGGCTGAGTCTGGTCTAGACCTGATCAATATTTCCCCTCAGATGCACTGGGAGCAACCGAAAGCATCAGTCAGAACAAATCTAAACTCTTATACAAGAGCGTTGTCAACGCTGGCTGAGTTATACAAAAATGGATTTCAGGTTCTTGCATTAGAAAAGCCAGATTCATATGTGATTATTATATACTGGACCTTTTAATGTATCAAAACACACATCCTTAATGAGCAATGAGGCCTTGATAAAAGTTCTGTGTTTGGTGAAATCACCTCTAAAGGAAAACAAAAGCCTGACAGCAGGTTCGAAATAAAATAAAATAAAATATGCCATTTCTTAAAAGCAGAAACCCAGAAATGCTCCCAGCTGTAAAAGAATGAGCTCCTATAATGATTACACACTCCAAAGAGTCCTCCCTGTAAACCGCTAATGAAAGTCATCACTGTATTTCTCGTCCTCCTGTTTTTCTAATTGTTTTTCCTTTTGTTTTGTTTACTTCTCGCTTTGTTTTCTACTTGTTCTGAGTTACGATGATGATTATTATTTCTGATTGCTGTACTGGTGCTGGTCTACTGACATGAACGAATGTGACAGTTGGAGCCGTCCCGGGTTGGGCACTTGGGCATCTGCTGGTACCAAATCTCTGGTTTTGGTGGAAATGAGGTGGATGTCCAGTTAGTGAAGCTGTTTACCACCAAGGTTTCTGAGAGAAGTCCAGGTACATGTTCACCTGTTTTATTCAACTTAAGTGTTATTTATTAAAGAAAAAAAAGGACTCATTACTGAAGGATTGTTGTGTCTTAATGCTGGTTTTATTCTATATGTTTAACCATCACCGACTTCAAGGCGAGTTTCCCTCAGCAGGTTTTGTTTCGAACATATTGACCAAGAAAGATTTTTGGTTGTGACGGTTTGGTGGCTTTTCAGGGTGAATCACATCCCTCGCTGTCAGAAAAGCTGTATAATGTGTATTTGAAATACAAAGTCTTGAACGTTGCCATGGCAACTGGACTTATTTGGAGAAAACTGTTGGAGGGAGGTGATTCATTCATGCCTCCGGGTCTCCGCTGACATCAGCCTACCATCCCACTATGCTCTCTCTGAGCTCACGTACATACATCATGGCGGCTGCAAATGATTGACTGACTAATTCCAATAAATAGAAAATATGACATCACGTGATGAGACGAGATACCTCCAGAGAGATGTTGGAGGTTTGCGTTCTGTGTTTACAGCATTTTTTGTCTGCTATACAGCCTCCAATGGAGTGTTATGATGGTTAAAGAAATGATAATAAAGATTCAGTGTGTTGAAACTGAGTCATGACACTGTTGTGTGTTTATAAAAGTTGACATATTTTCCTTCTTTCATTCGAATCTTAATATTTCACATATACTTTACAGTTATTTTACTTGTGAATATGTACTCTCAGCCTTTTAATATATATTTAATTCAGTATAGATGGGACCCATTTTCATCAGTAGTGCTCTGACATACTGTTAAGTACAGACCACAGTGTGGTCCACCCCCACCAGTATGTGCGGGTGGTGCAGCCACTCTGCTTGTATCTAGATGAACACCCTAACTGTCACTTTCAGTTGGAAGTCAGTTTGGATGTTCAGGGAACAACCAAGTAACCACAAAGGTGTTAGGAAATGGAAGCTGGTCTGTAACCAGTCAGACCAGTTTTACGTTGCCACAGTACTGGACTGTAGTGAAGTCCAACTACAGTCCAGCTTTTGTTCCGTCAGAGGGGATGAAAAGTGGGCTTTTTGGCTACCAGGTCCATGTCAGGAGAAGTAAAACTGGGGAAACCCCCAAGAACAATGTCCCCACTCTTTAGCATGGTGGTGGGACCTTCATGATGTTTAGCTCCCAGTGGAAATAATGAATGACCACCGCCATAGTTTTAAGTTTCAACTCAAACCATCTCCCACAGAAGCTTTGGTACAGTTTTGTGTTATAACAAGGAAATGATAGCAAATACATAAAAGTCCCATCATGAAGTAAAGAAAGAAAACCAACTCTGCTCTAAATTCATGTGTGGTCCACCATTTAAAGTCAATAAATTAAACCAAAATTCACCCGCTCTGTCAATATTTTTCTGAAAAGCTTATGATTACTACCTAAAGCTTCTGGTCCAAATACTGTATATGGTGCGCAGATATTTTTTAAGCACCTAATTTTCACTTTGATTTTAGAAAATCTACAATCGCTACAAATTTTTGCACATCATACGTTTTTTTCTTTCTTGCAAATATACTCTACTCATTTAAGTTAGGGATATTTGACTTTTTGTATGATGTTAGAAAGACCCTCAAATGCTCTGAAACCTTTGAACTTAATTAAACTTCCTCTAAAATTTTGAATGCGTATGTACATTGTTCAATGTTTAAATACTTTTGCACATCATGCTGTTCTCAAAAAGATGAATAACTACAAAAAATACAAAACTAGTGTCTAAACCATGACTTGACCTCTAAATGTTCTGGTTCAATGACACCTTGTTTCCAAACAGTCTTCTTTATCATCCTGTTCAGATATCAGACCAAGATGACACCGAACATGATGTGTTTGAGACATTGACAATTTTATATTGTGGCATTCTCACCACTATTGCAAGCTTTTATTTCAGTAATTTTTTTTAAATTAAGGAATTATCACATCATAATTTTAGTTAAATGTTCAACATTGAAGATATACAGTTGTGTAAAAAAGTGTTTGCCCCCTTCCTGATTTTTTTTTTTTTTTTTTTTTTTGCTCGTTTGTCACACATATGTTTCAGATCAAACAAATTTAAATGTGAGACAAAGATAATGCAAGTTAAGACAAAATTCAGTTTTTAAATGAAGATTTTAATTTTTAAGGGGAGAGAAAAATCCAAACCTACATGGCTCTGTGTGAAAAAGTGATTGCCCCCTAAACCTAATAACTGGTTGGGCCACCCTTAGCAGCAGCAACTGAAATCAAGCGTTTGTGGTAACTGGTAATGAGTCTTCTACAGCGCTGTGGAGGAATTTTGTTACACTCGTCTTTGCAGAATTGTTGTAATTCAGCCGCATTGAAGGGTTTTCCAGCATGAACCGCCTTTTTAAGGTCATGCCACAGCATCTCAATGGGATTCAGGTGGGGACTTTGAAGAGGCCACTCCAAAGTCTTCATTTTGTTGTTCTTAAGCCATTCAGAGGTGGACTTGCTGGTGTGTTTTGGATCATTGTCCTGCTGCAGAACCCAAGTGTGCTTCAGCTTGAGGTCACAAACAGATGGCATTTTCCTTCAGGATTTTTTGGTAGACAGCAGAATTCATGGGTCCATTTACCACAGCAAGTCTTCCAGGTCCTGAAGCAGCAAGACAGCCCCAGACCATTACACTACCACCACCATATTTTACTGTTGGTATAATGTGCATTTCTGAAATGCCGTGTTACTTTTATGCCAGATGTAATGGGACCTACACCTTCCAAAAAGTTCAACTTTTGTCTCGTCAGTCCGCAGAGTATTTTCCCAAAAGTCTTGGGGATCATCAAGATGCTTTCTGGCAAAACTGAGACGAGCCTTTTTCTTTTTGCTCAGCAGTGGTTTTGGTCTTGGAACTCTGCCATGCAGGCCATTTTTGCCCAGTCTCTTTCTTACGGTGGAGTCATGAACACTGACCTTTATTAAGGCAAGTCAGGCCTGTAGTTCTTTGGATGTTGTTCTGGGGTGTTTTGTGACCTCTTGGATGAATCGTCGCTGTGCTCTTGGGATAATTTTGGTCGGTCTGCCACTCCTGGTAAGGTTCACCACTGTTCCATGGTTTCACCATTTGTGGATAATGGCTCTCACTGTGGTTCTCTGGAGTCCCAAAGCTTTAGAAATGGCTTTGTAACCTTTTCCAGACTGATAGATCTCAGTTACTTTGATTCTCATTTTTTCCTGAAATTATTTGGATCCAGCATGATGTCTAGCTTTAGAGGATCTTTCTGATCTACTTCTCTTTGTCAGGCAGGTCCTATTTAAGTGATTTATTGATTGAGAACAGGTGTGGCAGTGATCAGGCTTGGGTGTGGCTCGAGAAATTGAGTTCAGCTTTCCAAAGATGTGATGAACCACAGTTTATGTTTTAACGGTGGGGATCACTTTTTCACACAGGACCATGTAGGTATGGATTTTTTTTTTACCCCCTTACTAATAAAAATCTTCATTTAAAAACTGCATTTTGTGTTTACTTGTGTTATCTTTGTCTCACATTTAATTTAGTTTGATCTGAAACATATAAGTGTGACAAACATGCAAAAAAAAAAAAAAAAAAAAAAAAAAAATCTGGGAGGGAGGGGCACTTTTCCACACAACTGTAATCCCACTGAGGCATAAACCTTTTTACATTTTTCTGAAAATATACATCTCATGTAATCATTTTGCTAGCTAAAAAGCCCAGTTAAAGCTAAGTATTTCTGATTATGTAAACCCGTCAGTGATAGTGGATCATACAGACATGTATCCAAGCTTTTGCTAAATCGTATGATTTTTAAACCTCTTTTTTCATGAATTTATCCTACTTTTTTCTATTTCTTGATCACAACTTGTAAGAACTTGCTTTCCAGTCATCAAGTTTGTGCCACAGTTTTTGTATATATAAATAAATCTATATCAATTTTTACTATTCTTCTGCTATTGAGGCTTGCATGAGCTTAGCAATACTATACAGCCAGAGGACGCTGCTCCCCCTCTACTGATCACAGCAACCTGACGACATCCAGGGGCCCTTCACAGCTAAAAGATCCACATCCTCATTTCCTTCATGATGCCACCACATCTGGTTTAAAACCCACTTATGACATCACAGAAACTTCCTTACAGCCCAATTTGTCTTCCTCCATCCCAGCCACCGATCAGTGACTTTACGCTTCATAAAGAGCATCTCTTATCATCTAATGATGACTTCACCCGTTAACCTCACTGGGGCCAGTTTGAACCCCCAGCTCCTCTGTGGCGACGTCACCCTCCCCCTTGCTCCAGCTGGCGGGACTCCACTCCATAATTTACTGATGACTCCAACCTCTTCAGAAGATACTACCTTTCCTCTTACTCTCTTAGCTCTCACCATCGACCAGGCTGGAGCCTAAAGGCAGAGTTATATCATTAGGCTCTATCTTCATCCTCCTCCCTCTTGTTTGAGCGCGAGATAATTTTTTAAGTGGAAAAAATATTTGAAATTTTAACTTAAAAACTTTTAAACTGGTTTGATTTCTCTTTTTCCATACTTTTGGTTATTTAGTAAATGAAAAGCTGACGTGAGGAGGAAAATCGAGGCATTTCTTGGTAAGTTTAAACTTTTTAATCGTGGATTTTATATTATTTGTCCTTGAAAACGTGGATTCAGTCTCAGTTTTTAAGTTTGGAGTGATATTAATTATTAGGCTATCAATATAGGGATTATAATAGGAGATCAATGAGTGGTAATATCAATTAAGTATCAGTCGGTTAAAATCTGCATTTGTATGCTTTTTAATCATCGCGCTCGCGGGAACTCACTTCCACATGGTGTGAGAGGGGGTCGCGTGGATGTTAAACTTAACGTGTATTCACGGTGAAAGTGCCGTTTTTGTCACCTCGGCTAATTAGCCGCGTGCCCTCACCCACAGCTCTGGGTGTGTTTTGTGTATCCCGGCCCAGATAACACACCGCTATCCTCATGTAAATCTAAGGATAGCTGTTAGTTTTTTATCTGATTGCTTTGATCATTAGGAGGGTGGGGGGCTGGCCTGGCCGAGCCCCCCTGCAGGGATAGCTGTCGGAGAGCACGTGGACATACAGTAACAATAACAACAGTAGCAGACGGAGCTCATTACTGGCTGACAGTAGTGACTTGGCGCGCACATTAAAACCAACACGCGCTCCAATGAAGCCACGTGTTAGTGATTTATAGCTTGTAGTTAAATACCCAAACCATGAGTCAGCATTTATCTAGCCTACATGTGTTATGTTGCTTTAAACTTACTTACCAGACAGCACAACTTTCAGAAATTAAACTTATCTTTAATGCAACAAAATGGTAAGTGTGTAATTATAAGGTTTTAACACAAGGCTGTTGGTTATTAAGCTAACTTTACATTTTAATCTTTGCTTAACAGTCTTATACAGATGTAGCTGCTAACCATTAACACTAAGTACCTAAATATTAGCTCATTTTTGCTTTATTTGGCATTTTTATGGTTTGAGATAATTAGTTTTAACACGCTAAAGTTCGCAACCATAAGGAAAAAGTGTGAGGGCATAAAAAGACTGAAAAGTAGCATTTATTGAAATAACTAATTTAGTCTATTTATAGTTGTATATGTGGGGGTGAATTGTTTGTTTTTCATTAATTGGGGTCACAATAGCAAAAGTTAGTCTTAATAAAAAGCCAACTTTATTCAAAAATATTTTCTGCCTGTTGTAGATGGAAGAGCAGATAAGTCTGTTTCAGAGTAGGCTGTGTAACCAAGTACTAAAACATTGGGTTTCCTCAGGCATTTCATTTTACTGACGGTTGACTGGAGTGCGCGACCCCCAGACAAAGAGGGCTGTTCCTGGCATCAACTTTTCATCCCCCTCTTTCATTCAGGGAGGTGTAGGCCCCCTGTCCAAGTGGGGTCTGCCATTAAAACACAGTATCTTCTCAAACAGCGCACGTAGGCCTGCATGGCTGTGCGCCAACTCGATGCACAGCTGTGCTTTAAAACCAGACGATGTCCAGACAGGAGCCAGGAGTGTGTGACTGGACTTTAATGTTGGGCAAAGCATTATTTTATGTGAGGCACACAACTAATGTTCCATATAAAATATATGAAACAGTGACTATAAGACATCTTGAGTTCAAACTGAAAGGTGAGGAAAGATTTTGCCTTTTTTATTTGTATTTTTTCACCTTTTTTCTTTGTGGTCTCTTCAAACTTCCAGACAGTGCCCAGGCTGGGTGAACAATGCCGTGAATCTTCAAGCATCAGCAAGGCTCCAAACAGCGTGGTGGGCCACCAGCCATTCTTCAGGGTAGCTGGGATAGATGGATTCCAGACTGGAAGTAACATCCCAGATAATCCAGGGCTGCCCGGGTGACTAAGAGCATGATAGTAAATAAATAATTCCTGGACACAAGATGAACATTCAGCTAACATCTCTGGAAACAACCTCCAGGATTAAGAAGACCGAGGCTTCCTACAGCCTGTTGAATATCTAGACTTTTTTTATCTTCCTAATTGCTTTTAATATTAGACAAACTCACAGCAGGTGCAAATAAATACTTGGATGGTATATCATGTTGATTTTAAACTCTGTTTTTAAACTTGATTGTTTTTAATCCGTATTTTTAGTCCCTGTTATTTTTTTAGACATAATACACATAAGACAGGAGGGTTGCCATGCCGATGCCAAGGGCAGGGCCAGGCCCACCACCTAAAGACATTTATGAGCTCTCCATGGACGCGGAGGAGAATCAGTCGCTCTACACGCAAAGAAAAGTCCTAGAGAAGACGTCTCCTCTGAGCAAGTACATCGAGGCCGAGCACCAGCAAGCGGGGCTGTTCTCTCTGTCTCCGTTCAACGCCGTCCCGGATGCCGCTCTGGACCTGCAGAAGAAAAGGAGGAAGAAATGTGGGGCCTGCGTGCCCTGCCTCCGCAAAGACAACTGCGGTTCCTGCTCAAACTGTCTGAACCGCAAGACGGGCAAACAGATCTGCAAGCAGCGCAAATGCGAACAGCTGAAGAAGAGACCGGGCGAGCTGGACGTCAGCGAGGTATGATGTGCTAAGTGTGGGTGGGGGGATGATGGTTGATGGTTAATGACATAGTGGAGTATAAATGTGAACTTATATGTTTAATCAAAGAGCATCCATTCATCTATGCATGGGTAATAACTGTTTCAAGTAAAGTTTGAAGCATGTCTGCCTGTAGCCATGGTAACTCCTGCTTGTGAGACTGCTGAGTCCTCTTCCAGCTGAAGACTAGAAGGAAGCACAAACATCAGGGTCTGTCCTTTTAGACACACGAATTAAGCCTCACACCTCCTATCTCCATTTTACATCAAAAACCCTTTATGTGAGCTTGATTTGGTTAATTTGATTAAAACACTCAAAAAGTAAATAAATACAATCAAATATATGACTGTAATGTAAAAAACACAACACAAAGTTTGATGATACTGCGTCCAGTTTTTACAAAACCACACACTTTTGTCACTTCCTGAAAAAAATAACAGTTTTAGTCATAGGAGGTTTGCGCCCGACAGCAGCGACATGCAAATTGCATGAGAATCGCATTTCAAAAGGTCATATTTATGCATTTGCATGTTGAGTTTATTTCTTTTTCTCCCTCACGGCTAACACTCTGAGCTTCTTCTGTTTCACTGAGCTGGAGCAGATGGAAATAATTGTCCTGCCAACTCAAATACAGATATAGAGCTTTTTTTTTTTCATGCAGCATTGCAGCGCTGTGTGCTTTACAAACATGAATAAACTATTACTGGTTATACAGTTACCACTTAAACAAACAGTTGTGCAGAAAAACAAACTTAAAAGTTTGTTTGAAAACACCTTAGTTTGATCAACTAATTTTAGAAAAGCTCCAATAATTTCATTTTGCTCTTGCAGAAGTTTGTACACTGTAGCATTTTGGCTTTTTTGTTGTCCCAATGTATTATTTTATGTCAAATTAAGCTTCTGGTATGTTGTGATAGATTAAAATACTGAATCAAACACACGTGAAACACACAAAAAACATTCAATTCAACTGAAAATTTTAAGGCAGCCCTTTTACTCATATTTAAGTTAAACATTTTACAGTGTACAGCGTCCACGCCCACTATCCACCAGTTAAAGCAGACTTCTGGACGTTGTCCTGGTTTTATAATAACAAGCGCACATGCACTTATATCTGCCATGAAAGTACAGAGTGTGTGTGTTGGGGTCACGGGCAATCTTTTAAACTCGTTTATGCAAATTTCCCCCATTATTAAGAAAGATTTTCAGCCCACTAGAACATTCTTCTCAAGAAAAGCAGGGAAATAGTTTCAATCTGTTTTAACAAGCTGTGAGTTGAGTGTGTTTGCATGAGTGCTACCAGGCAGCAGCGCTGGAGAATTCCTGCAGTTGCCTTCGCTTTGTCCTTTGACCTCTGCGGCTTCCAGTGAGGGTGGGGGGTTAACCTTAGGCCATTTTGTATTTGTGTGTAGGGGGTGTGTGTAAAGAAAGGGAGAGAGTGCAGTTTCTTCAAGTGTTCTCTTGTGCGTTAATGGAGGTGTGCATGTGCGGCTGTGTGTGTTCGTATGTGCACCAGAATCTTAAACAGAAAAGGTGGGGGCTGGGCTGTAAAGTCAAGGAGGAGGACGGGAAGATGGAGGAGATGGTCAGCAGGAAAAACCAGAATAGACTACAAAAGAATGTCCAAGGGGTGAACACAGGCTGCCTCCGCACAGCAAAGCAAGCACATGGCCTCGGTTCCTGTCCCACACTTACTAAACACACATTCTCACTGAAAATGGACAGTTTTTCTGGAATGTCCAGATTTAAAACGAGAAAAAATATGCTTTTTATTTCATTTAAAGTACATTTTTAAGGAAAATTGCCTTACAAATACATAAGGAATGAAGTTGTATAAAAGTCCCAACACTTGTCAAAGAAATAAAACATAGGCAGAAGTAAATCTGTTGAATCTATTCGCATCAAAAATAAATTGGATTTGAAGTTTCTCAGCGTACACACTAAAAACTCCTGGGTCAAAAAGGGACCAACTAATTTCTGGGTTGTTAGATTGTTGCTCCAACTACAATGTTGGGTTACTTTAACCCAACATTGTAGTCAATATAACCCAGCTTCTGGGTCAAATATTCAAGCCGAAAGTTGGGTCAACAAAATAACCCTTTTTTCTGGGTTGGTTCCTTTTTAACTCAACTGTGGGTTCAAAATAACCCATTATGGATTATTTTTAAACCCAGGAGTTTTTAGTGTGATAAAGCAGCATTAATGATGTAGTCATAAAGCTGCTTCCTGTCCTTTACTGGTGGGGCGTCCCTGATATGGGGGCGTCATGGTCAGTTTGCATGAACACAAGTCTCTGTTTATCCAAACTTCCAGCCATGGATCTGCTCTGATCCTAACCAGCAATCCTCCTGTCTTGTCTGTTGAGAGGTTTTACATTAAAAAAGAATAACTCACAAAGGGATTTATGGGACAGAAAAGAGGTAGACACTTAAACTTGATCACTTAAAGAATCAGCATATGTAATCGCGCATCTCAGTTAATCAAATTTACATCAAAATAAGCCCTTCATGCTTTATCGTGGCTGTAACTACAGTTCTGCCTTTCACATGAATCTATGAATATGTAAATTGGCGTCCACCTACACATTCACTGCTGCCCACTTTTCATTCTGCCAGAGCCGAGTAAACCCGGCTGATTCAAAGGAGGAGGAGCAGATTACAGTGTCAGTAATGCTGATATAAATTTGGGCTATTAAGCAGATAGAGGCAGAATTTAAATTAGAAATAGTCTGTGTGGGCGTGTTTATTTTGACAAACACACACCTGTAGATTGTCCTATGATTTTGTGTCTTTTGTCCACATGCAAACGCAGTTTTGTGGCACTGAATATGAACTTGGACAAAAAAGCTGAGGATTTTTGCATCATCTAGCTGTATGAACAGAGTTGTGGGTAGGGCTGGACGATATAGAAAAACGATTATCGATAAAAAAAGATCTATATCGATCGATATTGATATTTATCAAAAAATTTAAAAAGCCATTATCAAATTAAAAGCTATTTTAGGTGCAGCCTTGGCCATTTAAGCTTTTGCTGAATGACCTACTCATAAAAAAGATCACACTAAAGCCGTTTTCAGACTTGCATTGTGGAACATGAGCGGTAAAGTCCATCCACTCTTTAAACAGACTCATCTTTTTTAAACATGCCGCTTCCTTACGGACTTATCGTGTCCCGGCGCTTTCAGACATCAGGAAATGTTGCGGAAAAGTCAGCACAGCCCCGCTCTCCCTTCAACTCTGTCCAGAACATTTTCTTGTGCTTTCAGCTAAAACAACGTGCCGCAGCATTGCTGCTCTTGTTACATGTAGATCAGCCGGTACATGTCCGCTACATCTCCGAGGTAAAAGACCTGTACGCATGTCTGAATGTAGCGTTATAAAGGACAGAGTTCACAATATTACCGCTTTCCAGTGGAAGTCTGAAAGGAGCATAACACTGAATTCCAATTCAGCCTTTGCCTGGGTCTGTGTTTGTGATTGGTTTGGTGGAAGGAGTGACTGTAGTATCATGCTACCTGATAGGCTACAGCAGAAAACTGTCATTCTATATTGAACTTTTATTGACCCTCTTTTTTTTATATTGAAAAAACCTCTATCGATCGATATATATTGATATTGAATTATCGTCCAGCCCCAGTTGTGGGTATGTTTTGCTTGCAACTTCAGATTGTGGGCTGATGTGGTGGTTTGAGATACAGTTCGCAGCATGTTTCCAGGTTGCCCAGATTGTTTTTTTAATGTTTTTTTTTACGTTTTCATAGAAATATACAGTTGGTTGACGACTATACTGAAGGTATTGCAAACGTTGCTACATAACACACTTCCACAACATGAAACTAGCTAGTGCCTTTTTTGCATCAGGCTTCTGATTGGTCAACGTGGCTTTAGAGATGATGTACTAGATCTGACAGCGTCTTCATCGCGTCGCTGTGTTTTTATGTGAACATAGAAACTTCCTGGTGCCATATGGATGTGATCTTTTTGGGAGCGTCGAACGGGAAAATACAGTTATCCTCAAAATTATTCATACCCTCCAATTACAGAAGGAAAAACAATCAGCTCTCAGTTAAATAAGTTGAAATTGATAAAAGTGATAATAAATAAAAATTCTGTGAAAATCGTGACACTGATTTTGAATTGTGGTTCAAAAGAAATATTAAAAACAAACATAGAAAAATACAACAAGTGAACAAAACTAAAATTTGAGGGAATCACTGCAATCAGGTGTTTTTCTCTAATGTTCAGTAAGATTTCTGCACCTTTTGTTAGGTATTTTGGTCAACTGTTCATTGGAAAGGTGCTTTAATGTGTCTTGGACAGCTTTGTTTATTTTTTTTTTTTTTTTACTCTTATTTCCTACCACAATTCAAAAGCAATATTTCATTTCGCTAAATTATAATTTTGTAAATTTTTGTTTATTTTTAGTTTCTTGTTATTTGAATTGCTATTGTGAATTTAGTCTTTTCTTTAATTGGAGTGTATGAATAATTTTGAGGACGACTGCACATGCGTGGCCTTACAGTTCAGAGCTTCATCTGTCTGCCGGTCCATCTGCTGGTGCTGATGCAGGTGCATGAAAAGCAGCTACATAGAGTGACCGTTCTCAGTCTCATGTGATTACACATCCCAACAACCCCAACCCCAACATCCCATCTGGAACGCCATAAATAATCTCTCATCTAAAATGCATGCTACACACGGCCATCGTTGAAAGCGTGAGTGAAATCTCATTCTTCATTTGCATTAAATGAATCCAGACAGGAAAGCTAACTGTTTGCTCTGATAAGTCCCAAAAACTGGACTGTGGGTCCTAAAAAGGCTGGAGTTTTGACTGCCTGCAGCAGCACCACATTCACCCTGCTGAAAGTCACAGAAAAGTTCAGCTAATTTCTTCACAACTACTAAAACCTTTCTGTTTCCAGCACTGTGCCGTGTTAAAGCAGTCATGTTACATGGAAGTTCTGCTCAAAAGTCTTGTTTTTCCTGCTGAACTTCTTCATTTATGTCTCATAAAATACATTAATAATTTTTCAAACATTTTTTTCAAGAAAATTTTTTTTTCAAGAAAAAGCATTTACTGCGTGTGTTTGGCTTTCAAATCTCTGTCAACTTTTGTGCTTGCATGGCCTTGGGTTTAGTTGTACTTAGACCCAATCATATGTATTACTTTGACCTCCAACCTTAGTTGGTTCTGTTAGGTATTTTTAAGGTTGAGGCATTTTTAATACCTAACCAAACCATTCCTGGGAGAGGGTGCAGTAGAAATGAGAGGATTTGCAACTGGAAGAAAAGTGGTGCAGTTCAAATCTGACTGGTTACCTTCAGTTCTTAAAGGCCTTTATTAGAGCCTTTTGCCATCGCGTTTGATCTCTTATAAACTCAGATTTGAGGCCAAACAAACAGTAGCACATGGAAAGAGGACTGCGTCAACATAGGAAGACATATAGAGATGTTGAACATCGACATTCTGACCATGAATTTGAGCTGTTTTTCACTTCAGAGCAATAACAGCATAACAGGATCTGTTATGATACTGTGTTGGTTCCAAGATTTTAAATCAGAGTTGTATTTAATTTTGTATCAAGCATGTTTTCCATCTGTTTGATCTGCCTTCTTTATTCTGTACTGGAATTTGTAGAGACACAACGTGAATCTAACAACCACACAAGAAGCTTATATCACTTGGCTGGTGGTTAAACTGTTATTATTGTGCAAATGCAGGTACATGCCTGTGCACGAGCAACATATAATAGCAATCATTTGTAGATGCAGTCATCTTAAGTTATATATTTCAATATATTTCATGTTATCAAATGTATTTCATCAGGTATGTTGATCTTGATCCCTTTATTCATGGAATTATATTGGGGGACAAAAAGGAAAAGGGAATGTTAGGTTGACTGATCACTCTAAATTGCCCCTAGGAGTGAATGTGAGTGTGAGTGGTTGTCTGTCTCTCTGTATTGGCTCTGCGACAGATGGGACTAGGGATGGGGAAAGGAAAAAAAAAGTATCAGAAAATTTTTTTATTTATCGGAAAAAAAAAAAAAAAAAAAAAAAAATTTTATAAAATTAAAATAAAAATACAGATATATAATAAAAAACAAAAGAAAAAAAAAAAGAGAAAACATATAAAAAAATTAAAAAAAAAAAAAAAAAAAAAAAAAATGCCCCCCACTGGCGACCTGTCCAGGATGTACCCTGCCTCTTGCCTGATAATAGCTGGGATAGGCTCCAGCAGCCCCCGTGACCCTGAGCGGTATAGAAAATGAATGAGTGAATAAATGAATGAGTGAATGAATGAAAAAAGGCCAAGATCACCCGCTTGTCTCAGATGCTTTTTAAAACGCTGTTTAACTTATTGAGTTGAACCAAACAGGACTATAAGACTTCCCTGGTCCTCATTTGCTCCATCTGATAAACCGTGAGTTATGGAATCAGGATTCTTCTCTGTAAATGGCCCCGGAGCCAAGCATCCATCCTTTCATCAGCCCCCCTCCCCTCCGCTCCCTCCACTTCTGCCCTCTGACCTTTGTGTGGATGTGGCAGCTGAGTCCCTCACTAGCTGTTGGCCACATCCTCCATCCTAACCTACAAAATATGAACCGTTACCCAGTTTCATGCGATCCAGCTAACACTCCATTCAACAGATTAACTGTAGAGTAGGTGTGTGTGTGGGGAGAGGGATTGGGAGGCTTTAATCTGCTGTCAGACGTGAGTAGTATCAACACAGACCGGATGTGTGAATGAACTACGGCTGACTGGAGTGTGTAGATGTGTTAAAGGCTCAGTCTGTTAGTTGGATAAACTATGTAGACTATGATGGGGGATGTTCGACTTCCTCTTCCTATTATTATCATATCACATTTAATGTCTGTGGTTATTTTTACCGCGCGCTGCCGTTAGTGGGACGGGCCGCAAGCTCGACGACAACCATTGCTTACCTGCGACAAAGCGCTCTGAAGCCAAGCAGCCGCTCTCGCTGTCCAGCTCACCACAATCACGCCTCCGCTCACACATAAACACACACACTCACACACACACACGTGGCCCGTCTGACGTCAGCAGAGGGGATTTCCCATGCCATACGAGAGCGTCACACAGACACCACAAACGCTGTGTCACAGCGAGGCTGCCTCGCCTCACCGTGCCACACTTCAGCTGCCTCTCTCTTTTCCACTCTCACACAGCCTGCCGGCCGCTTCGCATCCATCCTGCGCGTCTTCGCCAGCCTGCCTGAACTTTCGCTGACTTTCTCCCAGCAGCTCATTCTACCCCCCCATACACACACTCGCACATCGCTGCTTGTTTTTCACATCTCAACGGACGGGTTCGCCACGTCGTTTGTTGTCGTTAAATTTCTCGATTCCAAAAAGCAGATCGGGGATCGGACAAGTTTTTTTTAAAGGGCTTGAGTGAAAAAGAGAAGCGCGCCTTCGCCGTGGTAACTGGCTGATGTAGGCAAAAAAAAAATGAAAATCCTCCTCAGATTTGTGGTGATGTTCAACATTCTGAAAAGAGCGTGCGCTGATATCTGATGAGAAGATGCAGGCGGGGGTACGATCCTTCATACTCAGAGTGTAAATATTACGAATGCAGGCCTCTGAAATATGCTCGGTATGTCATTCGCACAAAGCCAGAGAAAAAAGTGGGACTCTGGCATCGTTTCTCTTAAAGCGAAAGGATGAGACAGCTTCATGCACGTGTTTGCACGTCTCTGCAGATCACCGATTTCTGCATGCGAACTCAATGACAGCCGGCGATTTGTGAAGTTGTGATAACTTTTTGGGGGGAGGGGGAATAGGGGGGGAGGGGGGTGGTGCAGCCTCGTGGAAATATCCGTGTCATTTTGTGCCTTTGCCTCGCTCTGAGTCAGCGCAGTGGGCTTTGCTGTGTAACTGTGCCTTTTTTTGCCTGTCAGAGCCGCTGGTGTCTCTTTGAGAGGGTTTGCAAGACCGTGCGTGAACGAGTGTGTGTGTGTGTGTGTGTGTGCGTGTGTGTGCGTGTTTGTGTTGCACAGTCCAGTCCAGTTATTGCAGGCAGCCCTGACACAGATGGTGCTCAGCGATACCACATACCAGAGGCATTGTTTAGGGAAGGCGAGTTCGAGGAGATAATTGACAAGCATAGAGAAGACCCATCCCCCCCACGAACACGCACACACACACACACACGCATACACACCTCCCACCCACCTTCACTTTGTCTCTTTATGTCAGTCTTTCTTTTATGGTGCTGCACACACACACATCCTCAGAAACTCCTTTGTTTTTTTTTTTATTTCTACCTCCTCTTTCTACTATTTGTCTTTATCTCTCGACCCCCTCGCTCGCTATCCTTCAGTCCCAGCCTAGCAGCAGAGCCCAGCCCGGCCTCTGATTGGTGGACTGACCGCCTTTGTGTGCTATCTCTAGTGTGACGTCTCTCGGGCGAGCTATGCGTGTGTGTATATTTGTTCATGAGTGTATATGTTTGAGGGGCGATGGGGGGAGGGGGCAGCTAAGGGGACATTCACATCATATATTCAGGAAGAGAGGAGGAAAAACTGAACGAAGAGGAAGAAGGAGTGAGAGCGGTCGCACAGAAAAAAAAACCTTGTATATGCGAGCTTACGAGTGTGTGTGTGTGCGTGTGTGCGGTAGACCAATTGGCATACAGGCAAGAGCGAGAGAGAGAGAGAGAGAAAGAGAGAGGGAGGGGGGGGTAGGCACGAGAGAGCAAGCGCGAGAGAGAAAGAGAACGTGCGTACGAGGGCTAATGTAAAACCAGATTAAAAACACAAGATGGCTTCCTGAATGGGCTGCTGGAACCCAGACGAGAGAGAGAGACTGAGAAGGGAAGAGTGGGGAGACACGGAAAGAGAAGAAAGGGACGGAGGGATAGAGGTGAGGACGAGAGGGAGCCGAGTCTTCTGATGGGGATTCGGCCAGCGGACGGAGGAGTACGAACCGAGGCAGCTCCGAGGCTTGGAGGGTAAATATTCATCACTCCAGACTATTTTAGGATAGATGGGTGGGGGGGGGGGGTGGAGGCTGGGATGGAGGGGGGGGGGGGGGGGTGTTTGTGTGTGTACGTGTGTGAATGTGTGTGTGTGTGGAGGTTGGCGGGACAGAGGAGCAGGTCGAGACAAAACACATCATTTAAACAGCGAGACAGCCAGGGCCATGAAGACTAGTGTGTGTGTGTGTGTGTGTGTGTAGGGGGGGGGGGCATGCTATGCAAAATAAGATGCTTGTCTATGAGCCATTTTCATCTGGTCCACTGACACTTGTGCACGCTTCGCTAATTTCCTCTTTCAATAACAAAAAGCAAAGACTTCTGCTAACTTTAGAGATAAAATAAGCTGCAGGGGTCGGGATGGAGACATTACATAATTCTGGAAGTGAAACTGAACCCCGTCCGCTGTCCCGGCGGCAGACCAAAGTGCCGGCTTCCCTGTGAGGGTTGCACATCAAAGAAAAAGCGATTCCCATGATTTGTGCAGGTGACAGAAATGATGAGGAGAGATGGAGCGGGGTGGCGTACATGTCATCAATAAAGCTCCCACACAGAGCTGGAAGGTTTTCTTTGAACAGGCCCTTGTCGCATTGTTCTATTGATTGTTATTCTTTCCCCCTCCCATCCCTCTCTGCCTCCTTCTCCCCCCCTCCCGCTCTGTTGAATGGCTGTAAAGGTGGAAAACTTTGAAGACAACAGTGGAGGCTGCTCGGGACGCCCTGAACTAGCAGCTGAGGTAAGAGAGGTCATCGGGTTTGTGTGTGTTTGTGTGTGTGTGTCATCTCTTGTCACATGTGCTTAATTTCCTCTCATGTTGCTGTTGTTTCATCTCATAAGGTGAGATGAACCACGTTTGTGTGTGTCAGTATCATGATTTTACTTGTTTGTGTGTGTGTGTTAGCATCGTGCAGACAAAGCTATGATTGTCCCGGCTGTGCTGCCGCGGTGTCATTTGCCTGTTTGCTCGGCGGCGCCTGCGTGAGCTCATTATTTCAGCCCTGATATCACCGCTAGATGAAATACAGGTACATTAGATCCACGTGGGCGTTTTTCTTCCCAACCAAGTGTCTCGGCTTAAAATCGAGTTACTACGACTTTATCTCCAAGCCGCGGTGAGCTAAGCGCCTCAGTGATGAAGCGTCGGCATCCAGAGTTTAAAGCGTCCCACGCTGCCCGCTGATTGGTGCCAGAGCCAGGCGTGTGCAGATACTAGAGACCAGGGAAAGGAGGAGGGAGGAGGAGGAGGAGCAGGAACCCTGCACGCTGGCTCAGGAGCCAGGGAGGGGGCCGTCCTGCTTCTCCTAGGTTCTGGAGTCAAATGAGGTAAAGGGAGTAAAAGTTAGTGGGTCACGCATGCGTATGCGTTGGATTCCCGGGCGTAGTAACCTGCGGCCGCTGAGAGCTGCTGTTCTCCGGCTCGTTGTGTCAGGGCACGCTCGTTTGTTTATGTGGAGGAGAGGCGGCGTAGCCTCATGAAGAAACCATCAAACATGCGGCTGGCAGAGGCAAAGAAATCTTGTGATGCTCGATCAAGAAAAAAACAGCAAGCTTTTGCATCCATGAAATGTTTTAAAGGTAGAAGTGACTAAATGTGACATTCAGATGTAGGTTCCTCAGTCAGCCTTAAATGTCATAAACAAGTTCGGCTTGGTCTTTGAGCTGCTCACTTATCTCTAAGCCACCTTTAATCCCCGTCCATATGTAGACAGTCCCTTTATCTACAAAGTATATTTAGTCATCTGGTTTAAGGGGGAACAAAATCAACCGTGTGTCCTTTCCTGTGTGGAACAAGTTTTCATTCTTTGCCTTTTGGCTGTCCTGAGCTCCTGTTTGTAAGGGCTGCCTGGTTGGAGAGCTTATCTCGGCAGGATCTGTTTCCTACTCAAACATTTCCCTGCTTGTACAAAGATAAACATGGTAAACACTCCTACAAGCCAAGGACGCTTGGTTGGACAGTTCAAATGAGAGTATGCATACGATATAGCGCTTCAGGTGCTTTGTGTCAGTGTTGCAACACAGTCGCTGTTCAGGAAACAAAAACTCTCTTTTAGAAGTCACCACAACAGGTTACAAGACAGACTCGTGCGAGTTTTTGTTTTTTTCCACGCCCATGCACAGGATTTCCTCTTAAACATGAGACAAACTTCACACAGGTGGGAAAGAGCCGGTAGCAGAAGAAGCCTTCAGCCCGGCGATGGCGATGATGATGGCGATGATGATGGTGATGGTGATGGCGTGCTGGCCGATGGAATCTTACTTAATCATGTGTTTGGCTTTTTGGCTCGTGGAATCCCCAGCCTCGCTCGCAAAGGGTTAATGCTGACCTAGTTTCCGTGGCAACACTGAATGTCTGATGACATCACCGCTTTAATTTTAGCCCAGCATTCAGGGTTGGTCACATGACCAACTAGCCAGCGGCACATGTGTGTATGTGTGTAGTAAGCGGTTTGGTGTATCGTACAGACTCAGGAAGCGGAGGGTTTGACATCACCTCTTCCATTCAGTGTCAGCTTTCGATGTAAAGTTTCCGCTCACTCAACTCGCTTACACACACACACACACACACTAACACACCACTAGTGATCTGTTGTGAGAGCAGCGAGGAGACTTTGGTCTGTTGAGTACGGGGCTTTCCTTTGATCTTTAAAGTTGCGTTGTCTTCATTTTGAACTATTTCTTTATGTAAGTCTGAGTAAAGGCGTGGGCAAGAAAGCTTTTAAAGAAAGCTGTGAAACTGGATCAAAAGCAAAGATGACTTTTATGTCCAAAAATTCTCATTTGTTGTTTCTTCAAATTGTTTACACAACAGTGTTGAATCCTCCCTGGCAGCTTTAACAATGTGAAGTTCAAGAGTGAGTTCAAGGTGAGCCGGTTCCTGCAGTCAAGCAGCTGACTGTACACATTTACCTGTTTAACCTTGGTGAAAGACGTGCTTGCTAACCTGAGTGGAGCCTCCAGGAATAAAAACATGTATTTCAGGTGATGCATGTATTTCCTGCTTTTCCTCAAAACATCACGTGTTGCATATCCCGATCTATCACATGATATTACCATGTAGTCATCAATGGTTCATGCACCTTTATTAATCCATTTTGTCTTGCTAAGCCGTGTGTTTTTGCCTTATTTAATCTGACAGTTAGCAGACGTCCACCGTCTGTGCTGCTTGCAGCTCTGCATGAATGATGACCAAAGCCGGGCTGAAGCTACGCTGAGTCCTGCATCTGGATCGATATCTTGTGTGGCACTACGAGCGGTGCTCGTTGGCATCTTTGGTGGCGGCTGTGCCTCACGTCGAAGGGTAGGCTGTCGGCCGCCTGATGCCGCAGTTAATAAAAAATGAATGGAAAGAGAAGGGGGGTGGAGCCCTCAGCTGTTGCTCCAGCTCTTTAACTCTCCCTTCTCTGGCGGCTGCTCTGCTGCTCCCACTCGGCAGGCGCTTTATACAAATCCTGAATCCCTCTACTGCCCGACACTGCCGGGTTTTATGTAATGCAGCACAACAGCTGTTGAAGCTTTGAACGCTCACTATTGAAACGCACACTTAGAAATGTTGTGTGAAGTCTGTTTAAATTCATTTGTGGAGGCTTTTCCCTCCAAATAATGGAGGATTAGTCTGATAATAGCAAGTTATGAAACTATAGAGAAATACAAGGAATCACTTACCTCTCCAACATTATCATTTGTTCATTTTTTTAAAGGTGTTTTGATCTAGATTAGGCCTTTAAGTGTGTTGGTACTGTGGCGTGCTGGCCCTTTAAGTCCAGCTATGCCTGACTTGAACATATGGGAAGCTAATCTTAGCCCCAGTCCAGAGAGAGACAAGACTGGCAACCAGCCACCGTGCAGGGCTGAGGGGGCTTTCTCTCGCTTTTGGTCTTTTCTTTGAGAAGTTTAGGCGTAGAAGCATCAGCCAGCATCTCCGGCTGCAGTGTTAAAGCTGTGATGGATGCTTCTGTATCTGTTCATGGATACATCATGATTCAGTCAGATCCGACTCTTCCTCTTGACTTGGCAGTGACCGGGCGGGCAGGTAACGCCACGCTGTGTACCTGCTTTGCTTTGAAGAATTTTTACCTCACTTGTTTCCAGCTCTCTTCAGCTCTCTTTGTCTGAGACAAAACATCTCCAATCAGAGGCTGATCTGTATATTGATTAAATTCTGTTCCTTCTCTTCATTACCCAAACTACAAACACAAAGAGCTGCATCTTAACCCCCCCCCTCCAGGCCCAAACCCCATCTCTTCCTCCTCATTATTTTTTTTGTAGCTCCACCCTACCAGCCTCCCACCTATCACCACCTTTTCCACTTTTTTCTCCTCCCTCCTAAACCACTCCTCGCTTTCTCTTTGTGAGGAGTAGTGAAGGGTTTGGGGGGGGGGGAGGCTTGCCCCAGCTGAGCGATTCGTGCTGACTTGCACGTGCCAAATGTCAGGAGATATGAGTCAGACCTGATACCCGGCGCTCAGCACTACAACACACACCCAAACACACCTTGAACCTTACACTGACGGAGAACTGCAAAGACAAAGGAAGACAAACAGACAACATGGAGGACACAAGACAGACCGTCTCCTGGGTTAAAATAACGGAGCAGTTTTCGTTTTGGTTTAGGATCATGTTAACATATTTGGTCAGTCATGTTGAGGTACTTTGTGCTGCCTCTTTTAGACCTAATGCGCCCTGCAGCCTCTTGTCCCACCCACCAGTAAACCCAGTGACCCTCAGTGAACAATCCATGGCTGTGTACATGCCGGAGTTCGCCGCATGCATGGAGGAAAATCATGAAAGCTGGCGTCTGCGATGGTTTATACGGAGATATTTGCTGGGTGTTTACCTGGAGATGAGAGGAGGGGATGGTGGTCACATGTGATGCGTTCGTGTGGGAGAAAGTTAGAAAGAAAGAGCCATGAAAGGGGGGGAGGGGGGCTGTCGGATCAGATGACCTTGATGTTACACCGCGGGACAATGTGCGCTGGGGATGGGGGGGATGCAGAGCTAAATGGGAGCATTGGTGGAGGAAAGTATCAGCTGACAGGAAGAAATGGGTGGAGGATAAAGGATACCCCCCCCCCCCCCCCCCCCTTCCCCCCTCATGGCATGACGGTTTTGTTTCTGTTAGGTTGTTATTTCTTTCAAAACAATGAATCACTTTAATTATTAAAAAAAAAAGAACAAGTTGTGTTTCTCTTTCTCTGCTGCTTCTTGTTTGTTTCATAAACACAGATTTCCCACTCAGCGAGGCGCGGGTTAAATTTCACATGCTGGTTTCAGTACGTTCGGGTTTTATGTCAGGACTTTGTAGAGAAGAGAAGAAAAAGATGAGTCAGGCTTAGTCATATGCGAGGCAACCCAACACACACCGCTGAGGATGGACTTTTGTTGTCAGTCATCCCTCCTACAAGCAAGACCTTTCCTCCGTACTGCTGAGAAACTGCGAGCACGATGCGGAGAAGTGAGAGAGATGGAGAGAAAGAGAAAAGGAGAGAAAAAGAGAGACGAGGGCGTGAGACAACTCATTTGGATGGTAATTTGACTTCAACTGTGAGATGAAGTGATCGGTGGAAGATCAGGAGCTTTTGTTGTACCTTCTTCTTGCTCTCTCTCTCGATGCCGGGTTACAGCAGATTTACCGTAAGTGTGATTTCATTTTCCCTGAGTTTGTGTTGTTTTTAACTAAAGTCTAAAGACTTCAGACTGGTTTAGTTGCAATGCCGTCTCCCACTGAGGTGTGCTATAAAAACCATTGTGTGAATGTCAAAAAGTACTGAGAGATGAGACCGAAGCCGCTTTGTTCCTCCTCCAGAGACTGAAATTTCTGCTCTTTTAAAATCTTATAAACAAGCAGATAAACAGCAGAAACTTTGAGTGATGTTTTATATGAGGTGAGATCTGCTTCATGCTAATGATCATGAATCATACCGAGCTCGCATGTGTGAATCTTGTCTTTACTGTAACTGCCCACAAAGAAGAAGAGTCATGTGCTATTGTTGCTTTGTGTCATGTTTCAGAAGGCTCCAGCTCATGTTCCTGTTTGTTTCCATGACCATGATCATTCAAAAGCCGTCACAGCCTCCTTCCAGCTTTTTTGTGTTATATTACTTTTATATTTTTTCATAAACTCAAGCCCAAAGGGAGAAACTTGTGAGAGCAGAGAGCTGAAGGACGGCCTGTTTTACTCTGTGTGAGCGAGGGAGTGTGTGTGGAGAGCATGTGATTCAGGGTTTAAGTCGAGTTAGAAACGCTGTGTCACTGCAGCTGGGGGAGTGTGTGAGCGCGAGCCAGTCAACTGAGTTAAAGGAGCGTGTTTTCAAGTGTCCGTTGGTGTGTGGAGTCGGCGATAGTAGAGAGTGGGCATGTGTCCGATGTCACGTGTGCCCGCCCAGTGGTGGAGGCAGGTGTCCTGGTGGGAGACACTGGCGATGACGATGCTGGTACGTCATCGCCGCATGTGTTTCCTTCCTCTCCTGCTCACTGCTCTCCCTCTCGCTCATTGGCACTCCCTGGGTCATGTGACCCAGTGCTCTACTTCTCCTCTCCTTCCTTTAAACAGTTTCGTCTGTGCTGTGTTTCTCTTTGGGATTGACGCTCATCTGTGTGTGTGTGTGTGTATATACGAATATGTGTGGCAACAGCGAGACAGACATAGTACAATTTAGAGCGAGTGCGTCAGAAAACGTTGGGGCGGTAATGTAATAAGCTACCCAAGGAGGAGAAAAAGGCTCAGGAAACAAAACGGAGGAAAAAAATATCGAGAGAAGGAGGCAGATTGAAAAAGCCTGAGAAAATGAGAGATCGAGGGAGACCAGGAGAAGCAGAGGAAGCCAAAGTAAGCGAAGCAGGGACAGGCTACTGAAGTTAATCCGACCACATCACTGTGTTGCCGACTTATGCTCAGTAATAAAAGAGAAAAATACTACGCAGGAGCTCCCAGTGATCTGCATGAGGAAGACAGCCATCTCCTCCTCCTCCTACTCGTCTTCCTCTTGGTTAATCTGCTTCAAAACTCCAGTAACGTAGGAGAGAAGAGAGGACCACAAAGGCCGGTCAGCCAGCAGGTTGCTGAGAGGAAACATCCTACACTGATCACGACGCTGATTGTGATCATGGCAGTTACGCCAAGGCAGAGCAATGGTGAGCAGAAAATATCAAGAGCGTGTTATCGTAGGCTGGCGGACAGGCGAGGAGAGACGCTTCACATTGTCAGTGAACACAACTCGGACGGCTTCATCCTGGAGGCTGCCGACTCTCAGTCTGTGTGTGCTCCTGTTACAGAATCAGTCAAAAGAGCAACTTTCCTCCGCAGACCTCCTCGATGGCGAATCATCACCCTTTCCCTCCTCACCGTTGTCCGATAGTCGTCTGCTCTTCCCCGTCCATTGCCCACTGAAATAGGCAGAGACGCTCCTTTGCGTAATCGCTCCATACCGCTTGTATCTTCCGTTTCTAGAGGGGTCATTTGACATGATGGAGTTGTGATGAAGTGGAGTCAGAAACCTTCCACCTCTGCATCCTTTGGATCTTTGAGGACGGGCCAGCAGATACGTCAGCAAACCAGCTCCCTCTTCATCCACCAACGCTGTTGTGCATGTGGGCTTGCTACAGGATCTGCTATCAGCCACAGGTGTAAGGCTGAAGTGGTTTATTTGGAGCGAGAAATGGGAACCTGATAGGAGTGTGGATGAGGAGGAAAATGGAGATTGAGGAGCCATTGTCCGTGGCATCTCCTTCGGCCCAGGAACGGGTCAAATTAAGACGTGCAAACAAGAACTGAAATGGCAAAAAGGAAAAGCAGATGTTTGCGGAGAGCAAAAAATAATGAACAAAAAAGTTTGTTTTTTTTCTCTCTACTCCCTTTTTCTTTTGCCTGCGATTGTGATTGTGAGTTGAGATTGGCTATTCGCTTAGCTGCCGGCGTTTCGCCTCTGCAGTCCAAAGCAGAGTCATATAATTGTCAGTTTTGGGCTTTTGCAGATACAAACAAAACATACATACAGCCTGGTACGCAACGTCATCGAATGCAGCAGAGCAGGCAGCGCTGAAGGGCGTGGGTAGAGTCTCAGAGAGGTTTTCTCATTGGTAAGAGCTCTGCTGCACTGAGCTGTTTCCTAGGCTGCTGCTACTAGCGACTATCCCCCACTGCTCTCTCTGTTTCTGCTCACTGCACACTCCTCCATTCCATCGTACGTGCCCGCTGTGGCTCAGATAATGGCCTCTCGCTCTGCACACAGAAGAGAGAGAGGAGAGGAGATGGAGGGGGAGGCTGCGCGAGAGGGAGGGGAATGGAGGGAGGGAAAGAGAGAGAGAGAGAAGGGAAGGTGGGGGCAGCGAGGAGAAGCCAACTGCATGTGTAGTCAAGAGAAAGAAAGAGGATATTGAAAAAGGGAAGGGAGGAGCAGACAGATAATGAGAAAGGAAAAAGGAGAGAACAGAAAGCATTGGTTATACGAAGAGGCAAGAGAATGAGAAACGTGTGCGGCGCACTGGGGGGAGGCGTGTGGTGCGTGTTTGGCTGGCTGTGTGTACATGCGTGAGTGCATGCATGCGTGTTTCGGTGTTTGCTGTGCGCCGCACAGACAGGAAGGAATAAAAAGGAATACAGTCCAATCAGGCCGGGTTGCATGTGGACCGCTGTGCCGGCAAGCAAGTCTCATGGTCCTCTCCGTCTCCTCTTCTGCTCTCTGCTTTTGGACCGGCAGCTCTGACTGGACGTCTAAGACGGCGTAAGTACACGTCGCCGATCCTCCAGGGTCTCAGCCGGCTTTATGTTGTCGGGGTCTCTGCTTCATGTTCCTGCTCGTCACGGCAGCAGAGGGAAGGGGTGGGGGGAGAAGGAGGTGGAGGAGAGGGAGGATGGGATGGGGTGGTGTTGTGTTTGTGGGATTTAGGTTCAGCTGTCTATTCATAAGCTCCACTTAACCCCCTCAGCGCCAACTCCACCATCCTTTAATGCTTTGTCTCCTCCCTCCAGATTTTTTTTTGTGCAGTGTCAGTGTTGAGCTGCACTTTGTTTCCTCTCAGACAAACCTGGAAAGGCTGCCTCGTTTAAAAGGCTCCCAGACTGTCTAGTCCACCAGGTTTTTCAGGATCTGATCTGGTTAGATGGGTTTATATGTTTGGGAATACTTCGCAGTGTGGGTCAAGTCTGTGCAAGTGTGTTTAAGTATGAAATAGAGCAGCATGGATAAGGTGAAGACAAAGATCCCTGGCTCTGTCATGGTGTAAATATTTGGCAGAACACGTGGTCTTTAGTGAGAAGCACTTGCATCGGTGCAAAGCGCTGCAGGTGTCACAGCAACATTTGCACCCTGGAGAATTCAGTGAGCTGTTTTCCGTGAGCTGAGGTGAAGTCAGTTTGTTCTGAACACTCAGTTTAGGATGATTTAAACCCACGTGTCTCGTGTGTGTTGTGTTTGCGCAACAAAAAGAGGAAAAGAGAGTATTAGCTGCACCAATGGCTCATGATTGTGGGATGTTGGGTAGTGCAGTGTTGCAGTCACCCAGTTTCAACACACTGCAGTTCTCATAACTGCCGCACACTGCTGCTAAACCACCCCCCTCTTCCTCTTTCCCATCTGATGCCACTGATAGCACAGACATGGGGCCTCTCACGTATTGCATGCCGGCTGTTTGCTGCCCCCTCCAAATCATTCCTCCAACCCCTCTCTACCTCTCGCCAGTAGCATTGGCACCCCTCCTGGGACCCCCCACCAGACACTCGGCGCAGAAGGTGGATTCAAAAGACCCGAGCATACGGCCTGTCCAGCAATTAGACACTTCAAAGGCTCATTTCAATAATATTCAAATGATAGAGGAGATGGACGTCAGAGTCACTTTTATAATCACACAGTGATGGACCAACACACAGAAGCCATCTTTGTTGGACGTGAGAGACAGAGACAGACTCACTTCTCTACAGTCGGAGCTACTTCACATTTATGCTGGGTGTTTTACCTTCAGCTTAGTTTATGTGAAAGGATTTAAGTTTAGGTCACAACATGATTTTTAGCAGGGAACTTTTCCTTTTGTAACAATGTTAATAAACAGAAGTCTTTCTGTATTGTATTAAAACGTACAGCTGCCTACTACCTGGTGTAACCTGAAAATCTATACATATAGTACACTGGCTGTATTTTCATAGTGACTCTGCCATTGTTTTCCTTACACAAGGGCCACTGAGCATGTTGGAATACACAGTTCAGCCACAACATGAACTCTGTCAATGATTCCTGAGCCTGTCCTTGGATTATCTTTGTTTGCTTTCCTCTAAACTTGTGTAATTATAATCAACAAGGAGTAAACCTGCACTGGGTTTAATGCTTGCAAGAAACATTTCTGGATGCCAGTCAAAAGGAGCTCCACAGTCTGCTTTAACTTATCAAGATAATCCAAATTAATGGTCATGTAGACAACTTTAGTCACATTACTTTATAAACTTCCACACCACTTTTACTATGTTATGTTGAAACTGCCATAAAGTTCCCTTGGTCATATGACATGCTTGCAAATTTCAGCGCAACTTTCTGTGTGATGGCTGTTCCAGTTTTGACACAGAGGGGAAGTGAGATATGTGGCCGTGCTGATCAGCTAACGATTACCACTACTGCTGAAAAGGCATTTAAACCAGCTGAACGAGTTTTCTTCCCTTTACAACAACAGATAAACAGACTGCATGTGCAGTGTTTCTCACTACATGTTCTTCTTTTTACCTCCACTTAACTAAACTTGACTGTCAAGTCTCACCTTTCTAACCCTCAGATCACCACCCTGCCCACACATTTCCTACATGGCCATCCACTTATACATTAGTTTAGATCTTAAAGAAAAAAAAAAAGCCCAAACATTTCCTTCAAATTAGATTTATCTGCTGGGAGTATCAAGTTTAATGTTTGAGTCGTCTTGTAATGAATAACTAAACCCTTAATTTTATTACCATGACCAGATAACTAATGTTTGAACATCATGCTATATCCAGACAAGGCATTCCTTTACTTTTTAACAAAAGGTCTCTAGACAGACTCAGCTGCTCTGTTTGGAAAAATCTTGTGACTGGACTTTTTACCATGTGGAGGTTATACTCTTTATTAGGCTGGGTTCTTGTTAGCTTTGTATCTAAAATATGCATAACTTTTTACATTTAAGCTATTGTTTTTGGGAAAAAAATGTCCTAAATCTAATGTCTTTTAAATTTTGGTCTAAACTCTTGGCTTAAAATGAAGTGTAAAGAAGAACACCACCAGCTATAGCTATAAATGTGAAAATACCAAAAATATAAACATGTGTATATATGAATAACATATATGTGGATAGAGTACTGTGTTAGAAAAACTTAATGGTTCCAGATCTGGTTTTAGCTAAAGCACTGCATATGCAGGTTAAATCAGGTAAAAGAGTGTTTTTTTGTTTGTTTGCTTTTTAAGACCCAAATTATCTGCTTTACATTCTTATTTCATGGTTGAAAAATAAAAACAAATAAAAACATAGCAAAATTCCCAGTGTTGCCCTGTTTGTTTGTTTATTCTTTTACTTTAATTATAGTTAACTTTGGAGTTTTATGTCTTTTTTTTATCAATGAACTGTACATAAAAAGAGGAACAGTTAAGATATTTACTGCCCCACCTCCACCACACATGACTATAACAGCACTGGTGACATGCTTGTACTCCAGCATCCTGCTTTGCATAGCCCAACTGATGTGAAGCACAACATCCATTTAGAAACTGTGAAACACGACATGATAGAATGCTTGTCTGTGGTGACATCACTCAACTGAATACTGGAATATTTGAGTCAATTTTCATCGGTTTTATTGATCAGACCCTGAAGGAAGCAATGCTGCTGTATGTGTGGGAGGTTGGAAGGAAACTCTGGATAAGAGGGAAAGAGGGAATGGGGCCTTGTGATAGTTGTCACACTATTAACTGGTTAATTGCAAAATAAATTTATTAAACCAAATTGATATTCAGTGCTCTGTTAGCATGATGTCTAACATCAGTCTTTTATCATATATTCATTTATTTGACGGCCTCACTAATCTTGCTCTTTTTATCTTCCAGACTGTTCACAAAGTCACTTCAGTGGATGGCCCCAGAAGTGGAGGCCAGATGGAAATTGGGTCACATGACCGCCTCCAGGAAGGCGAGCTGAGCCTGGAGTTGGCCAATGGGGTGAACCCCTACCCCAATGATGATGAGGCATCTATGGAAACAGAACAGCAGAGAACAGGAAGTGTGCCTCCAAGGCAATGTTGGGTGCCAGGACAAGGAAAGGTCAGTGACACCCAACAACAGCAGCCATGCTGGAGCAGCAACGGTGATACAATCCCCTCTGAACCTTTCCACCATCCAAACATGGAGGATGCTCACAACCTGGTGGCTTTTTCTGCTATTGCTGGCTCCCTGCCTCCTTCATCCTCCTCTTCTTGCAACCGTGTGCAGCCTAACACGGCCCTGCTGTATGAGAAGTTCATCCAGGAGACAGGTGCTGGTGGAGATTGTTCCAAACTCACTGCAGGGGCTCCTGAGGGAAGCTGTCAACCTCTAGAGGACCTTGACACCCTACAGACAGCACTGAGCCAAGCCAAACATGGCCACAAGCCTCCTAACTGCAACTGTGATGGGCCTGACTGTCCAGACTACCTTGAGTGGTTGGAGAAGAAGATTAAACTAGCAACCAGAGAGGACAAAGGCTCCCGCAAAGTAGTTGATGGTGCCACGCACTTACAGCAACCCCATTTACAGCAACACCCTCAGACCTTCCAACAGGTGAATGGTGGTCACCACATGTCTACTTCATGCTCTCAGCAGCAAGAGGTAACTCAAGGCCATCACCCAGACCAAGTGCCCTGCTCCAAACCCCCTATTCCTTGCTCTCCCCAGGTGCTTTCCATAGCCAAGGAAAAGAACATCAGTCTTCAAACAGCCATTGCCATAGATGCCCTGACACAGTTATCTGGCACCAGTCCTCAATCTGTCATTTCTCCAGGGCAACCCGCATTTAAGAATAACCTTCATAATCACCAACATGTCCCAAACATTATGCCTGGCTTGATCCCATCTTCTCCTGGCAGCAACTCATCTTCACGCTCTCAGTCTGTCCCTCCAGGGCTGCACACAAACCAGCAGGCTTCGGCATCATGTGAACATCACAGACCCCAGTCCCAGGGCCATGCGCCCCATGCTACCCCTCTCCCATCCTCTACCTCTCCTTTCCCAGGTCAGGGAAAACCTCCGGGCTACAGTCCTCATCCCCAGCAGTGGCAGCAGAACTCAGGCAGAGGTTCTGAACAGAAGAATCCATGGATGTATATGAAGTCTGAGCCCCAGTCTCGCTTTGTCACTACAGCTCCCAACGGTTCAGACCCCATGTCAGAGCTGAAACAGCTGCTCGGTGACACCAGTGGCAAGTTCAGCAATTCTCCTTTCAAGCTTCCAGTTGCACAGCAGCTCAGTTTGAACCAGAATGGGAGTATTCAGGGCCAGGGAAGCCCAGCACTGGCCAGGATAAAGCAAGAATCAGACTCTGGTGAGCATTACCATCACACTGCCTCCATGGGACATTATGGCATGTCTAATGGCCAACAGCAGGGTCAGCCATACCCTGGTAATCCAATGTCTCCCGGTCAAGCAGCCATCAGCCACTCCACTCAGGCAGCTCTGCAACAGCACCTTCACTACAAGAGGAACCTCTTCTCTACCCATCCCTCTGGCTTTGGAGCGCCAGGCCCACGTGCACCTCTGGCTTGCCAAAACTTGAAGAAATGGTGGCCCCAGATGGAAGCAGGAGGCTTGTCACATCTGGCAATCAAGCAAGAACCCAAGGAACCCAAGAAGAAGAAAAACAGCCAAGGATCTCCCATCATGAAAGCTATGAGTGGGATGCCTATAGGCCTTCCTCTCCCCAAACCTAAACAGATAATCATCAAAAAGACCAAGCAGAAAGCCTCCATACCAGTCTTCCTGCCCCAGAGTCAGATCTCCATACAGAAACCACCCGTCCATATGATTGACAGAGTCCCAGTCCTAAACAGCCTGCAAGCATGCACTGTTTCATCTCTTCCCCTCAACAGTAACTCCACTCTGGCTGCTGCAGCAGGCCTCTCTGCCCTGGCCCGATCTCAGGTATCCATTTCTAACACCTCAATGACTCCCACTTCCACAGTTTCTGCTTTGCCAGAAAACACTCCAGCGCTCACTGGCCCCATGTCTTCACCTGTGGCCCCTGCAGCTCAAGATAAATCAGAAGGAACAGACAGCCTGGCCTCTAGTAACACCAGCACTACCACACCTGCGACCTCCATAGCTCCATCCAGCACCTCTCAGTTACAGAATCTCATCAACATAGATCCCAAGTATGAAGAACTGATCCGCCAGTTTGAGGCTGAATTTGGAGATTCGGTTCCAGATGCGTCTGCCACTCAGCCCGAAGAAGAGACTACTACTCCAGCCCCAAAAGCAGGGAATCAATCCCTAATCAGTCCTCAGGACCTCAATTCTACATCATCTCACACCTCCCAACCAGTTCCCTTGGTTCCCACCACCCAAGCCAACTCCACACCTCATTCAGACGATCAGGAGATGGAAGTTAACCACGAGTCAGGGACCCAAAGTGAAGCACCCATGAGCCAGACATCCACTGAGAGCCCTGTGGAGCCGCAACATGAGCGACCTGTTGACACCCCTCTGCATCAGGAGTCTGCAGTGGACCAGGAGCAGCAGCAGGCCAGCATGTTACAGAATGCATTCAGCACGCCGTGCTCTCCACTGCCTAAACGCATAAAGCTAGAAGCCTCTGGCGACATAGCAGTGCTATCCACCACATGCTATTCAGAGGAGGATACCCCGACTAAGGATGGTCTACCCTGTTCTCCATCTCTTCGAGGCTTCCTAGACTCCCCTTTGCGCTACCTGGACACCCCCACCAAGAACCTGCTAGATACGCCTTCCAAGGATTCACAGTCAGATTTCCCCACCTGTACTTGTGTGGGTAAGTTTCTCTGTCAGTGTGAGCAGGTTTATGTGTGCTGTTCACCCACAAAGTTCTTTAACACTTTTCCGACACATTAATCAGTCTGCAAACAAATCTGAACATTATCATCTTATCTAAACTGCCTGGCCAAAAAAAAAAAGTCGCCACCAAAAAAGAAGTTAGACACTAAATACCACTAGTATTTCATTGGACCGCCTTTAACTTTGATTACGGCACACATTCGCAGTGGCATTGTTTCGATAAGCTTCTGCAATGTCACAATATTTATTTCCATCCAGTTGGCCAGCCTTCATCAGCACACTTCAGCCGTGTCTCATGTTGCAGAGCGTGCAGACAGCGTAGGCTATGGAGTGCGCCACGAAGTCCATGCACTCTGAAGCAGCTTCCTGAAATGGTAGGCTGCTGAAATTGAACATCCTAGCCAACAAAAATTTCCCATAGTGCTCCAGTCCCATTGCATAGCAACTGCAGACTCCACAGCTATCTAGAGACGGCGTTCTTTCCACTTATTCCTGCAGATATGTTGGGCAAACTAAACTGGAACCGGACATTTTATTCCTTTTCTTTTTTCTGTCGTTACCTGAACATTAACACCCCATTTACCGCTCGTTAACACCTGAATAATGTCAAACAAATGCATTTTCTGTGGCAAAAACTGTCTTTTGAAGGTTGTCTGCATATTTTTAAATTTCCACAGAAATTTTGTTGTTTCCAATGGGTAAACATTTCATTTAATGCTTAAAAATCCATGAATATATCCAAATATTACACTTGTAGCTCTGCTGCTTATTCCCTCCCATCTTGTGCACAATGATTCCGTTCCAATTTTTAATTAAGGTTAAAACCGTGGCTAATTACTTCACTTTGAAAAACTCCTAGTGATGCTGCTCATTGGCTGAAAAAACAGCAGCAGTTGCAGTTTGCAATGTTTAATTTATGAAAACATGGCAGAAGTTTACAATGGCGCCCATATTGACAGTTCTCTTGAGATTTTTTCCCCTTGTCAAAGGACAAACTAGACATTTAAACCCATTTTGGATATTTTTAAAGATGCTGGAGGATATTTCTATAATACCGTGATAAAAATGATAACCATGATCATTTTCGTCACAATAACCGTGATATGAAATGTTCATATCATTACATCCCTAGCGCCCATCAATCTGGAACAGGGTAAATCTGGACTCATCAGACCACATGACCTTCTTCCATTGCTCAAGTCGAGTCCAATCTTTATACTCCCTAGATTGAAGCCTTTTTTTCCAGTTAGCCTCACTGATTAGTAGCGATGTATATTGATAAGGATTTATCGATTCCAATGCTTTATCGATTTCTGCTTATCGATCTGGTTTATTATCGATTCTCTTAGCAATTCCCAAATATGCAGAAAACAATAGAGCATGAGTACAGAAAATAATACAACCATATTAAAATAAATCTCAGATTTATTAATCTTAATTATTCACTGCTGAAAACAAACAAATAAACAAAACTTAAATGACTAAAATGAGTCCATAAGTCAAGCATGGACATGGATGGTAAATGCTAAATTCACACGTAAAAGCTGGTGACACAAATTCTGAATAGTGGTGCTAAATTAACATAATTTTTATCATTATCACACAACGTTAGCCAGTTGTTTAATTCTACCTGCTGTGCTGGTGCATCAAACACACAGCATTGCTCAAGTATAATATCGTGTTGTGGCCAAATGCTTGGACGTATTAGTTGTGTTACCATCTTTGGCACTTAGAGCTGTTTCACTTATTTGTTTTAAAGCTATTTTGTGTTCATGTTCTTGAAGGCCGTATGCGCCTGCTCCTCTGCCCAGGAAATGAGAGGTGTGGAGAGATGCTGATTAACTCGGGGAGAGCCCAACTTTTTTAGACTGCTCTCCTTTTTGTTGTTTCTTTTTTAGTTATTATAAGCCCTGTTGGCCCATGTCTTATGTGCACTGAGCCAGACTTTGGATACTTTTTGCTGGGACATTTCTCCACAGCGCATCGCATGTAAAAGTTGCTCTGCAGCAGCTTGTGTGAGACGTCATCGCAAATTTTCAACATGGTTGTTTAGGAAATGAGAAGCAACTCATTGCACCAGTTGGGGTCAAATAACTTGTTGCCAGCTGAAAGATAATCGCCCATGCAGTTATTATCCATTAGGAGGTTCGTACCTATTTGCTTAGTTAAATCCAGGTGGCTTTTTTTTTTTTTGGGCCAGGCAGTGTATGCATAAAGGTGAATAGCAAAGAAAGCTCAGGTGATTTTTCATGAAGTGTGTCATTGCAGAGAGAGTCACTGCTTGGTTTTATTTTTTCATCTACACAGACCCCATCCTCCACCCCAGCACCAGCTCTTGTGGTAGTATTTGTTGAGTGTCTAAGAATGTGTATGTTGCTAGGGCTTGTGACTGCGACCATCCAGACAGCAATAACATGAAGCAATGAAAGCAGCGGGCAGGAACAATAGCAGTGATGGCAGAAGGAGCCTTTTGTGTGGGTTGGGGTCTGGCAGGAAAGAAAATCACTGCCTTTGTTAGACTGAGAGCTTCAGCCCTGTAGTTTGGTTAGCCCCCTGCTTAGGGTAGTTATTTACAATCTAAATAATCTCAAAGTTGCTTTTTAAGCATTTGCAAAACGATTGAATTAGTCAAAATTAACTTGTTTTTTTGGGGGGGGGAGGGTTGTTACACTTACAGTGTTATATTGTATCATGTTTCTGTCCATGAAGTTATTAATTCAGTGACTCAGTGAAGTAAGTTATTGCTGATTTGGCGGTTGTGGGTAATTATTAATGAACTTAGTGTAATTTAATAATGAGTGACTTAGTATTCTCAGAGAAGTTATAAAGAACTTTAAATCTATTTTAGTAAGTTGAAAACAACCGTTTATGAAGGTTAAAGGCCTGGTATATACAGCCTATTTGCTCATATTGAAGAGGATGCACAGCAGGGGGAGAGCAGCTGCAGAAACATAAATATAACTGTGTTTTTCCACAGAGAGTAAAGCCTAGGACAATATGTCTTGATAGCAAAGCTTGATCAACTTTATATCACATAACTCTGAACTTGAATGAAAATCCCTGCAAGACACATGCAGTTTAAAGCCCTGATTTGCACAACACACACTTATACAGCTGCACAGCTTACACACAAGAATCTAGTATTACTCCTCCACTTCCTGTCATGAGTCCCGCCCTGGTGCCTCCCTGCACCGCCAGGGGAATTGCGACCTCATGTTGCCTCTCCACCAGACACACACACATCTGAGTTAATGCACAGAGCAAAGACAGTCAGCTCAAAGAGAAGTTAGATTTAGAAAGAGTAGCCAATAATCTGAAGTATGAGTTACATTACAGATTATAGACAAGACAGCAATGCTGTGGTAGGAAATGCATAGAAAGCTGCTGCAAAGCTAGCCGGCATACATTCAGCTGTATATTTCACATCTAAAGATAAGAACCAATCAGTCACTTATGCAACATAAACACAGACACACACAGACATGCTGCTACACTAACACACATTCATCACTACTTTAAAAAGCTTCTGCTTTGCTAAGTAGCACCCAACAGACCACACCCTGCACTCACAGCCCACTGTCTCAGCTTGGGGAGGATAATGTGCCTTCATGTGTGTTTGTGTGAAGTGGATCATGCAATCAGTTGCACATTCACACGCTTCTCAGTGACGACTTGGCTTCAGCTACAAAGAGGATGGCGCTAAGTTAGCTCAGACATACATCAAAGCACATCTGCTGCATGTTTGGCCTTTTACAAAAGTCTGCATGGAGTTAGATGTGATAGCATGCTAAGTGAAGCTTTAGTCTTGGCTGAGGTCAACAAGGTTTCACTGTGAAAAGTTTTACAACCTGAGCAAAACCCAGAGTTTTAGGAGATGAATATACTTTACCTTCAATCGGGACTTTTGTCTGTGATGCACTTTTGATATGATGTGCAACAAAGAAGCTCACCACAGCTAATACTGACATAAAATCAAGCCTGAAATTATACAGGATTTAGAAGTATTCTATTGAGAGTCAGAGTTTCAAATGATATATGATATTTTGGAAGAGATTTTTGGAGAAAGATTTGCTAGAAAACATTACACATGATGACAGCAGTGATGTCACACCGTGCTCTGTTAGTTTAAATAAGCTGAGTAAGACAAATTTTATTGTTATAATAGTTTAAATTAAAATTGGTTTTTCATGGTTTCTTCAGTCTGCAATTTTATCTTTTTCCAGAACAAATCCTGGAGAAAGATGAAGGGCCTTACTACAACCACCTGGGATCTGGACCTACTGTCGCCTCCATAAGAAACCTGATGGAAACAAGGTTCTCTTCTCTTCTCTTCTCTTCTCTTCTCTTCTCTTCTCTTCTCTTCTCTTCTCTCTTCTCTTCTCTTCTCTTCTCTTCTCTTCTCTTCTCTTCTCTTCTCTTCTCTTCTCTTCTCTTCTCTTCTCTTCTCTTCCTCCTCCTCCTCCTCCTCACATTTTTGTCCTTAGGGAATCTGTGACCCAGAATCTAGTTGGAGGAACAGGAAATATCAGCATCATCAGCATATCACAGGCAGAGCAAGAAGCACTGGAGTAGCAGCAGATGACAGTTGAGAATGAGAGGAAGAGGAAGAGGAGGAAGGACAGAATATCAAACTTCAGCAAAACACAGAAAAAAGAGGAAGAGAAGGGAAAACAGAAAAGCAGGAGTAATAGGAAGCTTGATGTGCACATTCATGCACACAAAGCTTAATTTATTCTGTTCCAAACCTCAAATTAAACAACCTCAAATTGTGTCAAATTGAAAATAAATTCTATGGATTATGGTTTTATAAATGAGGCAAGGAATGACATTTAGCATTAATTATCAGGCCTGTACTCTAATCAGTGTCACACACAGTGTAAACACCAAACAAATCCAATAAGTTGTTTATCTTCTCTAAAGGAAAACATTGATCAACTGTTTTGAGTAGGTGGATTCCAGTTGGACCAATGAGCCGTTAGCACTCAGAGTGCGGGAAGTAGAGAGGGTGTTGTTACACCAGAGCCCTTTTTTTGTTGTTTGAGAGATGACGTAAGATGTTAAGACCCTATAGTCCCAATCTGACCTTTGACCCACCCCTGACCCCAGCAGCCCACCCCCGTGGTGACAGAGTTTAATCCCCCCTCGCTCTCTCAGCCACCTCAGGATGACTCCCATTGATGAGGAGCCTCTTGTGCTCACTGTCATGCCAAATCTGTTCAGGGCTGAAGTTTTCACAATGGCAGGTATCAAGCTGCTTTGGGAAGCTGATATGAGGTGTGACCAGACATGTGACAAGTTCTAATGTCCTGCCTGCGCCCCGGTGCAACCCCTGACCTTTCCCCCCCTTCTGTACCGACTGGCATATCTGCAGGAATACACTTCTCCATGCAGTCGCATGCCATAAACCCCAGCAGAGGGACATCTCAAACACTGGGCCCTGTGGCAGAGGTTGGTGGGTTCTGGTTTACTCTGCCATGCTTGTGTGAATCTCAGCAGAGGCTTGTGAACACACACTCCACTCCAGCTCCTACCACTGAGCTCAGCCTGTCTTTGGTAGAAAGCTGAGTGCTCCCTGTGGCAGCTCTCATGCATCTGACGGGGGGCTGCTGAACTGTGGCCACGTGTTGTCCGTAGTTATTGCAGTGTGGTACCATTGGCAGTCATTAACAATCATTTGGCCAAGTGGATGTCTCCTAAAGTGACAGTATTGTTTCACTTCCTTTGTGTAGGTATGGAGAGAAGGGGGAAGCCGTCCGGATAGAGAAGGTGGTGTACACAGGCAAAGAGGGGAAGAGCTCGCATGGGTGTCCAATAGCCAAGTGGGTAAGTAGAATCACATTACATACACCGAACACTAGAACGCTCAGATGATGATGAATGTAACTTAAGTTTAACAAAGTTTCCAGACTTTATTGACAGTCTGTCAGCAACTCACTGGTGAAAGAAGAAGCTAAAAAAAAGGGAGAGATGGATGCTTGTGATTGTTTGTCCCTTCTAGCGACAGCCAATCAACAAGTGATTTACACAGCATGTGTGTTTTTGTATAATGAGGGGTCCAGGGGAGACACACAGGCAAGTTTGTCATCCACAGTGGGGAAGTTGGGAGGAGGTCTCACTTTCTACCAGCTGTCTGGCCTCCCCTCCAGTGTGGGCACTGACACATCTTACTAATGACTTTATGGATTCAAAACAACCATGCCACTGTGGGAGGGGGGCCATGGGTCTGTGCTGGAGACAGAGAGCAGAGGGCCAGCTGTCATATGGGGCTTAGGATAGGAGTGTTATTCATAGCCATCAAAGCATTAAAGGTGCTGTACTGTATGGAAACATCAGCTTAATGTGTCTGTGTGTAAATATATTTATGTGGTTTGGACATCTGCTGGTCAAAAGATGTAACTACAAAATGAACCGCACCAGAACTGAAGTACTGATGAGCTCTGTGTGGTCACAGGTGATCCGTCGTGGCAGTGAGAAGGAGAAGCTGCTGTGTCTGGTGCGTCATCGCGCTGGCCACCACTGTGCCAATGCGTTCATCATCATCCTCATTTTGGCCTGGGATGGCGTCCCAAGAGCCTTGGCTGACAAGCTGTACCGTGAGGTCACCGACACCCTCACCAAATTCGGCAACCCCACCAGCCGACGCTGTGGCCTCAACGACGAGTGAGTCTTTAGAAAGAAGTTTGTGATGGTGTGCCATGTGATGCTACGATGTATCTCTACTGCATCAATGTCCAGTATTTTGGTATTTTAAGACCAAATCACAGTTATAACATGCTAAAGAATTTAGTGATTTTAAAAAGAAAAATGTTGCAGGTAAGTGTCAATGGCCTTGTTTTGTGACACTAGAGAGCATAAAGCTTTAGTTCATCTCCTGCTTGCATGTGTTTTTGTAAAACTTGTGTGGATGTAAGAACTATTCACCCTCTGTGGGAAAATGTGCCAACACCCACCAGCAGAGCAGAAGATTGCAGTAATTATGGATTACTATGCATGCTACATGACCAAAGATGTATAACACTTTAGAGACTTTAATAATGATTTATAACAAATGAAACACTGGTTTTAATTTCTCACTGACATCCTTCCCAATAACAAAAATATCATCCAAAACGTATGAGGCTAATAGTTGCTCACTGTGTCTCTTGCAGTCGTACCTGCGCCTGTCAAGGCAAGGACCCTGAAACATGCGGTGCTTCCTTTTCATTCGGCTGCTCCTGGAGTATGTACTTTAATGGCTGCAAGTACGCCCGAAGCAAAATGCCGCGCAAGTTCAGGCTACAAGGAGAACACCCTGAAGAGGTAAACGTGACATCAAACCACCTGTTTTACCGTGTGAAAAAGGAATGCAATAATGCTAACAATGAAGAAATTTGTTTTTTAAGTTTTTCCTTTAGTGTCTAGCCTCTGAAATTTTGCGTGAAGTTGTGTGAAGCACTTATGAGCAGTCAGTGTCTTACCTGCAGTAGACAGCAGGCATAGCATTTTCAGTTTGGAGAAACAGGGGATAGTGATGGTTAAGCTAGCAGCTCAGTAGCTGTTTACTACAGGGACAGTAGGCAAAATTTGCCCCTTGAATCGGTACAAACTTCAGAAACTCTGAGCAAAAGCTACAGTACGAATTTTTACAGCTTTATGTGACCACTGCCACTGAATGAAAAAAAAAAAAAAAGTGCACAGCCATTGAGCCAGCAATCTCTGACCAGGGCCTCTGGTAGTAGAGCCAAATAAATCATCCATGTGATGCAAAACTTGACTTGCATAAAAACTTGCAATCTTATATTCATTTATCCTGGTATAAGTTTATGATTTTAGGGTTTGTTTGTTTTTTTTAGATTGCAATATTTATTTATTTTTTGTTTTGTTTTGTTTTTTTTTGTTTTTTTTTTACCACAAGCATTGACAGTAATTACAGTGCATTGTGGTGCAAGTGTTTATGGGGGGTTTGGTTAAAAAAAGACAAAACATCAAAAAAATGTGGGGTCCAAAAAAGAAGATAATAAGAAAATTAAATAAATAGGTACATTATAATCAGAAAAACCAGAGACTTAGAATTCAAAACAGGATCTGGCTGGTGTTGAAACTATCCATTATTGTGTTGAATATATCTGACAATAAATAGTAAGCATTAATAAATAGCTGTTAAATAGAAGTGGCAATAAGAACAATATCAATATTTGTAGTAATTACAGTCATAAAAACAACAATCATAATGAATAACGACAATAATGATGATGAGATAATTATGCTAACAGTAGTAGCACTGTTTGACAGCAATAATGGGAATAGTCACAAGCTTAACTTGCATCATAGTGATTTGCATTGAATGGTAGTTGCAACTTGTTTATTTCATTTACTTATTGCATTTTGTATTATTGACATGAGCTGTTGGGTTTGTTTTTGCTGCTGGTACTTGTGATGTATTTTTATTGTGTTTCCATGTGTGTGTTTGTGTTCTGGCTGCAGAACCAATTTTCCTTCAGGGACAATAAATTAATCTGAATCTGAGTTAAAAATTTTTCTCTGACTCTCCAACCTGAGATCACTCTGACTGCTCTTTACTGGGTATCAGAAGTGCTTGACACAACCCCATGCCCAAAAGTAATATCCTTTTGAGGTACCCAAACAGGCTTTATACTTTAATTACCTTGTATTTTGTTCTGACACTTCATCCACATTTGTTTCAGGAGGACAAACTCAGGGACAACTTCCAAAGTCTTGCAACTGAGGTGGCTCCTTTGTATAAGCGACTAGCGCCACAGGCCTACAGTAACCAGGTTTGTTGCACAGACAGATGCCCAACGTTGTTCATTTCCTGTACACTTCTATGCAATAAAAACCTGTTGCCATCAACTCTACTTGTGACATGTTTTTCTCATACAGAGTAAGTTCGACTCTACAGCAGGGTTTTAGTTTAAAAGTCAGAGGCAGTTGAAACAGTATCATGTGGCAAAATTAGCATTGCAGGGAATTTAGCAAATTTCCAAAAGAAATAGCTCCTGTCTACAGCTGTGATAACGTTTTCCCTGTCCTCAACTTCAGTGCCTGTCAGAGTCCCGAGCTCCAGACTGCAGGTTGGGTTTGAAGGAAGGTCGTCCGTTCTCCGGGGTCACTGCTTGCATGGATTTCTGTGCCCATGCCCATAAGGACCAGCATAACCTCCACAATGGCTGCACAGTGGTAAGATCATCTCACATTTTTTAAGGCCGCGCATACAGGATGTATTGCAAGGGGGAAAGAAAGAGTATATTGCACAATTCACATATTTCACCTTGTTTTGTTTGCCATGCTTTGCTAGGTGTGTACTTTGACTAAGGAGGACAACCGTGCGGTGGGGGAAATCCCTGAGGACGAGCAACTCCACGTGTTGCCTCTATACACAGTCTCACAGACGGATGAGTTTGGCAACGCCGAGGCCCAGCGGCTTAAAATGCAGACAGGTGCTATTCAGGTGCTTCAGGCTTTCCGACGTGAGGTACGCAAGTTACCTGAGCCTGCAAAATCCTGCCGACAACGCCGGTTGGAAGCCAAGAAAGCTGCCTCGGAAAAGAAGAATAAAAAACTCATGCAGCAGGCGGGGGAGACGCCAGAGAAAACAGTGCTCAAGACAGAGGTCCGCATCACCAGCTCCCCTCAACCACATGGTGATAAAGGTCAGTTATTGTTTCGTATTAGTTATTGTTGTCATATAAAAGTTACTTGGAGTCAATCGAATTTCTAATCTACCTGTCCTGTTTTAAACAATCAGCAATTATAAAACAAGAGGTGAGGCCTATCATCAAGACGGAGCCCTTCAACGGATCAATAGATGGATACCCTGTGCAGGCAACAGACCCATTCAACAACATCTATCAACACCCTGCCTACTATGCAAGGGGAGCCCCTTCCCCAGCAGGCCAGCCCTCTGCAGCTGAAGCAGTAAACGGCTACCACCCCAGTCTGCCCGCAATGCCCTACGGCTACTACAACTACCCACCCAACGCACTTTTCCCACGTAAGCTGAGGACCTATGAGGGTCGAAATGGGTCTTTGGCTAAAGCAGGTAGTAGGGCTGTTGAGGCAGACAAGAAGCCTGACATCCAGAGCCTTCAGGCCAGACTGGCCCAGTCCTCCACCGGCCACCCAGAGCAAAGCACCCAGCTGAACCATAGTGCTTACACCCAGTCTGCAGACTACAACCAGTCCCGTCCTTCCTCGGTCTCCTCTGAGCCCTCCAGCAGAGTCACTCCAGTCATCAAAAAGGAGCCTGTGGATGTTCCAGTTTATGAAGGTACATTACCGAGCCAGGCTGGTGCCAATACATCACGAACCACCCCCCAGCCTGCAGCCTGGCCAGGGTACAAGCTTAATGGAAGCATTATTCCTACAGCCTGGGACAGCCATTTAAACCATAGACAAAGTCCTGAAGCCTCTTCTATGAACTCAAACAAGCAGCAGTTTCACCAGCATTCCCAGCAGCGGTCCTCTCCTTTCCCCCAGCAGTGGACATCCTTCCCTAGTTCAACCCCCCCAATGCCTTCTCCGAGTCCATCACTCCAAGTAACTCCCTCTCCACCTCCGTCCCCTCACATAGGCACAGTGCTCCAGGCTAACTTACACCAAGACTCCCCACACAACCCCACCCCTCAACCAGGAACACCACAGCCTGGCCCCTCTCACTCAGGCTCAGTTACTCCACAACCGAGTACTCCAGGCCCAGGGACCCCCAGACACTGGGCCAGCCCTGCTCCTAGTCCCCAGCCAAATGCTTGGGCCATGGGGCCTGCTGCATATAGTCCCGGTTTGAAGCACAGCAATCTAGCAGGAGCCTACCCAGACAAGATCTGGTCCAAGACCGGGGAGAATCGGTGCTCCACTCCCCTTGGGCTCCAAGAGAAAGCCTGGAAGTCTTGTGGAGGTTCAGTGGCAGGCAGCACCCCTTCCCCTGCTCCTGAGGGTCGCCTCTTCCCCGATGCCCTGCAGCAGTCAGGCCAGGCCTACTGTGACCAAAGCCGAGCTGAGAGTGACGTCGAGAGCATCAAGCATCAGGAAGAAGACGAGGAAGAGGTGTGGTCTGACAGTGAACACAACTTCCTGGATCCCAGCATTGGTGGTGTAGCAGTAGCACCAGCTCACGGTTCCATCCTGATTGAATGTGCCCGTCGGGAACTTCACGCCACCACTCCAATTAATAAGCCTGATCGTTCCCACCCCACCCGCATCTCCCTGGTCTTCTACCAGCACAAGAACCTCAACCAGCCAATGCATGGGCTGGCTCTGTGGGAGGCCAAAATGAAGCTGCTAGCAGAGCGAGCTCTGCAGAGGCAGCAGGAAGCGGCTCTCCTCGGCCTCTCCCAGGAAGACATTAAGGCTCTCGGGAAGAAACGTAAATGGGGTGCTACATTGGCAGGTGCCAGTCCAGGACCTGGCCAATCTAAAGACAAGAAGGAGGGGCCAGTGACGCGGTTAGCCCCGACATTCTACACCACCTCTATGGTTACTGTGTCTACCTATGCCTTCACACGCCTCACTGGACCCTACAGCCACTTCGTCTGAGGACAGACAGACACAGACACACTGACAGCTACAGAGTGGTGCAGTGGAGGACTGGACAGAGCAACGAGCTGGACAAACGTCTCTCAGCTGTCTCACAGTCTGGCAACTCTCCATCCTGCCCCCTCCACAGTCCACTTGGAGGAGGGACATTTTTATTGTTTTTTACCTCATGTCAGGCAGTGGTTTGGGCTTCAGACTCACTGCCTGTGGTGCTCTTCCTCTCTCTTTCCTGGAGAGGAACTCCATCGCTATTTCTTGTTTATAGAATTTTAATGATTCTAATTATTGCTATTATTACCAATATTATTATGATTGCTATTGTTACTGTCAATGTTGTTATTACAGGTATTATTATAATGAAAATTTGTTTTTTTTATTATTGCTGTTTTCATTAATGTTATTATTAATGAGGTGATTGTTTTATGTTGATTTTTTTTTTTTTTTAATCAATCAGTCTGAGTCATTCAGACCGTTGCTTTTTCCATGTTTGGAAAACTTTCCCTTTTATTTTTATTTGCTTTTTCTTTGTCAATCTTAAAACTCTACTTGCAGGAGGAGCCATTATCTAGCAGAAAAGACAACATGTCAGCATTAGAGAAAACTTAAAAATGGCTATATGCAAAGAAAAATTAGACTTTGCCATGGTATTTATTAGGAACTGATAATGTACCATCTGATGTTCTGGAAAAATAATAATTATGATAGTTATAATTCAGACCGAGACAGAACTTTGTAAACACATGAATAAAAACAATTATAATACGAAAATGAATGCCCGAGTGAAAAATGACTGCAATTAAACCACAGTGGTAGAAATCATTATTGCTTGTCTTGTTAGATGATGCGCTCCTCCTGCTTATCTGCACCCCTCCGGCTCTCGACTGGTGCTCAGCTTCCGGCTCTGATAGAATTTCATTCCGCTACTCTTCATGGCATTTGATGCTGTAATATGGTGCACTAACTCAGATTTGGCTCAAGTAGTGCTTTGCAAGGAAACACTGTTTGTTTTGGCTGAAGTGTTGGAAAGTTTATAGCTCCAAGATGCAGGTGCTGATTTGCAAAGACTGTTCTTTGCTCATCAAATTTTCTGGTATCTTGTACTTCACTAAAATAAGAGGTAGTACCTGCAAATGCTGGTTAACCCAGATCTGCGCTTACCATAAAGAGATGGAGCAGGTGGCACTCTTTATCTTCCTACAAGTAGGGGTGAGCACTTCCCAGGATAAACTCTAGAGGGCAGCGTTGACTGCCGTTTGGAAGTGGTGTGGACAAGCAGCCCTAGAAGCGCTTGACATCCACTCAGAGACAAGAAGACTCGCTTTGCTGTTTTAACCACGCCTGGCCAGTAGAGGGGGATCTCACACCCCGTTTACTGGTGTTAGACGTGGAAGCCAGTCTTTGTCTCATTGTAGATCAGATGTGAACCAAGCCTGGAGACTAGAGGCATCTGGGAAGCCCATCCTGGGATACAGCAGTAGGAAACAGTGTTAGGACTGCAATGCTCTTGGTGCTCCTACACACACTCTGGTGCTTACCTGTTACACTTGATCTACTGTGAAGGGCCCACTCCTTCCTCTGCATGGTGCTGTCATCTTTGAGCAGAGTGAGGTGTGTCCTTCTGCAGAGCCAGCCAATCAAAGTGGTTGCAGCTTTGTCATTGGGCTCAAGAACTGGTTCCCGTTGAAGAGTTTTTACAGTTTATTGTGGCATATAGTGATAAGAAAAAAACAAAAAACATAAAAAACACTGTCCAGGGCAGAGAAAGCACATTCTTTCATCACAACTCTTGAGAACACATTAGCTGTGCTTTTCATGGAGGAAACAGAACTGAGACATGAAGGCAAAGCATAGAAAATTGCTGTAGCTTCAGGGTGTTGGCACCAAATGCAAATGCTTTGAATCAATTAATCTCTGGCTTTGTGTCTGTGTGTGAGAAGGTGTGGCAGAAAACAACGCATCTGCAGGAGTGCATGAGAGAAAAACCAAAGCAAGAGACTTTTTGATAGCATTGCTAGAGTCCCTTGAATCATTTATTTTTTACTTTCTTTACGGCGGCATAGTTTGCTAGTAGCGGGTGTTAAAAATGAGAATGGGTGACTACCAGAACTCGATACAAGCCGGTTCCTCCCAGCTGCTGCTGGGGGGGTTGTTTGGGTCAAGGCCCTGGTCGTCTGTGAAAGACCCTGTTACCTCTCCTAAGGGCCTCCAGCTCTCTACCTCACGCTGTAGAGACACTGGTCACTATCACAACTTGCTACTGAGGGTAGAAAAGCATGCATGTCTCTTTTTGTGCTCTAGGTCTCCACTCTCATTTTAACCAGCTTCGTTTTGGTTTGTTTTTGTTTTTTTTAACTCTTATTTATTACTACATGGTGATGATAATGATTGTCTTTGATGTTATTGTTTTTTCATCCTTTTTTTTTATATAGCTAATACAAATTGTAAATAGAGAAGAAAAGATTTATAAAAGCACTTTTAATCTTGATTTTAATGACAAAAAGAAAGAGCCGATTATTGACAACTTGAAGCTTAGTTTTTTGGGGTTTTCTTTTCTTTTTAATTTTCTCAAGAGAGAGATAAAAAATGTAAATATTAAACTATTTAGGTAAGATTATTTAACTGGTGAGGATAGTAACTAAACCATGAATGATGGGGTATTTTGGAGTCTCGGACGGCCCTTGACAACACTTGGTCCTGATGTGTTGTGTGTAAACGTTTGCCCAGTAACACTGCTGTTTTTACTTTTGGAAGTACTGTACCACCCCCTCCTCTGTCACCCCTCCGTCACTTCCTGAAAATGAACTCATGAGTCCAGTTTAGTGAAACAAAACCGCACTCGGCTCACTCACCGTAAACAATCCACTCCTTGAAAAACAACGGGAGAGTCTCTCTTGCAAATGTATGAATTTTGGGGTTCGACTAAAGCTCAACTGTAATTTTTTTTTAGCAACTCGCATAATCTCATCACAAATTAAATTTGTATTTAAACCTAAAAGATACCAAAACTATGGTTCTGAACAGCAGAGATGAACTGGTTAGTGGTTTAAGCAACGGACAAATCTAAATCAGTGGCCATAAAGAAATGTGCAGTGTGCTGTTTCAAAAAAAATTCTTCGATGTTTTAAGAAATATGCAGTTTTGCTTCCTCTCTAAGGGTTAGATCAGACGATCATCACCACTTTTACCAGAAATTTTATGTAATTAAATAAAAAAACAAACAGATGTCCTCCTGGCGTTACTTTGTGGTAACTAAGCAGTCAGCAGAGATTACAGGATGCCCGGCAACACAAAACAAAGAACTGGTTTTTAAAGGTATTTTTAACCTTTGCTTGTCTCCCTTGTGTCCAACCTGTTGGCTGTAGCCTCATATTCAGTGCAGAGATATAAAAAGTGGTGTTTTCACGTGTTTTGAAAATGGAGGTGAATCAGATGGTGATGTTTTAGTTAGTTATAATAACCCTGCAAATTTGTTTTCCACTTGTGTTAGACTATCAGGCAGGAGACTGCCTCCCTGCTTGTGTTGATGTATCATTGTTATTTAAGTATGCACATGGCAGATAAATCATGATGCCCCCGTAGAAGATGTCAGATTTAGGCTTGTAATAATATTTAATGATATGACACAAAATCATAGCTAGCAGGAGTTTGACTGGTGCACCAGTAGGGCCTGATTTGCTTTTTGAGGACAGTGCATGGCCCACATTTTACACACTTGCCTAAGAAATGGTGCTGAGGGTACAGTGTACACCATATTTACCTTTGTTAATCTATAAATGTCTCACATTTGGTGAATGGTTATTACGAGAGGCTCTACCTCCCAAGCATGTACTGAAAATGGGAGGAGGATGGGGAGGGGGGTGTTTTAGACAGCTGGTGCTATGATGCAACACCTTAACATTCACTGTGTAAAAGGAAATAAATGTGAGGGAGAAATGATTATCACAAAAAATATTTTTCTGAGCTCTTCGAATGTCAAGAAAACTATACGTTCAATTCCAGCAGTTTCATAGGATGGGAAGCTGCCCTGGTGCTGACTTTATGACAAGTCTTTTGTTACAACGCTACAGATTTACATCTCTTAGAGGGCAGGAGGGCACTCATCATCACAGCCGCTCTTGATATTCATTCCATGTTTTACTTGAAGTCATTTAAACTAGGATGAGAAATAGAATCAAATTATATGAAGACTGTTATCTGGGTTTCACATTCGGTACTGTGCAAGTACCAAAAGCTATTAGAATTATCTTTTGAGTATGTTGTACATGTACATGTTAGCTGAATGCTACGATATTTGAAAAATATCAGAATTGTGTACTGCCCCCTTCTCCCCCCCCAATGCACTTCCTTTATTCAACCCCTCCCTTTCTCTTAAACCTTGTATATTTTGTCTTTCTGAAAATAATTTCTCACACAAATATAGGTAAACTTGCATCTCACTATGTATGGCCCACTGTTGAAAATTCACCCAATTTCCTGAACACGCTCCAAATCTAGAAGAGACTTGGACCCTGGCCCATACAAAATGATGAAAATGAACCTACACAAGTGGCAGCTACATTCTTTTTTGAGTTGTAGGATTGTTCTTGGTTCTTTAATTTTCATGTCAAGGATGCAGTATGTAAAAAAAAAAAGGAAAATTGAAAAAAAAAAAAGTGTTTTTGTTCAGTCTCTCTCTTTGTAGCTGTACGGTGTATTATGTGAATACATAGTGTATGTGGTTAAAAACCCTACAATATTGTTTTATGTTGCGCGATAAATAAAAATATTGAAGCGAAGCATGCTTTGTGAAGTGTTTGATTTCCTGCTCAAGCTGCAGAAAATCAGGTTTTAGAGTGTTTCAGCACAGTGGAGGCCAGCACCAAATTTGCATAATTTCTCTGATTCATGCCTTCACGTTGATTAGTAACTGCAGGACGGAGCCGTCATAGGGATCTAATTTGAGACAAGTTTAGAAAGCTCGAACTAAGGCGCTGACCAATTACAGAAAATGCTTTGCCCACTTTTTAACCCCCTGCTTGCCTAACAGCAGGAAGAATGTGGAAGCGTGTCAATGAAATAGCTAAGATGGAGAGAGGAGGCGTAGAGCTTGCACTGTCATATAACATAAAACATGCATTAGCCGATGGAAGGTCCCCTGCTTTCAAATTGGAGGTCTGTTTGACATGCCTGCCACCTCTTAGGCAAATAAACATTCAGATACCACACTGACGTACACAACACAAAGACGAGGTTCATTTGCACGCATTCTGATTATGATTTTTTTTAGAGACCATTTAGTGCTTTAGAAAAATTGGACGAGCTCTAAAATGCATCAAGGAAACTTTATAGATCAGATCTGAGCTGCATGTTCTGAGTGCTGAAACCTATGCAGGTGGGAAAAAAAGAAAATAAGCTCAAAATAAGTCAACGGTGACATTATGTTGGGGTGAAACTTTTGGATCATTTAGGTTGGAAAGCTGTCAGTGAGATAGTCATGTGTTGTAAATATTAAGCTAGTGTACGTCTGGGTGTTGAAAAGTGGAGGCTGGAAGAATCTAGATGATCTACAGTCGCCAACAAGTTCAAAGTTTAATCCTGCAAGGATATCATCAAGTTTTTTTGTTTGTTTCTTTTTTAGACTTTGAAATATCTAAATTGATGCAGGTGTTAGTGGTGTCAGCATCCACTCCCAGCTTGGCTCCTTAAGTCAGACCATGCTCTGGAGGGATGAACCTTTTCACCTTCCCTCATACTGTTATAATAGCCACTTTCATAAAGACAGATGATTGTACGAGACTACAGGATAAAAGCCAGACTCTGTGCTTTTAGATTGAACTGAGTAGGTTGAAGGTTAAAGTGGTGGATTGTGCAGCTTGATGTAGGCTGGCTGACAGGAGGTGAAAAACATCATTGTTCGCTATGGGGAAGTTGAGATTTGTCACGGAAGCATAAAAACTTAATTTAAAAAAAATAATTGAAAAAAGCCTTTCTCAATCCAGCCTTGAAGAATGAGGTTTTGTTTGTCCACAAGGATCTCTATAAGGAACTAGATGGAAATTACATCTTTGTTGAAGTTTTGTGAGGCTACTGTAAAGACTGAATAAATTTCTTGTGGGGAGGTGCATTCATTCCTTCACAAGGAAGGAATGAATAAAGTAACACACACCCATCACTGCTCAAATAGAAAAGAATAGCACTGAGATGTACATCTCTGTAGTCATATGCTATGTTGTATAGCTGCATTCTTCATCAGCTGAAGCATTCTCCTCCTCACGTGTCAGCAGATGGAGAAACGGCAGGTGTAGTTTGATAGCAAATACACTCACTGGTCACTTTATTAGGTCCACTTTGCTCACACCAGGTTGAACCCCCCTTTGCCTTCAGATCTGCCTTCATTCTTTCCATTATGGAAACATTCCTCAGAGGTTTTTTCACCACATGGACATGATAGCATCACGCAGTTGCTGCAGTTTTGTCGACTGCACATCCATGATGAGAATCTCCTGTTCCACCACATCCCAAAGCTGCTCTGCTGGATTAAGATCTGGCGACTATTAAAGCCATCAAGTACAGTGAGCTCATTATGTTCAAGAAACCATTTTGAGACAATTTGAGCTTTGTGACATGGTGCATTAGCTTGAATTGCTGGGGGAGTTTAAGCAGATGAGAGGAGCTGAAGAGGGAATCTTCCTCGGCCAATGTGACGGCTATTAAACTTCTTTGGATATTTTATTCTGTGAATTATTTCATGTACCTAATGTTGGCTGCTATATCTGTTATACTTGTGGTTAGTGGTTGAAGTCTGTTTCTTGGTTTTACAATGACTTATAGAGTTTGGTGCCTGTTAAAACATGAGTAAACTTGATTGCACCTGTAAAAAATCTGTTGGAGCGGATTTACTTACAGGGCACACCGAGGATTATGCTTGTTAAATAAGCAAAATATTACCCGCAATCCGTTTAGTGCATCTTCCTTTGATGAACATGCAAAATGGGCGTTTCTGCCAGGATACACAAAACACTGGGAGAAGAATATGCAAATAAATCAGCTTTGCACATACAACACGATTTATCAAACATGAAACGGATTGCGGTGGCTGTTTTTTGCGTCTATACTGTGCATGTCTGAAAAGCAGGTATTAACTGGCAACTTAACACAAAAATGGCTGCAGCTTCAGGATGAGGAGCAACAACCCAATGCTGCTGGACAGCAGACATGCAGCACTGCGTCATCCATTTTCATCAGCGGTGAGGATAACGCATTCAGTTGTCATTGTTCAATTAAATAACAATCAGCACAGCAAACATCACGCTTGGCACAGGTTTATTCTAGACCAGTGTTTCTCAGCTCTGGTCCTCAGGACCCACTGCCCTGCATGTACTCCATGAGTCCCAACTACAAAATAGCTGATCCAGATGAATGAACTTCCTCATCAAGTTCTCTGCAAGTTAACGAGCCATTCATTAGATTCAGGTGTGTGAAAATAGGGTTGCCTATAAGACATGCAGGGCAGTGGGTCCTAAAGACCGGAGTTGACAAACACTGCTCCAGACAAACCAGAACATTTGCAGCACTTTAATTTCATGGTAATTAAAGGTCATTTTAATTTTACTTTTTTTTTTTTTTTTTTTTTGCCAATGTCACATTTTTAACTTGGACCCTCACAGTGGCCCTCATTTATCAAACGATCGTGAAATGGTCGCACATCTGATCGTAAAAATGGTGTACGATTGGACCCACGTGGGATTTATTAAAACGTTCGTATGGTCCAATCTCGTCGTACGAACAAAAGAGTCTTGATAAATTCCACAGCTGAAATTTATCGTCATTTAAATGTCACGCCATGGTTACGCCCTTAAACATGCATAATGATGAGGCTTCACCAGCGAGGTTGAACCATGGAGAGGAGAGATTCTGCCAAAAAGAAACTTTTGGGGGGATCAAGACAGAATTCCTCATTTGTGAGGTGAGAAAGATTAAAGAGGTGCTGTTTGGCAGCTTAAAAACCGGAGTCACAGACGTGCAAAAACGCTGCACGGAAGAGGATCAGTCAGCCTGGCCGCTGTTGAACGACCGGCTGAGATATTAATAAAAGTCTCAATGTAGGCCTGGTTTATATGGTTTATTCGTTTCATTAGTTATGAAATTTAATAATAGCCCACATCCAATGGCAACGTCACAATTCTTTAGCCAATGGGTCAAGAAAAAGTGGTCCAATATGAAACTTACCACCAAAAGTGCCCCCCTCCCCCTCCGTATGAGTCCAACCGCTGCGCTCTAAAGGTGAAGGTGGATGCCGGTCAGTCCGAGCCTGACCCAGATGGGGACAGAAAAAATATAACTTGCATTTGCAAAGCTAAGGGACAGTCTACTGACTGAGCACTTATACAACCTTAAAGTATTGATTACTTATTAGAAATGACGGATCAGCTCCGGTCTCCTCCGTATAGCCCAGTGGGGTCTGCAGGGCGGCTCCAGGCGCATCTTTTCTGCGCATCAAAACTCTCCAGCGGTCCGACCGATGTGCAGCACTGCACAGGACAGGAGTGTTGTAGATTTTCTCAGAGTCTAAAGCAGCGTTTCATCCCACCGGGTCCGAGTCGGACCGTCCGACACCCACCTGACGTCCGCAGCCCGAAGCAGCGCTCCACCTGGGCACCTGCGCGTGTGTGCGTACTGATGCCTACTTCTTCCTATGTGGCAGTTTTACCAGCGGGGTGAGGAGATGCACGAAGAGTGGAAAGCACTTGTCTCCTAGAACTATATGTTAATAATTTTAATAATTTGTTGAGATAAATGGAGGAATTAAATTCAGTCACAGCTATTTTTGTAATTTGGGGAATACATTCTACATTCACATTTTCCGTTTTCTCTGCAAATGGGTTCATTCTTAGTGCTGATATGTGAATACTTATGTTTAAATGACAGTTTGCGGTTTGGTAAATAAATATTTTCATGTTCTGCTGCGCTGCGCTGCAAACCCTCACTGACTCAAACTTGCGTACACGAACTCAGAGCTGTCGTGAGATTTGATCGTATCCTACGATCACGTTCAAATTGATAAATGCCGAGTCTTGCGTGGAAATGGTCGTACGCACAGATTTTCGTCGTACGATCAGTTGATAAATGAGGGCCAGTGCGCTCCTTCTCCCAAGCTCTGGCTGCTGTGCACTGAAGCGGCTGGCATCATGTCACAGAAAGCACCTCATGGTAATAGAAGTCGGACCATCTACAAGGCTGCATGGTATGCTGCAGCAACAACTCCTGATCCATGTCCTCATAAACTGGCCTTCTTTCTTCTCTCCAGTCTCTGCAGGGATACCTGTTTTATTTTTACTTTTTGTGATACTTATTTATTTTTATTTGCCTCTTTCATAATAGTATCACTAGTCATTGTATATTAATATCATTATAATCATTATTATTGTTCTAATAAGGGGAGTGGATAGCCCAGTGGTAGCGTTGTGGGCTTGGGCGCGGAGGACCCGGGTCCGATTCCCCGACACGACCCCTGGGTGTACCACTGTGGACCCCTGAGCATGGTCCTTAACCCCCCACCAACTGCTCCCCGGGCGCTTTAAGTAGCAGCCCACTGCTCTCTGATGCTCACAGTACAGAGATGGGTGAAATGCAGAGCCCTAATTTCCCCTCGGGGATCATACAAGTATAACCCAAAAAAATAAATAAATAAATAATTACTATTGTTACCATAATATGGATATTGTTATTATCAGTAATATTATATTGATCAAAGTAATAATAGGAAATAGTTGAGTAATAACAAGGAAATTGGGTGTTGATATTCTTATTGTGGTTGTTGCTATTGTTGGTAGTAGTAGTAATACTAGTATCACTAGTTTTTGTAATATCATTATAATTACCATATTATTACTATTGTTATTATTAGTATTATTACATTGATCGGAAGCTAGGTGACTGGATGATATGGACTATATAAAAAGGGGTGGGATATTATAAGTTTATACTTCTTCCCACTCCCTTTCGGATGTGTAGATTGAAAACTATCTGTGTATCGTCTATGTTTACTTTTTTTATTTTTTCATTATTGTTAGTTCATTAATGTATGATCATTTTTGGTTATATGTTCAAAATAAATGATCTAACTATCGACCATCTCTATCTCCTTCAGGTTGAATTTCATTTTGATTTGATTGATTTGATTTGATTCTTTATTGAACATAAGACATTTAAAAACAAACAAGAAACCAAAAGAAAGAAGTGCTCCAAAGAGAAAAAAGATAAATAAATAAAATAGATGTCTTTGTCCAAAAGGAGTGGGAAGAAGCCGGTGCTTATTTAATCCCACCCCTTCGCTACATAAAACAAGAAAAAAACACTGAATAAATTTACTATATAATGATATCAAATATACCAATAACAATAATTATATTTTGGGTTTAAAACTTTCTTACCCTCCTGAACTTACCATGGCAAAGCAATACCGCACGCTAAATCTTCATTTAAATACTGCTGGTTGCGCCTGCTACCAGTTGCGTGATAGTCGGTCACCTGCAAATGATGAACACAGAGCATGTGCATTCTATTTGCACCACAAACAATTACGCACTCTTAATTTGAAATCTTAGTAAATCAGGGTCTAACTGCTTTGAGACAGAGAGCGATACTCTCCATCTGTTCCTCAGACCTTAAAACCAACAACAACAACTTATTTACAAACCTAAAACAAACACATTTTATCAGTTTAAACTTTTGCAGATAATTCCAGAGTGGTGAATTGGGAGGTTTGGGAGTATTCCCAGTGGGCTGTTGGACTGGTGTGTCTCCAAAAATGAATGAATAAATGAAAACGTTGGTAAGTAAGAACTGACCCACACTTTGATCTCAGTAGTTATCTGAGGAGACTAATAAGTAGTGATGTGTGGATCAAAATATATTGATGGTGCAAAAAATAAATGATTACTAGAGTTTGGGTGAGTTGGAAAAGTAATTTAATTTTAAAATTAAAAAAAAAAAGGGAGAAAAAAAAGAAAAAAACAAAAAAAAAAAAGAAAAAAAAAGGGGGGGGGGGGTTAACAAAGTTTATTAAACAGAATGTGTAAACAAGTGAGAATTATTGATTGCAATGGGAAAGTCTGAGCCGAAGAAATTTGTATAGCCTTGTTCTGAAGAGACGCTTTCTCTCTGGTCAGAGTACTAAAGTGAAAAAAAAGGTTTCTGTACATCGGGAGATATGAGCCATGCTAATTTACGAGTACATTCACTGATTATTCTTTGCAGGCCAGCCTCGCTGATAACCAAGCTCTAACAATGGTCATACCCCACCACTGCTTTATTTGAGTGCAGAGACATTCCCCAGAGCAGAGACAGAGCTGCATGAAAGGAGGTGAAAATTCCATGAATATATTCCTCCTAAACTTGCAACATTATAGGTTATAAACAAGCTTCCAGCATACTAGGAACAAATTTTTATTCTGCCTGCATACTGGAAACCAGGCACTGCAGGTGTGCTTTGATTTGATTGAAATCTGTGAAAAGTTTCAGTCTGGTTTCAGATTGTAGTGCAGCACTGAAGCAGCCCTTTTAGAAGTTTTTAACACCTTTTTAAACTGACACAGAGAGATCTGCAGTCCTTTTGCTTTTAAACTTGTCCGCAGCCTTTCACCCTGTGGATCACAGCAGCCTTCTGAGCTGTCGGGAGACTGGAATGGCACTTGGTTTTGGTTCTATTTCACCAAATGGATTTTCTATCATTTACAGACAATACTCTTTCTGTGTCTCCTCTATGACGGTATGCCCTGTGGGTCGATATTAGCGCCTGCTCTTCATCCTGTATCCCTCTAAGTTCTGTTTTTAAAGGGACTTGAGGCAGGAATTTGAAAAAAACCAAACATGAATGTCCCTTTTTTTCATACTAATGGGTGATGAAGCGCTAAATACCAAAAATAACGTTTCCACCCACGTTTCTCTCCGTTGCCTTGAACAGGCTGTGTGCTGCAAAATGCGCTGCAATTCGGTGTCCGAATTTCCCGCGCTGCCCTGCGGACGTGACGTCAAATGACGCTACATCCGCAGTTTTGATACAGGAAAAGACGGTCACGTTAAATAAAAACACCGTAAGCGATAGTTATGGATTATTCTGCCGTCAGAATACGATCTAGATCAACTGAAAGACACTAAAAATTGTAACTACGAAGAAAAAGCTTAGTAAACAACATTATAGTTTTCCAGCTCTGCCATGCGGACGTGACGTCACATGACGCTACATACGCTGTTTTGATATAGGACGAAGCCGGTCGCGGTAAATTCAAACACTGTAAGCGATTGTTATGGATTATTCTGCCGTCAGCAAACGATCCAGATCAACTGAAAGACCACTACAAAGTATAACTACGGAGAGAAAGGTGAGTAAACAGCATCATAGCTTCAGTTTGTGCACGCTCCCGTGACGGCTTGGCTCGTGGCTGTAGTTACCTGAAGCGCCAATCGCGGCAGTTGCGAGTTTTGTTTTTTAATCTTGCCTCAAGTCCCTTTAAAAAGGACAAAGTCTATTTCCACCGTTTTGTGGAGGGCATTCAATTTTTCTGCCTGTAACTGCCAATGGCAGCCAGCCATCAGAAAGTCACTGCAGGCCAGGATGTCTTCAGGATGCGCAGACATAGAAGAGTCTAACATTGGACTTTTTTACTGCGGCGGCTTTGATGATGTCACTATTATGCGACACCATAACAAGTAAATGTCTGTAAATAAGGATGAATCACCACGAAAAAGCCCCTTCGAGTTCACAGGAGGGGTCCAACTAATATTTCGTAACAAAACATTGGTGAAATGAAGGAGTTTGTGGCAGATAATGCTTTCTTTAGAGGCTGCACGCGGTTGCCCCATTTCTTCCATTATATCGGACATATGCTGATCTGGAGTGGATCTAAATATCTCCGGAAGGAATTCAAGTTGCACCAAAACTGTCTGGGTGAGGAAATAAATGTATTTCATGCTTGAAAATAGGTCCAGATTGAAAAAAACCAAAGTTCCCCTTTAATATCCTTGTTTTGATGCGAGTCTACACCACTTGGTGTCAGTAACGTAGATATGAGTGTATTTTCGGACACACTTGCGGAGCCTCCCCTCAAAAGCTCCAGCCATGTCTACAGATGCTCTTCTCTGTTTGTTTGGCATCTTCTTTCTCAGGTGCTTTTATTGGGCTATTTAGCATCAGCGGTTTTGTGTTGTTTTCGTCCAGTTCCTGTTCTTCTTCTCTGGTTTGTTCCTGCATATCAGTTACACAGCTCAACACTGACCCCGCGGTTTCCGGTAGTATTGGTCCGTCTTCTGCGTCAAGTGACAGACCAACAAGCCCCTCGAAAACGCACCAAATTACGTACGTAACTGATGCAGACGACAGAGAAACTGTCCATCTGTCAGTGTATCTGTCTTCTGCATCGAACATAAATGGGCCTTAAAAAGTGGTTCCTACCAGTATGGTGGAAGTTTTGTGATAACCTATAATGTTGCTATAGGAGGAATAGATTGCTGTGGCATTTTTGCATCCTCTCACGCAACTCTCTCTCTACTCTGGGGAATGTCTCTGCACTCAAACACAGCAGCGCTTTCATCATGGCCAGCCTCTTTTAACTGAGGACTCTTGCTGAAATGAAATCTCATCTTCCTCGGGCTGATTTTGAAAGACTGATCCACACATTTCTAACCTCCCATTTGGATTATTGTAATGCTTTGCATGTTGTGTTGGCCTGGTGTTCCCTGCAGCGCCTGCAGAGCGCTCAAAATGCTTCAGCCCACCTGCTGACTGGCACAAAAAAACCTTGAATCCATCTCCCTTGTTTTGTGCACCTTATACTGGCTCCCTGTCTGCTTCCATGCACATTTAAGGATTTGCTGACTGTTTTTAGGTGTCTATACTCTATGGGCCTGTCTTATTTAAGAGTTGTTGAGGCCCTTCAATCCTCCCAGGGTCCTGAGGTCAGTTGACCAGCTCCCGCAGGATAAAGACCATTGGCGATAGAGCTTCCTGTGGCAGCGCCCAGACTGTGGAACAGTCAGTCAGGTCCTTTCAGTCTTAGGGACATTTGAATGAAAACACGTCTATTGTTCTAATAAGGGGAGCCAGTACCTTGGCTTGTTGTTGTTAATGCTGTTTCTATTTGTGATTATTTGTATCTGTGATTGAAGTTGTTATTGTGAAGCACTTTGGACAACCAAAGTTGTTTTTAATGTGCTACGTAAATAAATTTGAACTGAATTTGACTGGCAAAACCCTGGCTGGCCCTGAAGGTCGCTGTCCTGCAGGTTTTTGTTGTTTCCCTGCTCCAACACACCTGACAGAAATAAATGGGTCATTGTGAAGACATTGACAAGACGCTGTTGGATCCATTTTATCTGAACCAGGTGTGTTTGAGTAAGGAAACAACAAAAACCTGCAGGATAGTGGCCCACGAGGCTGGCATCTGACACCCCAGCATGCAGTGATGAATGGAGATATTTCAGCTCCACTGACAGCAACAATGTGCAGTTTGATGTGTGGGAAGACCAAAAACCACATGTGAGAATCAGCAATTACCAGAAGCAGAGGTGATGGGGTTATGATGAGCTGCTAACACAGAGGCAGATGTTGCTCAGTCCATCGGTGCTGCAGCAGCTGCAGTCCAGATAATATCAGGGGGGAAATTAGAGCTGTTGGAAATCAGCAGGTGCAAACTTATGTCATATCCAGGTATTCACATGACCAAAAACAGGCTTGTCGATGAAAACAAGATTTGAAATTTCTTTATTTGGATAAACCACTTGAGATGAGCCATCTCGTTTTCGAGAGGGTCCAACACAAACAAAACAAAAAGTTGGACACACAAGACATATTTAAAACAATATACACACAAACAAAAAATAAACAAAACAAACAATCCACAGAAACATTAGAACATCAAAACAATATTACCGTAAGAGGGCCAGTAACAAGCTAAGATGGCAACAGTAAAAACAGGAACAGGCCACTGTAAGGTGAGAAGACAAAGCACGGCTGAAAATACTAAAAGAATAAGATCTTAAATCAGCAGGTAGGTTTTTCCAATCAGCAGAGGAAAACCTACATCTTTCATATAAAGTGTCATGTGGCAAATCAAAAAGGGTTGCACCATCTCTGAATATTCTTTCTCTTCTAAGAGTTCCTCTCATGATCTGGGCACCAGCTTCGACAAGTAAAAGTGGGCAGGCCATTTTCCAAGAACGCTAATTGGTCAGGGGAGGGGGGTTGCTTTTATACTCTGTGATCTCTTATCCAGAACTTAACCTGGTCTGGACCAGGTTAGGCGTTCAGCATAAGTTACCGGGGAGATAGAACCCGATCAGAAGTGAACCAGCGTCATAGGACGAAAAACCCAGGGTTAAGCCTTAAGTTACCTCGATAAGAGCAAATCCGGCTTCGTCGTACAGGCCCCAGGAGAACCCGAGGAAGAGGCCACAAGTTTCCCAGATCAGCTCCCCGAGACCGCGGGTGGCGACGACGGCTGAAGAATCCCCGTTCAGCAGGACCCACAACAGAAACCAGGTGGGAGTAGCAGCGATCCAGAAAAAGGGCTCCACGATCCGACGGTGGCGTCAAGGAAGAACACACCAGCAGCCTGCGAAGTTTCACCCGCTTACCACAGCGCTTTCCCCGGTGGCGGTAGCGTCTTCTGCTTTTCGGCGGTGGTGGATGACAGCGAAGGTAGTCGGGAATCCCAGAGAGCAGCGGCGGCAGCGTCCCTCTTTCATAACACCCCGGTCTGCCCAGACTGTAGCGTAGAGCCATGAGAGTCATGCGGTCATAGACCAGGAGGGAGTCGTCACACCGGCCGATGGTCCAAGACAGCAACAGACACAGGAAAAACACAGACAAACAAGCAGACACCAGACGAGCGACCAGACATGACGGCGCCATCTTGACAGGTGACCAGGTACGAGCCTCCTATTGGATAATTACTGCATGGGCGATTATCTTTCAGCTGGCAACAAGTTATTTCACCCCAACTGGTGCAATGAGTTGCTTCTCATTTCCTAAACAACCATGTGGAAAGACACATCCGTGGTCTTGGAAAAGATGTTAGTCTGTCTGAGAAGGGTCAAATCATCGGCATCAAGAGGTGAAAACATGTAAGGAGATGCAGAAACTACTAAAACTGGGTTCAGAACAGTCCAACGCATTATGAAAAACTGGAAGGATAGTGGACCATCGTCTTCCAGGAAGAAATGTGGCTGGAAAGGCAGATGAAGTGATGCAGCATCATGCCTAGTGCTACTGTATGAGCCTGTGGGGGCAGTGTGATGATCTGGGGTTGCTGCAGTTGCTCAGGTCCAGGTTCAGCAACAGTATGAGCTCAGATAATGAGGTCAGCTGATACCTGAATATACTGAATGGCCAGGTTATTCCATCAATGGATGTTTCTCTCCTGATGGCACGGCCATATTCCAAGATGACCGTGCCAGAATTCATCAGGCTCAGATTGTGAAAGATGGTTCAGGGATCATCAGACATCATTTTCACACATGGATTGGCCACCACAGAGTCCAGACCTGAACCCCATTGAGAATCTTTGGGATGTGCTGTGGTCAGACTCTACAATCATCATCAAGATCTTGGTGAAAAATTGATACAACAGGATGCAAATAAATGTGGTGACATTGCAGAAGCTTCTGGAAACACAGCAAATGCTGCCGCAATCAAAGCTAAAGGCCGTCCAACAAAATGTTAATGTTTGACCTTATTTTGTTGGCGACTTTTTCTTTTGGCCGGGCAGTGTATATTCAGCTAAATTAATATCCCATTATTAGTGGAATTTGTGGCTTATTATTTTGTAAAATGAATTAATGAACTCACCACGAAACTAACAAATACAACATCCATTTAAAAAATAATTTGAAGAAATTAAAATTGGTAATAAATTAGACAACAGCGGAATCCTTCACAAATGTGACACCAAGCAATAAATGTGCTTGCAAGTGAAACAGAAAGCAAAATTCGTAGCCAGTGCAATATAATCTTAACTAACAACAAATTAATCAGCAACCTAATAGCAGCCTAAAGTTTTTTTTCACTCACTAGTCTTGTTCATTCTTTGAAATGTAGGACTGCTTTTCGCTGCAGCTTGATGAAGCCATGGCGATTATATCCAGGACCATGCCATATTAAAAGTTCGTAGGCTACCATTTTCTTATTAAACGAGGCTGATTTTGAGACTGTAGGGTGCTTGGTGGTTTGATTCAACGAACAACCGAAGCCACTAAAAACCACCTTATCCTCATTTATCAAGTTTAAGATATAATTAAAGCCTTCTGGCCAATTCACATCAGGTCTGTGCACGCCACGTTCTGGCTGCGCTGTTTTTATCCTGAAACACCGGTCTCCATGCTGCGTTCACGTGCAAATGTGATGTCTGACAGAAAAGTTCTACTGCTGCTGGCTTCTAGAAGCGGTAATCCAGCTTGAATTAGGAAACTTTTGACGTTGTCCATGTGAAAAGATTTTATTCTAATAATTTTGAAGGCATGGTCCTAATAATATAGCTGAGGAGGTCCGCCATGACTGAGTCAATGTATGGAAACCCTGCAGTGGATGTTTGATGAGACCGACTTTGCCATCAATCCCACGTGGATGCTCGGGCCCCGAAGCACCCATGGAATTGGCGCCTATGTCTAGACCCCCATGGGAAAGACTGACAGGACTTTCAGCCAATCAGAGCCAGCAGAAGGCGGTACTTCAGTAGTGGCTGGTACCTGCATTGGTGAATTGTGAAGCTGTCTGCTAGGTCCTAAAGACCTTTGGCTGAACCGAAAGTTTTTCATGCGTTGCCCCAGAGATTATTTTCAAACAACCAAGTGTGGATTTACCAGTAAAAAATAGTTTTCGTGGAGGAACAGCAAAGGTAAGAGAAATCTTTAAAACTGGTTAGCGGCTGAGCGGCTTCTGCTGTTGCTGCCAGGGCCGGCGATTGCTATAGGCGACCTAGGCGATCGCCTAGGACGACAAATGCGCTGAGGGCGCCCACTTCTGGTGTGTTTAGGTAAATTTTCCACAGATCCGGTGGTAAACAACACAGCAATGTAAAACATGCAGCAATAAACACTTGACAGTGCCCTCTCACCGTTGGCGAGAGGGAGGTGGAGAGAGAGGGGGGGGGCTGGCAACGTTGGTGGAAATGTAGGAAAGACATCTCAGTCATTGTACCGTGTAATATTAAATGTGTGTAAAATAAGGCTCCCTGCCGCCCAGCTGTTGCTGCTAGCTACCTTCCAGCTTCATACTGTAGCTTCATGAGCGCAGATAGCGCTGGAGATGGAGGGAACGTGTCTCCCCCAGTTAGTGAAACCGATCAAACCCTCACTGTCCCTGCACAAGGTTTCAAACATCCCTCGTAAAACAAAGCATTAATGTCACTGCAAGAGCCTTAAGAGACCAGTGTTTGTGTGTTTTGGCTAATGGTGCATTTAAGTTAAACATGAAAGTCGGAATTTCCGGCTCCAAGTCAGAAGTTTTGGGGTTCTTTTTTTTTTTTTTTTTAGCTTGCTTCTAAACACTAAATATCTTTGCAAACATATTGTTTAGTGTCTAAAATAAGAAAGGAAAGTGGTTTGGAAGCAGTTTTGCGTCTCTCCTGCAAAGAAGCATCTTCCATTCCTCAATTGCAATATCTTAGTAAGAAAAATTTAAAAATGGGAGAGAATGGGTTCTCCAAGCTGATTTTAAGCATGAATAAAAAGTTGTTGCTCTAAACTTGAGTTTAGAGCAAATATTTCATGTCCTTTTGGAAAGGGCAGTTTACAATTTTTAATAACTTTGCTTTAGAAAAACTGCTGTCATTTTAAAGAATTCAGTTTTAATTCTACTTGTAGGTTTTGACAAAAATTGTGGGGAAAAAAGAGGATAGATACATTTTCTTCAATCTTCCATCGGACCCAACTGTATAAAAAATTTGAATAGATAAAAATGTCTATTTGTGGGAAACAATATAGGAAAAACCCCTAATCTCCAAGCTGATGACAAGAAAGATATATCTAAAACTATTACTGCTACTTTTACAGTCATTATGTTGTGGAAATTCAACATAATTATTCCAGAAAAAACTGTCTTGTGAACTGGTTTCATCTGCACCTACAATCTAAATTAAATGATTTATTACGTAACAAATTTCAAAGTTGTTTTTTTAAAACTTGTCAGGAATCTCATACAGCCATGAAAATTACAGCTAGCCAGCTAACATGTAAATTCTGTGTTTTGCTGTCTTTTTGAAAAATGATCTCATGTAGTCTGTGGAATAATTATATTATTGACAACAACCACAACACATTTAAAAGAAACTCAACAAAAATCAAGGACATATTGATGAGGATTGATCCAGAAAGCCCAACAGATTTATGCTGAATGGCGATTTTTGTTTACACCAGCTAAAGTCCCCAATGTGACCGAAATCACAGATGTTTGGGTCTACCTGTAGGTAACACTTCAACTGGATTTTAGGGAAGTGATTTGCGCCTGTCTGCTGCCAGGTTTACGTTTTGTACTGGGTTCCTTGCAATCTTAAAACTGAGGCATCCTTTTTATTCTAATGTGCAGCAATGAATGTGGTTATGAAGTGGAAGTTGCAATAAATAGCTGCATGTATTCAGCTTGGAAAAACACATCTCTGAGATCACTTCATTCCAATTTATCAGGCAGAACAGATCATGGTTTTGAACAGGTGTCATTAAAATAGCCAGCATCGAATAAAAACAGCCATTGTGACCTTTTAAAAAAAAAAAAGATACTGAAAAATATTTAATAAAGATGGAGAACAACATCAGTCTAATTTGTTTTGACTGATGGGTAGCTGAATATTAAATATATTATTTATAATTTCATATGCTGAATATAAACATGGGGATAATTAACTGGAGCTGTATGACCCTGTTAAAAAAAAAAGTGATCTGACTGGTCTCATTTCATCCAGTATAGGCTACCTACCTTAGAGAGATGTGTTTACTTACTTCAGAAGCATCCATAGACTCAATTTAATATGAAAGAAAACAGCAGAAATACACTCACTGTAGTAGATGTGTGTATTGCTTGACAGTTCACAATTTCCATATACTGGTATATTTGATGAAAAATATTTCTGTGGATCAGATCGAGTGCAGGCATAAAGACAAACTAAGGAAGGTGAAGATAACTTCTCTACCAATATTTATCTGCACTTTGGCAGATGAGACAGATGCATTGCAAAAATTAGTTGCCTTGAAACAAGTAAAAAAAATAAATAAAAATTGAGCAGATTCAGACTATAATCAAGTGAAATAATCTGCCAGTGGGGTAAGATAATTACACTTGGTAAGATTTCTTGAAATAAGACAAAAATATCATTCAACACTCATTTCAAGTTCCGCATTTAGAGGAAAAACTCCACAAAACTAGTCTGGTAATGCTGCTTTTCATTTTTGTTTCTCATTTCAAAAGAAAAGACCTTAAAACAAGTAGTTTTCTTAATTTGAGAATTGCTAAAAAATCCTTTTTTGAAAGGCAGTACCCCGTACTGAAGGAGCAGCACCACATGAAACCTGCCAACCACCCTGAATGGAACTTGATGAAGCCTTTTTTTGTTTGTTTTTCCAAGGGCCAGAGGTTGACATGGGAGCTGCATCTACAATCTTCTGGCTACCAGATAATCTACTCTACCACCTGAGCCGCTGTCTCAGACTGCTCAGAGTGCACCTCTGTGCCACCAGTTCTTGAATTCTTGGTAAGTTTTTCTTGTTTTAAAGGTGCCATGACATCAATTTTCAATTTTCTGGGGTTTTGGGTGTATAATATGATCTGTTGTGCACTGATGAGGCCATGTGAATGTCAGAGTGAGAATCAAAGTTCCTGTTTATGGTCTGTCAGCTTTGTCTCTCTGCTCAGAAACAGTTGAATCAGACAGCAGGCTATCATTCTACGTAGTTCCATCATTCTACGTAATTTAATTGCACCAATAAGAGCATACTATCAAGTAAACAGCGCCCCCCCCCCCCCCCCTCTCTCTCTCTCTCCTAACGGTTTATGCACCGTCCGCTCCCCCCCTCCCCTCCCTGTCTGATTCAGCTTCGTGTATGAAGCTAGTAGTAACTTCTGAGCAGTCAGGTCTGGGTTTTCAAACAAATGGATTTAAAAGAAAACTTCTGCAGCAACACTGAGGGAGGCGACCACAACCTTGTCATTACCTGTAAGTTTATTTATTTTCTAAATGCTGTCTTGTCTGATAAACGTAGCTCACTGTCTGAAGTGCCCATGATGCTAGCAGTTAGCCTTTAGCAAAGTCAACCGCAGCTTGACCTAGGTTCTCCAAATAAGGTCATAGCCAAATAAGGTGTAGCCAATCAAAATGAAGTCAACGTGGTCTTCTGGTAAAGCTCCATATCATCACCGGACCCAACTGTATTACTGAGGAAGTGAGGTCTGGCGTTTCAAAACAATAATATGGCCCAAAAATTGTAACAATGCTGCAATTCTCAACTAGTCCGGTTCACATTCACACCAGTGTTTCTGCAAACGAAACAACCACTATGAATGTTATACATGCACCCCAGGCATGTGGCGGCGCTATTCAGAAAATACTGTGTCTGGTGTAGAAACTGATTGGCAAAGCAAGCAAAGAAAGAGAATCCCGGAAGAAAAAAAAATCCGTCAGTTTGTGTTTGCGTTCTTCTGCTTGTTATTGTTGCTATATACACTGCCCGGCCAAAAAAAAAGTCGCCAACAAAAAAAGGGTCAAACATTTAACATTTCATTGGACCGCCTTTAGCTTTGATTGCAGCAGCATTCGCCGTGTTTCCAGAAGCTTCTGCAATGTCACCAGATTTATTTGCATCCTGTTGCATCAATTTTTCACCAAGATCTTGATGATGATTGTAGAGTCTGACCACAGCACATCCCAAAGATTCTCAGTGGGGTTCAGGTCTGGACTCTGTGGTGGTCAATCCATGTGTGAAAATGATGTCTGATGATCCCTGAACCATCTTTCACAATCTGAGCCCGATAAATTCTGGCACGGTCATCTTGGAATATGGCCGTGCCATCAGGAAAGAAACATCCATTGATGGAATAACCTGGTCATTCAGTATATTCAGGTATCAGCTGACCTCATTATCTGAGCTCAAACTGTTGCTGAACCTGGACCTGAGCAACTGCAGCAACCCCAGATCATCACACTGCCCCCACAGGCTCATACAGTAGCACTAGGCATGATGCTGCATCACTTCATCTGCCTTTCCAGCCACATTTCTTCCTGGAAGACGATGGTCCACTATCCTTCCAGTTTTTCATAATGCGTTGGACTGTTCTGAACCCAGTTTTAGTAGTTTCTGCATCTCCTTAGATGTTTTCACCTCTTGATGCCGATGATTTGACCCTTCTCAGACAGACTAACGTCTTTTCCAAGACCACGGATGTGTCTTTCCACATGGTTGTTTAGGAAATGAGAAGCAACTCATTGCACCAGTTGGGGTTAAATAACTTGTTGCCAGCTGAAAGATAATCGCCCATGCAGTAATTATCCAATAGGAGGCTCGTACCTATTTGCTTAGTTAAATCCAGGTTGCGACTTTTTTTTTTTGGCCAGGCAGTGTATTATCATTGCTTTATGCTTTATGCATTGTTTCAGCATGAAACTCTCATACGGCACGAGAGCACTGAGTTGTTCTTTTTTTTTTTTTTTTTGTATAATTTTATTTTCAATTTATTTTCAATTTTCTGCCTATCATAGTACCAGACAATATACATGTAAAGAAAGAAATTGATAATACTGACACATACTGACATATTGAAAAACAAAAAACAACAACAACAAAAAAACACTGAGGGAATTTGATAAAATCCTACAAACTTTTCATACCTTTACCCCTGAGAGATATTGTTTGTAATTGCCTTATAATGTGATCTTCAGTCAGTTTAATGTACCTTTCCCCTCTGAATAATTTGACACAGATCTTTAGGCAAGTAATCCAACAGAGGCCGCCATATTCCAAAAATATGTCATCATTTCCCCTTAACTTAGGACTTAAGTCTTTCCAGAGTTTTTTTTTTTTTTTTTTTTACCTTTGGCACACACAAGATTTGTTGCAAGACGCTATCAGCAAACGGGCTAAACTCCTATCCTGAACCATCTTGTATTTCAGAGACATCTTCGCTTCTGTTTCATTTATAATGTAGGGACCTGCTGAAAATGGGCCGAATCAAGGCTGCGCAGCATTCTCACCATAAAGGCTATTTGTATAGCATATTTCATGTACAGGACAATTCAAAGTGCTTTACATAAAACATTAAGCATTACAGCGAGGTGCAAAAGGAAAAAAATAAAAATAAGAACAAGAAAGTAGAAGCATGATTTAAAATAAAAAAACATTATGAACATTTAAGATTAAAAAGAGAGAGCATAGAACTGTGCAGATTTTAACTTTTAAATAAAATCTATGTAAATGCAGCTGAGAACAGGTGGGTCTTTAACCTGGATTTAAATAAATTAAGTGTTTTAGCTGATCTGAGACTTTCTGGGAGTTTGTTCCAGACGTGTGGAGCATAGAAGCTGAACGCAGCTTCTCCATGTCTGGTTCTGACTCTGGGAACTGACCTGAGGGGTCTAGTAGGTTCATACTGGGTCAAAAAGTCACTGATATAGACTTTATAGACCAGCAACAGAACTTTAAAGTCTATTCTCTGACTGACCGACAGCCACTGTAAAGACCTCAGAACTGGACTGATGCAATTCATCAGTGAACCATACTGGAGTCTGCATAGAACCGTACCAGTATGGTTCTTTAGTCAAAACAAACTGGTCCACTTTCACACCAGCCCAAACACTTGCAGGTGTTCCAGACTCCAGTCCGCTGTAAGTGGACCAAATCGTTTAGGTGTGAAAGCCCCCTAAGTAAGAAATAAAAGACATATACTCTCAAAATGTGATTAATAATCTTACACGTTCTGCTATTGTCTGTATATTATTTTCCAATCAAGACAGTTTTTGCTGAATATAAGACTTGGTTAGAAAGAAAAATACAGATGGAAGAAAAGAGCAAAAAGATGAGGACAGAAACAAGAGGACATGAGAGAGGGAGTGGTTTGTGGAAAACTTCATTTTGATGTCTTGACATGTGTTGGTGCTCCATGCGCTTAGCTTTAGCACCTGCTGCAGGTGGCAGCCTCGTCATAAAGGGACACATGAAAGCATAAAAATGATTTTGTTTTCTCAATGGTTCTGAAACCTGGTGCATCAATACAGGAAATTAGGATTTCATTGTCTTTAATTTGGCAATAAAAACTACAGTTGGATTGTTAGTCATACAACCTACAGGATTATAAGTATGTTCAATTTATCCAGTTTCCTCCATATAAAACAGAGGTGGGCTAGTTTTATATCTAAAAGTCCTGGGCAGAACTTCAGCTCCAGTCCAGCCTTGTTTACAGATCTATGTATGTCTATGTCGTGATTCAAAGGCGAAAAATCAGTTAAGACACATGTTAGGCTAAATAGAAACATGCTTCTATCACTAAAAACTTGATGTCCTCTTCATTTGTCCAGTTCATGCTGATCCATTTCATTTGACTAATCAGAACCAGAGGGAATAATGGCAAGTAGGCTATTCTGAGGGGTGGACACAGGCAGAAAGAGTATAATGTAGCTCTGATCTGCAATGATAACCAGAGACCACAGTTATAAGTCCTTGAATAACAAACAGTGATTAGAAAATAAGATGTAGAATGATTTTTGACCTCATATATCAACTACTTCAGCTTTGCTGTGCAGTGCAAATGCAACAAGCTGAAGCCCATGAGGATGTGCTTTCCCTCTGGGAGCTCCACATCCTCAGAGTCAGATAAGGCCCTGGAACTGTTTGGCTTGAAAGTGTCTGTAGAAATCCCCCACAGAGCAGCAGAACCTGCCAGCAGGAAAGATTCAGTGTGTTATAACCATACATGTACACCAAAGCCAGTCAAAAAATTCAACTTTGAAGTTGCAAAAGAAATAATAATTTAAATGATACTGGGAGAATATTCTGGACAGGGATTTAAAGCGTGTTATTTTAGAATATTATGTTTCTGGTACATTACTGACAGTGACAGTCTTGTTTACTTAAAATTAATTCTACAGCAAATGCAATCAGGCTGACAGAAAAACAGAGAAAATCCTTTAACTGTTTTACTTTAATATTTCACATCGTGGGAGCTGTGTTTACAGCTAAGTGGTGAGAAGGTGGGTGAGCAGACAAAAACCAGGCTGATTAGCTTCTTTAGTCTCCTCACTGATGGAATAAATTAAAGCATGAATGTTTATGACATGAGAGAAACAGAGTGACAAAAAACACACCTGTAACCACACAGGACACATTGTTCTCCAGGAGGATTATCATCTCTCAGCCTCATCCTCAGCTCCTCTGCAGCAACATTGTTTTCTTTGTAATCCATCAGTTGTTTTGGGTTAGCTTATAGGAACAATAATGAAAAAGATCCAACTGCACTGCAGACTGACTTTACTCACAGGGGAGAGAAATGAGCTGCTGGAATCTTTCCCTTATATGAGATGAGCTTCATATTGATTATCTTGAGATGATACACATCAGCCTCACATGAAAACCCTTTGGAGCTTTGAGTTGTCAGCAAGTCAAGGAAAGTTGTTATAAAATGCCGCCATAACTTTTGGAAACCATAAAATTGAAGAATTTTAAGGAGTCATCACCCGGAAATCCCACTTTTTCATGTTAAAACGTGTACTGGAACGGGACCTCAGTTATAACGTGCCAGAAACTCTGGAGAGTGAAAGTAACTTCGTCTTTGAGTGCGGGCTCTCTCTTCTCACCAGAATCGGCCACAAGCATGCGCTCTCCACAGTACGCGAATTGAATTTTGTTCACCGAATGACGTGAACGAGAGAGGCTGCTAGCTGCTAAGCTAGCCTCTTTAGCACCACCTAAAGGCAGCTGATTACCTGCCACAGAGTAGACCGTGGCAGATAACTCCGACGAGGAGGAGGAGGGGGGAGATAGCCGTGCTGAGTTGCCTCGGCAGAAATTCAACAGTTTTTGATGCTCTAACAGGAGTGACAGCACTACCAGGGAGCAGTGGATTATATTTATCAGTGAGGATGTGCAGTCGGTAAGTGTAGCTGCTGTGTAACTTATTATCTTTTGTGTCAGAGACCAGTAAACGGTGGTTGACGAGCGGACAAGCTGCTAATGTAGCTACAGAAGCTAACACTGTTTGGTTAACTTCACGTCAGACATCCGCTCCTTATATTCATCAGAGTCCAGCCCTTTTACTCCGCGGATCCTCTCCATCAACCGTGCCGTTACGTTTTTTTTTTTGTTTTTTTTTAAAGGATTTTTTTGGGCACTAGTGGCCTTTATATGACAGTTTATAGCGACAGGAAAGGGGCAGAGAGAGTGGGGAGTGACATGCAGCAAAGGGACCTGGACCGGGAATCAAACCAGGGCTGACTGCTTTTTGAGGAACTGTAACCTCTGTTCATGGGGCGGCTGCTCAACCAACTGAGCTAATCACCGCCCCACGTGCCGTTACGTTTTTATCACGTTTTTCTCTGTTGGGACATCATTTCCTTCACTTGCTCTGTCCTGATAAAACTTTGTTTTGGCTTTGACGTTTGCCTCCTGAACGCGCTTACGGACAGGTCCAACTCTCATGCGTGTTCTCGCGACAAACAAAAGTTAGGGATAAAAAGAGGCTAAAATGAGCTCATTAAATTTCCGGGCCAACCCAACTATAATTAAAAATTCATTTAAAGATAATTTAAGAAGGATTGTGTATGTAAAACACTAGGTTATGACATCTTTAACATTTTCTTCATCGTCAAATTGCCACCAACTCAGCTCAGGGTTTCTTAAACAGACAAGCAAAGTGGGAAAAAAGAAAAGAAATGAAAACCCAGTTTGTCAAAAAGAAATCCAGAGTACACAGATCAAAAAAGGCAAAATCTGAGGGGTTTTATTATCAGGCCTTTTATTTTTCAGTGAGGGTTAGATAAAGCTAGCAGTACACTTAACAGGGGTAACAGAGACCATCAATATTTTTCATCTCTTCCTTGTAAACAGAAGCGTTTGTGACAAATACACAGCAATATAATCCAGAAATATCTGACAAACCAACCAACAACATCATTCTCTGGAGCTGGAAGAGTCAGCTGGGTGAAGGGCATGACTACAACAGAAGAAAAATGTCATCACGATGCTCAAATAAGGTGCTGCCGCAATTCTTAAAAAAGTTGTGTGAGTGTGCGTGTTGCTATCAAATGAAATATTATTCATATTTTCATGAAAATGAGAAATTGTCTCTGGTTCAACATCTGACACGTTTTTTTCTATTGGAAATAAAATGTGTTTGAGATTAGCAAATCATTGCATTCTGTATTTAATTACGACATTTAACGGCAAATTCATGTTCATATTCATCAGGTCAGTAACATGACGGTATAAAAAAAGGAGCATTTCAGAGAGGCTGTCTCTCAGATGTAAAGATGGACAGAGGTTCACCAACATAAAACAACTGAGAGAGAATGAGAGGGAGAGAGAGAGAGAGTTCCTTGACATAAAATTCCATCTATCTATTATTATATAGACATATATCTCAAAAGATTAAGAAACAGAAGGAGTCTCTGTGTGCATTAGACAAGCCCAAATGGATACTCATGATTTTCAGACCTGACACTAGAGTATAAAAACAGACAAGTGGCTACTGCACTGTAAATTCTAACTAGTTGGCTTTACTTATATATAATAAAAAAAAAATCATGCAAACTTGCTGCCTTCGAAAAATTAAGTCTTCAGTAATAGGAAAGATTAAGTACAATAAACTAAAATGGTTTAAGTTTGTAGAACTTTTCTGAACTTGATAAATCTGATTAAGCTGTGAGTGAATGAGGTTGTGGAGAAAACTTGATGTGATTAATTTTGCATAAATTAGATGAGATGCTTCGCACAAATTTCATTTTATTTTGTACCAACATGATGATTTCAAGTTCATCTTAAAGTAAATGATGAACTCAAAATTTATAATATGTAACAAGAACTTAGTCTGAGTGGATTTTAGTTAAAACTGACGTCAGACCACAGACATCTCTGTGACGTCAAACCTTAGCACTGCAACTGTCTTTGTGGGCTTTAAATAAAATAACAACAATTATTATTATTATTATTATTATTTATTATTATTATCATGTATCTGGGAGAATTTCTGATTGAAGGCGATGTTTGGGTACAATCAATTACAATCCATGCCATTAGACGTCTCTTTTACATCGTTAGCATGGCTAGTGCGGCTTTTCTTCCATGTAGTGATACCAATAATTAGTCCCTGGGTTTTTATGAGTACCTTTGCAGTCATGGGAACAGTTATGGCGGTTCACAACACAGCAACTTCTCGCCATATTGCTATTGAATTAAGATTAAATGAAGAGATTACCTGCTGCTGACAGTGAAGTATCTGCAAATGAATAATCAGGGAACAGGTGTTATCGCCCCCTACAGTCATAGGTTTTCGTGGGTCACAGGTTTTGCTGTAACCGGTCTGGTGCCCTTTTTTCAACAACATAGCATTGTGACCCTGGAGGGGACGCAATGTAAAATCAACATCCATACCAAAACCCACCTGACCCAGCCTGACCCCACCCAGACCAAGTCCTGCTGTGGAACACTGGATAGACACAGCCAAGGGTGCCAGGTGAGTGAACAATAAAAAAACTGTGGGACCGGGAAATTCTCTGTATTTAAAACTCTGTGTTTGTTTCTCGGTGTAATGCATCATTGGGCCCATTGCCTGGGCTAATGTTAATTATTGTTATTTAAATGTGCTATTTAAGAAAATTCATAGTGCTCCTAAATTTTTTTCGGTGCCCCTAAATTTTTTCATTTGGGAGCACTAGTGCTCCTAGTGAAAAAGCTAAGCGTACAGCCCTGAAAGGGACAACTTACAAAAACTGAAGAACAGGACGAAAGGAGACAGGGAGGTTACGACGACAAGAACGGCAGATGAACTGGCAAAGAACAACTGAAACCTGGCAGTATGAATACACAGAGGGACTAACGAACAATGAGCAAAAGGTGGGCTATTTAACCAGGTGAACAGGGAAACAGGAAATAAACTGGAACCAAATGACAGGGAAGTACTACAAAATAAAGCTGGAAACAAGACGGAAGACAGACAAAACTAAATGAAATGCACAGAAGTCCAACAACAAAACACCACTCAGGTTCAGATCAGGGGGGCCGTCCTCTCTCCAGGTTTCACTGTCATTGCCCACGTGAGCATTGAAGTCCCCCAGCAGAATGATAGAGTCCCTGGAAGGAGCGCTTTCCAACACGCCGTCCAAGGAATCCAAGAAGGGTGGGTACTCTGAATTGCTGTTTGGTGCATAAGCACAGACAACAGTCAGGATCCATCTCCCCACCCAGAGGCAGAGGGAGGCTACCCTTTCATCCACTGGGGTAAACCCCAACGTACGGGCACCAATGAGTATGCCCACACCTCCCTGGCACCTTTCACCGGGAGCAACTCCAGAATGGATCCTCTCAAGGATGCTGTTTCCAGAGCCCAAGCTGTGCATTGAGGTGGGTCCAATTATATCTAGTCAGAACCACTTAACCTCACGCATCGGCTCAGGCTCCTTTCCAGCGAGAGAGGTGGCATTCCATGTCCCTAGAGCTAGCTTCTGCAGGTGAGGGTCGGTCTGCCAGGGTCTCCCCTGCCCTCAGCTGCCGACCAACTCACACTGCACCTGACCCCTATGGCCCCTCTCGAGGGTGGTGGGTACACAGGAAGGGGGACCCATGTCATCCTTTCAAGCTGAGCCTGACCGGGCCCCATGGGTAGAAGCCCAGCCACCAGACGCTTGTCTCCGTGCCCCAGGTCCAGGCCTGGCTCCAGAGGAGGGCCCTGGTTACTCCCTTCAGGGCAAGGGGACACGTGGTTCCAATAACTTATTTTTCTATAGGGATGTTTGGGCTGCGCTTTGTCCCTGCCCTAGTAACCTGTTTGCCATGGGTGACCCTACCAGGGGCATAATCTAGCCCCAGACACCATAGCCCCTAGGATCCCCAGAACACGCAAATCCCTCCACCACAATAAGGTGGCAGCCCAGGGAGGGGTATGTATACAGTTGTCCTCAAAATTATTCATACCCTCAAATTGAAGAAGGAAAAAAAATTAGCTGTCAGTGAAATAAGTTTAAATTGACAAAATGATAAAAATCCTATGAAAATCATGACACTGATTTTGAATTGTGGTTTGAAAGAAATATTAAAAACAAACGCACAAAAAATAAAACAAGTAAACAAGCATGATGGGGCTCCAAAGCTAAAATTTTGTTGAGAAAAACTGAGGCAATCCCTGCAATCAGGTGTTTTCTCATTAATTTCCATACCGCTTATCCAATTCAGGGTTGTGGGGGTAGCTGGAGCCTTTCCAAGTTATTATCAGGCAAGAGGCAGAGAGGTGTTTTCTCTGATGTTCATAAAGACTTCTACACCTGTTGACAGGTATTTTGGTCCACTGTTCATGGGAAAGGTGCTCTTATGTGTCTGGGACAGTTTTGTTTGTTTGTTTTTTATCATTTACAACCACAATTCAAAAGCAATACTTTATTTTATTAAAACATAATTTTGTAAATTGTTATTTATTATTAGTTTCTTTAGTTTCTTATTTGAATTACTGTGGTGAATTTAGCCTTTTCTTTATTTGGAGGGTACAAATAACTTTGAGGATGACTGTGTATCATATACTGTATATCCCAACCTGTAGAAGCTGGCACTGGCCTTTTTGTGCACCATTGCAACCTCTGTGCCATGCAAGCAAGTTTTTTTCAAAAGTAGAGCTACTCTCAAAGATGCAGTCTTACGACTAGAGATGTCCCAATCAGGTTTTTTTGCCCCAGAGTCTGAGTCTGTCATTTTATTTTTTAGTATCGGCCGATACCGAGTCCCCATCCGATACTTCTATAAAACATTAAATTAAATAACAAAGAAACAGATATGGGGTGTCCCTTAATTATTTTTATTCACCTTATTTTCCTTTAACACTTAAAGAAGCTTGAACAATTAAATAACTTCTGTGAGGTAGCTATCAAGTAAAAATAACACAATAACAAACAAAATAAATTCTATGAATTCAATTAATTTATATTCATAATAATAAATAAAATAAATTCTTCTCAGTGCAACAGCAAATATATCAAATCATAGCAGATAAAAAAAAACTGAACATAAAAAAATAGCAGCTAAACTTAATGCCTAACAGGCATGTAAACAATAATGAAATAAAAGTGACACATTGTTATAATGTGATGTGCTTTTCATGAACTGCACTTCAAATTCTTACTTTCCACATCTGGGTTTACAGAAGGAAATGTATGTTTTTCTTGATAAAAACCAACATCTCTACCTTGTCAGCTTTGAGCCTGTTCCTTTTCTCATTTAAGACGTTTGCAACAGCATTAAAAAGTCTCTCACTGTCCACAGAGCTACGGGGGGCACAGAGATACTGGACTGCAACAGCAGCCGTTGAAGGAAACTGACTAGCATGTTCTTTCCAATATTTAAGAGGATCACTTCTCTTAGGGGTGTTTTTATCAGAGAGGTAGGTCTGTACCTGCATTTCTGATGATGTGGTACTCTTGGACTGAGCCTGTGACTGCCTCTCTTGTAAGATTTCCTCAAAGGCCGCTGCACGCCTCACACCGTGGTGCCTTGCTCTCTGGCTCTGCTCCAGTTGCTGCCTCCTGTGGCACTGCACTGGCAGCCCTCCTCCCCCCTACCCTTCCCACCTCCTGGATGAGGTGTTCCCTTGCACGTGTCAGATTGGCTGACTTTGTGAAGAAGCCATCTTTGTATCTGGGATCTAGTAGAGTGGTAATGTAGAAGAGTGGCTCAGTTTCAACATCAGCAAAGTGCTTATTCACTGCCTCCAGGAGAGTCCTCTTCATGGTCTTAATTCCCAGGTCGTCATCTGTTTGAGGACTGTAATGGCAGGGATCACATAAGCTGCAGCTGCAGTCTACCTGCTCACGTCCCCTGTCAGCTCTTCAAAAGGGGCTAGCACATCAACTATCTTCTCCATCAGCTCCCACTGGCTGGCTGTCAGTGTTGCTGGTAGAGTGTGCTCAGCTGCGAAGACACTGAGAGCCTGCTTTTGTTCCAGCAGGCTCTGCAGCCTGTAAAGGCTGCTGTTCCATCTCGTCTGCAAGAGAACAAGAGGATTCACTTTATTGTTTATTGCAAATTATAACATGACAACAGAATGTTGTACAGTATTAGTGGCCTACTAGTGGAAGGGAATAAATAATGTAGCCTAATGGAATAATAAAAAAAAATGTTATGACAGGAATCTCACCTTTACATCTTGCTGTAGGCGCTTGATATCCATGTGGAGATCTATTTGGATATCTTCAAGGTGAGAGTAGGCCAGCGGGGAGTGTTGGCCTACAATCTTCCTCCAGTTGGCCAGGGTGCCTGTTACGCTGCACTGGGAAAATAAGCCCTCGTGCAAGCAACCCAAACTCCGAACTCCCATATCACCCACGCCTTTCTTCATATTTGCTGCGTTGTCGTGCAGAATTACATGGACCCATTTCTCGTCGATGTCCCAGTTGTTCAGCATCTTTTCTATTGCCTGTTGGATGCGTTCTGCTTTGTGGGATCTGCAAAATTCCTGGGTGTGCAGGGTTGCACGGCGTAAAACATAACTGGAGTCGATCCATTGTGCGGTGAGACTTAGTAGTGACATCAGAGCCAAAGACGAACTCCAGATGTCTGTGGTAAATGAAACATGAGGCACTTCTGATGGAAGGACACCCATTTCTTAGAGTCTGTTTCCCATTTGTTTATTCAGGTTAAGTTTAGACCAAGGGCCATGGATGACAGCCACCCAAGCTCAACCTTACTGTAACTTACAACCAGATAGTTACAGCCTAGATGTTTTTTTGGTTTTTTTTCTTATCACAAAATACGTGTCAGTACAGAGGGTTTTTAAACACAAAGATGGCACGAACCAAAACTGACTCATACTGGGAAGAAAACCATACATGGTATTTTGCAGTATGTTTAACATTTGCCAAACCAACTATAAACAATCCCTTCGTAAGTTGAGTACAGGACTGGAACTCTTATCAGTCCATGGGTTGAGGAACATGAGAGCAGCAACGTGCACAGAGGTTGTGCTGAAGCATCAAAGTCAGATACAGCCAGCTTGATGCATGGCCCCCAAATTGTGGATCGATTGTGGTAATATTCTGGTGATACTAATGTATGATAAGCCAAAGAGTATGTGTAATGCATTTCAGATGCATGTTTTGTACTGGCTCAGTCAGAGGGACTAGTGTGAATACAGCTTCATTTTATTTGTGAGTATTCAATTTCAAGCCCTATAGGGTGAGTATGAGTAAAGTGGGACAATGGACAAACTGGGACAGTTAAGCTTAATCTTTACATGTGTTTACTTCTGTTACAAAAAGATCACCACTGAGCTTATCATAAGGCAGCATGAAATTAAAACAAAAAAGTTCTGTGTGAGCAATAACTAAAAGATGGCTGGACAAGGATCCACCAACAGTGGGAGAGTGGTCAGCCATAGTGAAAGACATCTGCGAAATGGAAAGGATTACTTTCTCTTTAAGGCTCTGTGGAGGCAAATTTCAAAGATATTGGTTAAAATGGTTGCAGAACCTGGACTGTGATTAATGGAGGGGAGGTGTTAGGATTTCCTTCCCTTATTATATATGTACATCCTCTTTTTAACTTATGTGTGTGTGTAGAGACATTTGACAAGAAGTAAAATATATGTGAAGGCAAATATGTATGCATATGTATGTACAGATTCTATATGATTAAGTTTATTGAGCCCTGAATGACTCCTACATTTTTTTTTCTTTATATGCTCTTATTTTCCTCATGTTTTTGTTGTTCCTACCCTGTTCCTAAAAATGTACCTAATAAAAAATAAAGTGGAAAAAAAAAAAAAAGTTCTGTGTGGATGTTGTAGATTTTTGGTTCATAATCAGAAATTACGTTGAGATTACATTTTCAGAATGTGTTCTAGTTTACCCATTCTCACCCTACAATACTCACAACACAACATCTAGTATTTAAGATAAGGCCAGTGCTATTGGTATAATTTAGACAGTATAGTATCCGTGCCAGGTAGTGTGTTGAGTTTCCGTGCATCAATTGTTGTGAGCCGGGCTGAGCCAAAGTCCAGGGCTGTTTTTTTTTTTTGTCCCAGTCTGTCCCTGGTTCCTTGTACTCCATAAGCAAAATTAATCCAGGGTCTTCCACAAGGGTGAATGGCTGATCACTCATTGAAATCATTTGTGCAATTTTACCAATGATCCCCTGAGCTTTCTCACAAGCTCTGTTGTCAAATCCAGAGAGTTCAACTCTCATTGAGAGTCAAAAATCACTCCAAGATTTCTAACATAATGTTTGGAGTATTGTGACAAGGGGCCAATTACACTAATATGACCATCTAACACATCTGACTCACCAAATACAATCATTTCAGTTTTATCCCTGTTTAGCAGGAGAAAGTTCTGAGTCAGCCATAGATGCACCTCAGCAAGGCACTGCAGCAGAGAGTCAATGGACCCAGATGCCCTGGTCTGCAGTGGCAGATAGGTCTGCAGGTCGTCAGCAAAACAATGAAAAGAGATGCCAAACTTACTAAAAATAGAACAGAAGCAAATACAAATACCCTAAGGGACTCCACAGTTGAAAGGGGAAGCAGCAGATGAGTACTGACCTAAACTGACAGAACTCCAAAACTCCTGTCGGCTAGATATGACTGGAACCAGTTCAATGCTACACCTCTGATACCAACACATGTATCCAAGTGGGACCAAAGGATCTGATGATCAACTGCATCAAAGGCAGATGTTAGATCTAAAAGAATCAGCGCAGCTGAACTACCACGGTCTGCAGTTAAAAACAGATAATTAAAAACTCTTATCAACGCTGTTTCAGTACTATGAAATGCTTTAAAACCTGACTGAAATTTCCCAGAGATACTCTTCTGCTCAAGATAGGACTGCAACTGATCATACACCACTTTCTCCAGGATCTTAGATAGAAATGGAAGTTTGGATATAGGATGGTAGCTAGTCAAGACAGAGGAATCAAGTACTCTCTTCTTCAGGAGAGGCTGTACAACCACATGTTTAAAAGCAGCGGGAACACAACCTGACCTCGGTGAGGAATTAATCAACTCCACAACACAAGGCCCTATACTCTTAAAAACATTCTTGAATAATCGAGAAAGGATTGAATCTAGAGGACAATTACAAGGTTTCAGGTGTTTCACTTTGTCTGTCAGGGAAGACAATGATTCTTCCTCAAAAACATCAAAAGTGGGGTGACAGGTCAAAGAGGGAACAGGTCCTACCATAGGGAAGGATAAGGGTAAAGCAGGCCTGGTCAACACAATTTTATCTTTAAAAAGTGTAAGAAATCTGTCACAGAGTGCCTGGGAGGATGAAATGACAAAGGAACCACATGGATTTAAAAGAGAATGGGCTACATGCACGGTTCCACTATTTCCTGAACTTCAGACAGCACCTTTGCTTCCTGTCTTTCATTATTGGACAAACTGATTAATCCAGATGTGTTTGGCCAGTTATTGAGGTCAGACACACCTGGATTAATCAGTTTGTCCAATAATGAAAGACAGGAAGAAAGGTGCTGTCTGAAGTTCAGGAAGCAGTGGAACCGTGCATATAGCCCATTTAGCATCTTAAAAAGGAACTGAGGTTTATTAAAATTAATCGAAATGAGATTGGACATAATCGGGATTTGGCCGCTCTGATGGCCCTTTGGTATTCAGGGGGTCATTAAGAGAAAACGAGACACAGGTGGGATTAACATAGGCAGCGGTAACGGTTTTATACACTAAAAAGAGAAGGAGCATCTAGCTTGTTGTCAGGAGACACTTAAAAAGCCTGGATCTCTGTTGGTACTGGATTGCATTGGTGCTAATGTTGTGTGCAGCTTTAACAACTGTAAAGCTCCATCAGTGCTGAAAACTACAGAGTTGGAGCAACATGTCCTCTTAATGACCGGGTTAAGAACGTTATTAGGACTGAAGAATGACCTTAAGAAGATCTTTGTGCTTAAAGCTTCTTAACTGAATCTGGGAAACACAGCCAATGTCTATTTAGAAAGGCCTTGCAGATTTCAGCAAGACAATGCTAAACCCTGTACTGTACTACATCCATCACTGCAGCATAGATTCTGGCCTGAGCCAAGAGGGCCTGCCTGCGGTCCAGACTTTTCTCCAATAGAAAGCATTCGGTGCATCATGAAATGAAAATTCTAGCAACGAGGGTCCAGGACTTCTGAGCAGCTAGAATCCTGCATCAGACCAGAATGGGACAACGCTTTGCTCCTTAAACTCCAGCAACTGGTCTCCCCTTACAGATGTTCACAGCAGTTGTTAAAGAATAAGTGATGCTATACAATGACAAACATCAGCCTGTTCCAACCTTTTATATAGATGTGTTGCTGCCATCAAATTATGAATGACCCAATATTTTCCATGAAATGGTAAAATGTCTCAGTTTCAACATTTGATATGTTGTTTATGTTCTACTGTGAATGAAATATGGGCTGATAAGATTTGTAAATCATTGCATTCCGGCCTTATTTACATTTTTCAGTGTCCCAACTTATTTTTGAACTGGGGTTGTGAATAAAAAAAACACAGAACAACTAAAAAGAAATAAAGTGAAAAGAAATGGAATAAAAATCACACCTTTACACATTTTAACACTCATCCATTCTACAACAGCAATCTCAACGCATTTGCCCTTTTCACAAATACAAGAAATTTGGAGGCGAAACAGACCCCTGCAGGATGCATTGTCATTTGATATGCAGCACAGCATAAATAAATGAGAAAATGATCCACTTGTCATCCCCAGGATGACTGAACTGATTGTACAGTGACAGGAGTTCCACAATAGAGCCCAATCAGACTGACCGGCTCAAAAAATAGCTGGCAAAACAACAACTGGACTGGAGTTGTGACAGCAAACTTAAGAGTTATGTGAATGTGAATGTGACAACATAGGGACATTAAAGCGATAAGGGTATAAAAAACCTGAACAACATGAGCAGGCAATAATCAGCAGCACCGAGAAAATGTCCAGTTTTTCAGACAATAAAGACTGAATTAAAGAGGTGCAGGAGAAAGAGCATGAAGCATGAATCCACACAGGGATGTTACAGATGAATATAAAAATGAAAAGTAAACAATGAAGAGGGGATTTGGAATTTATTTATCTTTTTTCATTTGTTATTGATTTTTAAGAACACTTGAACAAAATAAAAGAGAAAGTATGAAGAAATCACATCCACCTGTAATCGATCATCACACCACCGACACCTCATTTTTCAGAAATAACATCTCCATTCTCCTCACACGTCCACCTAGCAACAGTTTGAACCAGTTTCCAGACCAACAGCATCGAATTGTACACAGTAGTATACAATAAAGCATTCTGTTACAGCCATCTCTGGAAATGTTAGAAAATATACTCCAATCTTCCGCAACTCCCCAGGGTTTCTCTTCTCCACAGAGGGAAGTCATTGTCTGGTGCAGACAATCACAGAGTTAAGTGGAAAAAAATGATATTGAAAAAAACTAAACTACTGAAACATAACACGAACCCCCCCCCCCCCCCCCAAAAAAAATGCACCAGCTAAAAATTTGTATTCTTAACTTTAAAAAGTTTGTTGTTTTTTCACTTTAATTTTCAGAATTAATTTCAAATGAGCACTTTCATGTGAGAATATATCATACGGTTGTCTTCTGAAATGCTCCCACAGGTAAAGCGTTATATTAAAGCTGATAAAAACTTGTCCCACTGAGTCTGATGGGTGCAGCAGAGTATTTCCACCAGCTTAAAGAAACTTCTCCATTTAATGTAAAGATCAGGAACTCTAAATAAACAGCTTTTTAACCATAATAAGACATTTACAACGCTCAGGTTTTCTCGCTGCACATGTCTGAGGAGGAGTAAAAGTATAAACTCTCATGTCACTTCATTACTATAACACAATAGTCAGTTGAACTATTTCACAATAGCAGGTCTACAAAAACAAGACAAACAAAACTCCCCAACACTGTCATGCCATGGAAAAAAACAGAAAACTAAATAATAATAATAAATCAATGAGAAGAAGAAAAGGACTTGTTCCAGAGGGTGATGGCTGCTGGCAGGAATGATCTTCGGTACCACTCTGTCTGGCATTGGACCTGATGAAGGTTCACACTGAACACTGTTTGTTCTTCACAGTGTTTTGTAGAGCAGTGTTATTCATCCTCATCCCTGCTCTGAATGTTTTCAAGGTGTTCATATTTTAACACACCTGACTCAGATGAATGGCTTGTTAGCGGGTTTACAGAGAACTTGATGAGCATTTCATTTGATCTGAATCAGTTGTGATTGGGTTGGAAGTCTGGAAAACATGCGCGGCAGGGGCCCCAGGGACCAGGGTTGAAGAACACCGGTGTAGAGCATGCCGAGAATTGTTTCTTGTGTTCAGCAGCTTGTGCAGACAATTTACTCCATCTCCAGAGTGATCCCCAACACAAAACCAGCTTCCTTGATCAGTTTGTTCTGACTCTGATGCAGCTGCTCCAGCATATGCTGCAAAGCTAATTGCACTTTCCACATCTCGGTGCAGACAATGATTGATATGGTAAATGGTAAATGGACTGTACTTATATAGCGCTTTTCCAGTCATACTAACTAAGTTAGTCTGATATGTCCCTTCTGTTAGAATCTTCTGTGCTGCATTTCCACTCTACTCTGTTGTTCAGCTGACCTCCAAGATATGTGCAATGTATCCTCCATCACCTTCACCTCTTCACCCAGGATGTAAACAATGTTTTATTTACTTCCTTTCCTCCATCAGTCAATAATCATGTCTTTGTAAGATGAGGCAGAATTGGCAAACGTGAAATGGTGCAGAATTGTTTCTGCACCATTTAAAAAAAAAAAGAGAAAACCCACGCATACACGGGGAGAACATGGAAACCCACTGGGACTGTTCCAACCCCTCCCTAGCCGAGGCTCAAAATAAGTGACCTTTCACTGTGAGGCTGCAGTGAAAACCATCACGCCCCGTGCAGCCCTTGCAGGCAAAATTAATTGTTCATAATCAACATAAACTACAGTTAAGTATTTTCAATGACGTTTTTATAGCTGAAGCAATTTTTTTTTTTATCAAAAAAGGTTTATTGTTGCTCCTGGCTGGAGTTTCCTTTAAAAGTTGCGAAGCAAAAAGCCGACAACAGCACATTAGTTAAGCTGATTTAGAGGTGGGGCTTCAGGGGATGGGACTTAAGGGAGATGGGCCTCTGTTACGGCTCAGGGGAAATGTAGAAGGGGGGCCCTCCCTTGACTTGTATGCAGAGGAGCCCGGAGTAGTCTGTTTAATATCACCTGTCATGTAGAGTTATACAGGTTGTTTCAGTCAGGATTGGGTCGTGTTGCTAAAAACTTTACAAAACCAACTGATTTTGGTGATGTAGTAGGTGTAAAATATTGAATAAAATGTTGTGCTGCATGAATGGCTTTATTTTTACTCTCACATTTAACTTTATGTCAGCAAATGTACGTAAATTCTCGGAAACAAGCCGCTACTTTTGTCATGCTTTGAACACTGCGGCTTGAACAATGATGCGGCTAATTGATGAAATTCGGGGGGGACAAAAACCACTTAAGGTAACTGTAGAGCCAAGCTAACCAGCTAAGCTCTACAGTTGGAATTTTGAAAAAAACAAAAAACAGGCTACATGGTCACTAATAATAAAACAATAGTTCAAAGCAGTCCAAAACACAAAATGTTTATTTCTCCATCCTCCTCAAAGTGGAGTCTAGTGGGACGGGATTTTATGGGAATTATGGCTTACAACATTCAATGGAAACACCTGCATATTGCAACTGCACTTTTTCTGCATTTAAGAAATATCACTTTTATTTTTTGAAAAAGTGAAATGGAAACCCAGCTACTGATGACAAGCTGGCTAGGTAGAGGGTTGGTAAAAGGGCTTGTAACTTTCCTTTTGCATGCCTGATCTTTGAAATTCCAACTATAAAGCTTAGCTCACGTTCAACATAAGAAGGCACGAGTGTTTTTTGTGCTGCTGCGGGTCACCCCTGTGAAGCCGCAGTCTAATCTCACCAAATAAACGCAAAATTGAGATCCCTCATACAGCAGCAGGCTTAACGCTGTTTGTGAGCGGAGGAGGATGAAGATTTGATGTGTAGGGCTGAAACACTATGAGAGACATCATGAATGAAGAGGATCAGATGACCTCCCCCTTTGTCTATAACAGTCCATCAATCCCACATCACTGTTCAAACCGCAGTGTTCAAAGCATGAGAAAAGTAGCGGCTTGTTACCAGGAATTTACGGTAAATTTGCCATCATAAACTTAAATGAGAGAGAGTGAAGGTGAATACTACAGTTGTTCAAGTATTGAGGAGTCATGGACTGTTTACACCAAGCAAATGCAGCAACAACATAGCGATGTTGCTAAGTCTTTGGTGACCAGTGCTGTTCTTTAGACTGTTGTGTGCTGAAGCAGCTGACTGAAGGCAGCTGCAGTGAACAGTTGATTTTTGGGGGGGGGTCATAATCTCTCATAAATATTTAGAGAATTGTCATTTTATTTGTTGTATTATTCATATTTTTATTCATTCACCTTATTCGACTTCTTTTTCTCTCACTATGTGTCACTGTATTTAACTTTTTTTTAGGACTGAGTACTCCTGATTCTGATCAAATACACAGACAATGCAGAATTTGTAATGAACGGTCGTACATTTTTTCCCCAACTGTTAACACGGTAAAATGACTTACAGAGCACAATAATTAGAGTAAAACCTCCTCTCAAGTCTCCTAAATTCTTAGCCAATTTGCGTTACACACAAATTGCATTTAAAATTGCGTTTTTTAAATACATGAACACAGTTCTCTGCATAATACACAACAATCTGACATAAAGTCACGTTTGCTATTGCAAAACACTGCCATCCAAAATGACACCACATGAGTTAAATGGCCAATACATGCGTCACCTGGATAAACACTTCAGTGGTCAATTGTTAGCACTTCAATCAGGAAATAAATAAGCTCTATAAAAAGACCACAGCTGAGCACCTTATTTCACAACGACTATGGAAGACGTTGGAAAAAGTGGAAGAGGAGGGTGAGAATAAGGAGAGGAAGAGTGAAAAACAGGGGTAGAGCTGGTAGCGGAGTTCATGGCTAACGAAGGCAACAACTTCCAAATTACAGTTTTTTTCAATTGCTTACGCACATTTTCAAAGCTCTTCGTCTGTTTCTCAAAACTTTACACACAAATCCAGTTATTGCTCACACAATATGCAAAAAGCCCCTATCTACTGCTAAATGAAACACAGAATTCAAAATATTGTAAACACATCTCAAAAGCAAGCATTTGTCTCACCTCACAAACACATATCACATACTTGTGTATATTATTACAGTTTTTTTCTATTGCTAAAATCCAACAAGCAAAAATTAGGCACAATTTTCACAACCTTTACTTCTTTTCCCAATCGCTTGACTCAATTTCTTCCTAATTTAGATTTCCTTATCCAATTAGAACTCTGACTTTCCTTCGTTAAACTCTGATGTCAAATTCACATCACCCTGTTGTCAAAACACAACACACCATTTTTCAGGTTTGCACACACTTCTCACATAAAATCTCAAAGCATCGATCCACAACACACATATAATCAAATCTCTAAACTTTCGGGTCTGGCAAGCAGTTTGCAACCAAGGACTGCTATTACAGTAGAATAAAATGTTTTGTCTGAAAATTTGTGATGTTTTATGTTTGTCTATGAGAGAAGTGGGCAATGTCATTGATTCAGTGTGTTTTATTTCTATAACTGTGTTTTCAGTTTTGCTCTTCAGTGTTCTGTACGTGCTTGGTAGTGTTCAGCCAAAAGCAATTGTGTTTATTAAATGAATGGCATGTGTGTCATGTGAAAATATGGCTGTTTACCAAATGAGAACACGAGTTCTATTTTGTGAACATGTTACAGTTTTTCTCAATTGCTAAAACACTATTTTTGAAATGTCCCCTCACTTTTTCACAACTTGAAACACTAATTCCATAACTCAAACTACTTTCCCAAAACCTCTTCTTCTTGCTGCAAAAGGAAGTTATTGACTCAAAGCAGCATCACCTGGCCTCAAAAAGAGACACTATTGTCAAATCATGCCCCAAGCACAGCAAAATGTTGAACACTAAAGAGCAATCAGGAAATAATGGAAGGAAAAAAAGGAAAACATAGTTCTCAGAACATCATGCTGTTAAACTTTTTTTAAAATTTACATCAGGCCAAATGCATCATGTCACAACACAGAGAACTCATAACACAAAGTACTAGAAAATCACTCGGAGAGCACAGACTTCCGCCAAGCAGCCCTCGCAATGATAATGAATCCTGCAAAACATTCCTGGATCCAGAAGGTGATCCGGATCACCACCAAAATGTAATGGGTTCGTTCTTGGGCTGAGGCACACGGATGGTGAAAATTTCAGGTCAATCCGTCCAGTACCTTTTCCATAAAGTTGCTGACAGACAGACAGATAAACAAACAAACCAACACTACCAAAAACATAACCACCTTGGTGGAGGTAATACTTTAACATGGTCCATCACAGTTGCACATATTTCATCTGAAATGAAGGCTCTGCGTCAGACCTGATTTGGCCCCCTTCCACGTCCCCATCCTCCACCACCTCTGCGACCACCTCTTGTGTGTACTCTTCCTCTCTGATTTCTTCTATCCATTGAAAAGTCTTGACCTCCCACAGCTTCCTCAACTGGTTTATATAAGTTGCTTCATCATCAGCCAAAAGTGAAATCAATTTTTAATCACTGTGTTTACCTGTTGACAACTGTGTTGTGATCAAAGTGTGCAACATGTTTAACATTTTGCACAGCAAGTGCATCACAATAGAAATGGGTTTGCAAACAGTGTCTAGTGATGTGAAACGTGCTTTAGATTTTGATCACAAGAGGACTGATTTGATACCTTGGTTTAGGCTTCTGAAAAATTGGCTTTGAGAATGGGATTTAGTGTTTTAGCAATTGAAAAAAAGCTGTAAGAGATTTGATAGCAGAGTTGTTTTGCAAAGGGATGCCAGGGTTTGTGTGTGATGTTTGGAATTTTGTATGTGAAGTTTTGAAAAAAACGTAAAGTTTTGAAAAACGTGTTTTAGCAATCGAAAAAAAACGTAACGCACTGTTGCTCTAAAACTAAAGCTCTTTTGTTTTTATTGATTTGCTCCATATATATTATTGCCATATAAGAGCAAAAATAGCAGGCAAATAAAAGCTGACACACAGTAAAAACTCAAATCTTAGCAAGTATATTTTTCTAATTTCTAGTCAAAATTTCTCATCACACTCAAATAAGACAAAATTACTTAAAGAGAAACATTTCAGTGAGATATAAGATATTGTTTTCAGGCAATGCATAATTTTTTATTTATTTATTTATTTTTGCGTATTACAAGCAAAAAATCTTGGCCACTCTGACTGTAAAATAAGTAAAATAAGATTTTTTTTTTTTTGCTTTTGATAAGCAAAAAAATTCTGCCAATGGATCAATCAAAATTTTCTTGATAAGATTTCTTGAAATAAGATGCATTGCCTTAAAGGTGCCATGTTCAGTAAAGCAGTCATTGTTTACACCTGTGAGGACAGAGTGTAAGGCACTGAGTAAGCGTGGCATTTTAAATGGTTGTGTTTAAAATGGGAACTCAAGTTACTTCCTTGTAGATTTTAGTGTGTTACGTAGAACACTGTGTCTAGTTATTTGCAAAAAGTGAATAGCTACATTGAAAACTGTGTGAAGGCGGAGAATGTGTTTATGGTTTTGCTGATTTGAGGTGAAGTTGTGAGGTTTGAGTGAATAAGTTTAGAAAAAGTCTGATATATAAAGGTTTTGTGTGTAAGCAATTGAAAAAACAGTATATCAGAGCAACCTTAGTTGATGAACAAAGGTGCTTCTTCCCTCCATGTCTGGCAGTGGAAGATGTTGCCTGTGATGTGGATGAGGCATTGTGGATGCAAATATGTCTGCAGTGCATATGTTGACTTTTTTGTGAAAAACAAATGTTTTAACAGTGTGTGTTCGTATCTGCAAATGTTTCTGTGCATGTGAAAAATCTGAAGAATGTTCTACAATCGACTAAAACTGTTTTTCATTATATTCATCAGTGTGGAGTTGGTCAGACAGTAATCTGGGATATGACTGGTGTATGTTATTTGGTGTAAAAGTTTGAAAACATTGAAAATGATCTAGTGATTTAGTTCCAGTGCTTCATTTTGCAAGATATATGAGGTCTTTTGCAGTTTGGGTGTGTGGTTTTGTGAATTATGTCAGGCATTTTAATCAAATCCACACTAGTTTCCAAAATTGTGTTTTAGCAGTTGGAAAAACTGTAATGACTTAACCCATCCACCCACAAAAGAAGCTATTCCAACTTGCATGCCTTCTTCTGCTTTGCCATATTTTTCCAGTTCTAAATTTTTAATCTTTTTAGGTTAATGTTCAAGAATTCATTTTCAGTGACTTCAATTAATCTTACCAAAAATTTTGTAGGAATAAATCTGCCAGAGCCATCTCTGCCATTTGGTTTAGGCATCAAATACCAAGAGTGAAAGTTTGATATTACATTACATTTCCAAGTTTTGACCTCGTCAATGTAATTGCTCTATTAGAGTAAAGAATGCAAGGAATTTATATTTCTCTGACATGATCACTAAAAACGGTCATAATGCTTGGACCTTACAGTTGACAGGCTAACAAACCTTCCTGTGTCAGTAGCACTTGAACTTTATTCTACAAAACCCTGCAATGACTTTGCCAAATTCTTCACAGACAAAATCAAAAATATTAGACAAGCAGTTGGTTCATCAACAGCATGTTCAGGTCATGTACTGTGTCCAGTAAGTCTAAATACCATGACACAGTTTTATCCCATTACTAGCAAAGAATTGGAAAACATCTTGCATCAACTGAACTTCTCTTGCTGTTTGGACATCCTGTCCACTGGGTTTTTAAGCCTTAGGTGCGCAACATGGGTCAAAAGTGACCCGGATGAGTTTTTCTTTTACAACTTTGTAAATTAATTCCATCATTTAGCATTCAAGGTATTTCTTAATTAACTTGTTTTTGATCATAAAACATTCCATTTTTAGTTTTTGGATAAAAAGCAGGTTTAGGTCATCACCCCATTAATGGGTCAAAAATTACCTGTATTAATTTCCTGTGTAATTCAATCTGTGTTGCAATGATATGTCATTGAAAGGAAGTTAATTTATCATTTGCTATTCTAATTATGCAGCAAATATATTTTTGTTTAACACAAATTATTTTTCTTTCTCTTTCTTACATTATACTGCTTTTGTATTCATACATCATGTTTACACACACACGCGCACGCACACACACACACACACACCCATATATGTTTGCTTTTATATCCCCGTGGGGTATGTCCATTGACATAATGCATTCCCCAGCCCCTTACCCTAAACCTAATGCCCATAACTGACTGCCTAAACCTAACCCTAACCCTAACCTAATTGTGACCTAAACTCTAAAACCTAATCTTGACCCTCAAAAATGGGTTTTTCTCTGCACAAACCCCTGGGATGGGCCTCCTGCCCCCCTCTTTCCCCGGGGCCCCGGGCTGGCACCTACTCCTTCCTGCTTACATCCAGATTCATTACCCTCCTTAGTTCCGTTAGTCACACCCCATCCTACCACAACTTCAGATTCACCCCCAGATACTCAATTCCCACAACCTCTGGCACTCCCCCCCTCCCCATCTCCCCCCCCACACCCCCTCTCCTGCAGATTCCCCTTCCCTACCTCTGATCACTCCCAACCACTCTCCCTCCACTTCAGTTCATGAAGATAATAGCCACACACCACTCCCCCGCAGTTCTTCACTCCTGCTTTTCAAACCCACATACCACTTAGCTCGCCCAGGCTGCAAAATCAAGGACTGTTTTTTTAAAGCTAGAGAGCCAGTCTTGGTGCTCGGAGATTCCAACATTAACCACATCCCACCCATAGCTAAAGCCAAGTCCAGCTGGACAGTTACCCCGGGGCCAATGCCTACCATTTCCTAAAAATCTGCCAAAAAACAATCCCATATCCAGATGTAAAAATTGTAATCTTTTCCATTGGCATCAATAATATGGACCAGGACCCCAAGCAGACAACCACAAAACAACTGAAAAGCCTCTTCAGGGTCAGTAGGACGACCTTGCCCAATGCCGAAGTCTACTTTCTGGTCATCAATTTCTCACCAAACCTCACCCCCACTCAACGCAGCAACCTGAAATATGTCAACAATGTCAAGGTCACTTCATTCCCCTCCCTCCTAGAAATCCCATACGACACCTTCACCACAGAAAAGGATAACATTCACTGGACCCCCACCACAGCTAAACTCATACTGGACAACTGGGCACGACAACAAAATTTACAATGAACCACAATACCTGTCGCACTGACCTGCTGAGTGCTGGCAGTTCAGGGCGGAGCTTTGGGCGTGTGTTTGCACCTGAAGTGCCTGATTGACAGGGGTAGGGCATAAATTGCAGCAGGTAACACAGCTGCCGTAATTTCTGAGTGTGTGTGAGAGACTCATGCTGCAAACTAGCTGCAAAGATCCGAGGACCCACGGACTAAAACTGAAGAGGCAGCCGGTAAGATGAGAAATATGACTTATTTGTGAGCCGTGCTGCTTCTGTGGTGTCTGAAAGAGGACATTTGCCGTGTGCAGAGCCTTGCTCATGCAATTTGTGCATCTGGACTTTAAAGTGGCTGCAGTGAGTCACAGCAGGACTTGAAATTGTTTGTTGTAAATAGATTGAGAATATGTGACTTTAGTACATCACCTACGGGACCAGATTATGTGTATAGTGTTCATGGGTTTGTTGGGCATAGTGTAGTGTATAGTATATTGGTGAATGGGGCAAGTTGGGTACTTAATTAGGTAACTTGTAAACAAGGTTAATGATAAGAGAAATAATCTCAGTAAAATTCTGCTCATTTGTATGGGAATTTGATAAATGTATTTTATTTATGTTGTTGTGTACATGACCTAATTATATGTCTGTCTTTTTAAGGTTTTTACCTGACCACTGTCCAATGGACTAAAAGAAAAGCAGAAAATAATTTCAAATAAAGATTGGGAAAAGGATTCAACTGCTCCGTCTGAGTAAATCCAGCGCCCCTATTGATGTCGTGGGTCCACCCCTTCAAGTGTGGGGTGCAGTTAGTAAAAAACACTTGACAATACCCACCCAGTTCCCACCCACCCTGCACAAATTAATTTAATGACCAAATACAGCTGCAAAGTATAGCAGTAGAATCTGCGGCTGCCAGCCGGACACTTTAGTGGATGGACCGCCCACGAAGGTTCCGGGCGCACTTCAGCAAAAGGTAAACAAAGGGAAAGGGAGGGAAAGCTGGTGAGTTAGCTATTATAATAGATTTGAATAAAAGAGATGGAAAACCCAAATACAGTTGCAAATTGTGTCAGTACAATCTGCGCCACTTTAGTGAACGAACCCGGTCCGTCCACTAAAGTGTCCGGGCGTACTTCAACGAAACGTAAACAAGACGTTAGGGCAGCTTTCCAATGGGGGGCTGTTCCAATACATGATACAAATGACCGTGATGAGGGAAAGCTGGCAAGCTAGCTTTTATAATAGCTTTGAATAAAAGAGATGAGAAACGTCAGTTTTGTATTAGATCATCTGGGGCATAAATTTGTCACTGTCGTGATGATTGCGTCACATATGGTTCCTAACGAGGTCCTCCCTCATGTGTGAACGCACGCTGAAGGCGAAGGGTAGTTCTTATAACTAAACTCGGGAGGCGTAGTTATAGGAACTGCGTTCTTAGAACCTCTATGTCCGAATGCACCTATAATCAAACCGGCAGACAAAGGAGCTAAAATAGTAATCCAGGACAAACAACAATATCTTTTCGAAGCACACAGACACCTCAATAACAATAAATACTACAAGAAATTGGACAAGTCCCTACAACCACAGACTCAACAAACACTCCGACATATCATCCACACCCTTTACAATTAAAATACATTTTGGCTAAACAACGCAACTTTCTCTTTGGACCAAATAACCCATGACCCCGGTACTTTTATTTACTCCCCAAAATACACAAAGATCCCAATACCTGAACCACTCCCTTTGAGGTTCCTCCCGGCAGACCCATGGTGTCTGACTGCAATAGCGCCACCTACAACCTGTCACAATACACTGCCTGGCCAAAAAAAAAGTCGCCACCTGGATTTAACTAAGCAAATAGGTACGAGCCTCCTATTGGATAATTACTGCATGGGTGATTATCTTTCAGCTGGCAACAAGTTATTTAACCCCAACTGGTGCAATGACTTGCTTCTCATTTCCTAAACAACCATGTGGAAAGACACATCCGTGGTCTTGGAAAAGATGTTAGTCTGTCTGAGAAGGGTCAGATCATTGGCATCAAGAGGTGAAAACATCTAAGGAGATGCAGAAACTACTAAAACTGGGTTCAGAACAGTCCAACGCATTATGAAAAACTGGAAGGATAGTGGACCATCGTCTTCCAGGAAGAAATGCGGCCGGAAAGGCAGATGAAGTGATGCAGCATCATGCCTAGTGCTACTGTATGACCCTGTGGGGGCAGTGTGATGATCTGGGGTTGCTGCAGTTGCTCAGGTCCAGGTTCAGCAACAGTATGAGCTCAGATAATGAGGTCAGCTGATACCTGAATATACTGAATGACCAGGTTATTCCATCAATGGATGTTTCTTTCCTGATGGCACGGCCATATTCCAAGATGACCGTGCCAGAATTTATCGGGCTCAGATTGTGAAAGATGGTTCAGGGATCATCAGACATCATTTTCACACATGGATTGGCCCCCACAGAGTCCAGACCTGAACCCCATTGAGAATCTTTGGGATGTGCTGTGGTCAGACTCTACAATCATCATCAAGATCTTGGTGAAAAATTGATGCAACAGGATGCAAATAAATCTGGTGACATTGCAGAAGCTTCTGGAAACACAGCGAATGCTGCCGCAATCAAAGCTAAAGGCGGTCCAACGAAATGTTAAATGTTTGACCCTTTTTTTGTTGGCGACTTTTTTTTTGGCCGGGCAGTGTATATCGACCACTTCTTAGGCCCCATCTCCCAATCACACCCCAGTTACATAAAGGATACTTACCACTTCACAAACATAATTCAATCTCTTACCATCCCATCCTCAGCCTTCCTTTTTACCATTGAGGAACAGCTTATACACCAATATCGACACCACACTAGGTATCCAAGCAATCCGCAATTCCTTCAGTAAGAACCCAGACCCCCGCAGACCAGACCAGGAACTCCTTACTTTAATAACCTTCTGCCTTAACAATAACGACTTCCTCTTCAATGACCAACATTATCTCCAGATCAGCGGCATGGCCATGGGTCAAAGATTTGCCCCTTCTTATGCCAACATCTATATGAGTGAGCGGGAGGGGGAGGCCCTCAAAAAATGCCCCCCCCAACCAAAAATCTACCTCTGCTATTCAGACAACATCTTTGGTATTTGGCCCCATTCTCTCATTCACTTCAGAATTTCATTAATATCCTTAATAACCATCACCCACTTATTAAACTCAAACACACCATTGATCTGTCACAAATTAATTTTCTTGACACTACAGTTTTTCTCCGGGCCTCCGACACCACCATCACCACCAAATCAATACATACAAGTCTTTTTCAAACCCACCGACACTCACGCTCTCCTCCATAAAATCAGCTTCCATCCAAAACAAACTTTCACAGGACTCATAAAATCACAGTTAAACCATTTTTTTCGCATTTGCTCCAACCTTTCTGATTTTCATGAAGCTACCTCCATCCTTTTCAAGTCCCTTCGTACCAGAGGCTACTCCAAACGTCTTCTCCGGTCAATTAAAACATCCACCTTGGCCTCCTTCACTCCCACTCGCTCTACCCCCTCCCCCCTTCCACCAACTCTCCCCCCATCCTCTCAGTATACTCCCCAGCCCAGGCTTCTACACATCATTCAAAAATTCACCCATAAACCATTTACTAACAATAAATACCCCATACTAGGTTCTATGTCCATTCTCACCTCGAATACAGTTTACATCATTTCCTGTATTGCAAAAAACTCTACATCAGTGAAACAAAACATTCCATCCACACACGACTCTCACAGCACCTGTAAAATATTGGGGTTGGTTGTCTGAACACCCACCTGGTCCATCACTTACAAATCCCCCCCCCCCCACACCTGTCCAAATCTGGTCTGGAAAACAACGACCACTGGACGGATGGACAGAGGAAGAGGGCCGAGAGGATCTGGATCCACAGATTGGGGACGGCTGCGCCAGGAGGACCCAATGATGAATAATCTTGACAAACTCTTGCACGGTCCGTCCCTACTGTGGCCCGGTCCTCCCCCCTTCCTCTCTCTATCTCCTTTTTTTTCCCTTCTCTCATAAATAAGCCCTTTGATACTAACCCAGCAATATCTCCAATAGTGTATTAGGATAAGACATTCATTATATAGTCATTAAAGGAGCTGTATCATGCTTTTCAAATGTTCCAAAAGTCAAATATAGGCATTTATAAGCTAGATATGTTCCCATCGTTACTATAGAAACTAATTTGGTGTTAAATATTAGTTTTTCTATGCGTCTAATTTCCAACATGGAAGTAAGATGGCTGAATGCGCTCCACCCAGAGTCTGATATGGAGTTTGAAGTACACGCAGTACCACAGAAGTACCACAGAGACCACTGACAAGCAAGTAATTTAGCGAACAAATCATAGGCTAACAGTTAGCGCTGAGCTAAGCAGCACTCACATGGATCTTGTAAACATTGATGGATAATCAGACTCCGATCAACGGGATCAAACGGAGCAGCCGGTTATGGAGCTGTATGCGCTCGACCCAGAGTCTGATATGGAGTTTGAAGTACACGCAGTACCACAGAAGTACCACAGAAGTACCACAGAGACCCCTGACAAGTAAGTAAATTAGCGAACAAATCATAGGCTAACAGTTAGCATTGAGCTGAGAGATGTGTTGACTCACCAGTGTTGTTGTCTGTCCATGCGCGTTTTTATAGTAGGAACTGCGTCAGGTTTCAGAAGTAATCCCAGAGAAAAAACACTTTACTGCCCGAGATTCATGAAGTTGTCAGGAGTGAAGTTCACACACAAAGTTGAGTTTTTTTCCTGCTCCTGAAGTTATAATCCAACCACTTCTGGCAAGTGAATTCATCCAGTACAACAAATGAACTCCCAGGCTGAACATAACCACGCTGAACGTTCTGCATTTTCCCCAACTTGCTGTCCTCTAGAGCTTAAAAATTAAGAAAAAAAAAAGGAAGAAAATTCTCCTGAACTCTGGAGCAAACGTCTGTTAGTTGATGGCTGCTTGTCTCTGAGGAAATCTTCATGCAGGTGTTAGTTTCTTCCTCAGAGAGTGTGTATCGGATTCTCTGAGTTTCTGTTCAACACAGGGCGTCTTGCTACGATACTGAGCGTGCGCATTTGGACTTTCGTGATTGGTGCCACGTTCATACGTAACGGGGTGGATAGTCAGTCGTTTGCAGGGAGGTAGCGCTTGGTTTAAATATTCATGTAGATTACTCAAATATGCATGAATGAAGAAAAATAACGATTTAAATCATTTCTTGATAAGGAAATAACACACTGACATGCTGAAAAGCTCTTAAAAGTCCATTTTTCATGATAGGGCTCTTTTAAGTTGCAGGTTCAATCCCAGACCAGGTCATTCACTTATTTGCCCATTAACTCATATGCAACCATGCACCACCTCTATTGATTAACCTACCTTTACACCCCTGTAGTGATCTCAAGCCCAAAGGTCTCAGTAGGTCTCTTTAGTTGATTTGTTTATTGAATGTCTTTCTTTATTCATATAATTCAGATCTTTGCTTTATTTTATTTTATTGTGTTCATTTTATTTCATCATGTCTGAATAATTGATCCATTTTTACTCATGCCTCACTTAGAAATTCACAAATGTTTGTAACCATAAAGGTTAACAGATAGTGAAATGACAAGGATCATCCAAGGAGTGTCTTACTATTGGATGAAACCTGACTGTCAGCTTCCCATTGGCTGACAAGCTGCAAGCCACATTCCACTGCCAGGCAGAGCGCGAAGCTCTGAACTGTGAGAATCAGAACTTTTCCAGCGAAAGCCACTTTTGATTTTTGAATCACTCCCATGATTATCTGCCAGTATTTTTACTATCAACCATCCCGTGACATCAGCCCTGAAGCTGCACGTCTCTGGGGAGACGGATGAGAGAGAGAGAGAGAGAGAGAGAGAGGACGAACCAGAACCACCACTGAGCTGAGAGCCCACAGAGAGCCGGACAAACTTCCAGGAGATTGGGAAGATTTTTGGGGTCCATCCACCCGACAATCTTCCAAAGGATTTGAGGAACAGTCCAGCAGAACCAGGGCGTGAGTGAAGCACCTCAGTCAGACGGAACCTCTGAGGAGAATCCCTCTCATTTGCTATGAAATATGATCTGATGTCACAAAAAGTTGGTGATAGTGAATTAATCCAGGCCTACGGTTTATCAGACCCAATTTAACTTTGTTTAGTTGGATTAAGAAATCCTTCCTTCTTTTTCTTTGAACATTTATTAATTAACTGAGGCTTAATTAATTTATGTTTCATTTTCATACCATCTCACATTTCTTTCACAAGAAAACTTTTGGTTGATCATCATGCTCACATATTTCCTGTATATATTTTGTACATACATTATCTCATGTAGTTTGTAGACTAGTAAATAAATACTCCGTATTATCTTAACTAGTCGTTGTTTGTGGTTTTTCTGATGTATCATGAAGGGTCACTTCAAGCGAGAACTCATGAAAGCGTCCTGAGACTGATCACTTCATTAAATCAATCTAAGAATTGATGTAAGACATTAATGGTTTTCATTGCTTCCATTATATATCAAATAAGTAAGGTGGTGCTCCGAGGCTGTATTAGTATTGATATTAATCAAAAATATTAATGTTAATATTAGTATCAGTATCACACATAGTGACGCTACATATTGTGATGCCCAAGTGAAATCACAACCCCCCCCCCTTTTTTTTATGAATAAAGCCTTTCCCTCAAAAATCAACAATAGCCCCTATAGTGCACTGGGTTAAAACATTTATTATACAATCATTAAGTTGTAGGTTCAATTCCAGGTCAGATCATTTCAACCCCCCCCCCCCCCCCCCCCAACCCTTTTTGGGGGGGGTTGTTTGTTTGTTTTGTTTGTTTTTTTCCCCAACTATTTTAAGCATTTATTGATTGTTTTGGGATAGTTGGGATGGGCAATTCTTTTCGTTATATTTTTATTACTAACCAGTTTTTTGTTTTTAATTACTTCCTTGCACTCGTTTTTAGCGCTTACATTCTAACCCTACTAATATCCTAAATTGCCCCTCCCACTGCCCCCAACACATCATTATTCTCTCCATCCTTCCCTTTTACATACCTTATTTAATTTCTCCCTCTAATAAATCTGCTTCAGTTTACATCAACTAGTTTAGCACATATGGATAAGTATTCACCCTGCAACTGAAAAATCACAGGTGCAATTCCAGCTCAGGACAATTATTTATCAATTTGATATCTGTTTCTATATACTCACCCACCATATCTATTGAGTCACATTTCTCCCCCACCCTTTTTTTTTCTCTCTCTTCACTTCCTCTGTCCGTCCAAACCCTCTCTGCCTGGGGACCAAATCCTGGTCCTCCACATGGCAAATACCCATCCTCCCACTGCCCCACACCTGCTACAGCACAGCAGGCCAGTGCACAATTAAACCTAACCCCGACCCCAAACCCAACCCTAACCCAACCTAATTGTGACCTAAACTCTAAAACATAATCTTGACCTCAAAAATGGGTTTTTCTTCGGCTTTTTTTTGTGAAGACCGGCCAAAATGTCCTCACTTTGCAAAACTGTCCTCTTTGTTGGTTCAACACGCAAAACGGTCCTCATGTTGATGGCTGAACAAGTACAACCCCCCCCACACACACACACACACGTACACACACATACACATTTACTGTACATTACTATTTGACCATAAACTCTGAGACCAGCTCAGCACAGCTCTCTTTACATCTAGTACATGTAAATATAGTTTTTCCATTGTTCTGGTGTTACTGTTGAGATTATTTGATGACAGCTGTGAAAGATAACAACATAATATTTGATTAAATTTAGGTTATCTCGAGACCAAGTACCCTACATCCTTGTCAGAAAGATACAAGTTATTACTATCATTGTTATTTAGTGTTGTACCAAGACCAAGACATTACTGAAATAAAGTCCAAGACAATACCAAGACATTGCTGAGACCAGAGAGTGAGACCAATGCATTACCTAATCTTGTACGATGTCTCGTTCCTGGTCTCAGTAATGTCTTGGTCTTGGTAGTGCGGTCTTGACTGCAACACTATTATTATTACAATCACATTTATAAATTAGTCAGTTGTTGTAATATCTAATTAACCAAAATATGTATCAATTGTCTTTGCTCAATCTAATGCAGTTTCTTCATCAAGAGAATCTTCTGTCTCATTTGAGGAATTTCTTCAGGAAGAAGCTAGTTAGCTTCAAGAGAGTTACAGTGCAGTATATAATTTGTTGTACTGTACATGCAAGCACTTCATTATTGGCATTATTTTTTTGTTCTTTAGTTTAGGTCGTTTCTCCCCTTTCTTTCCTTTCTATTTATTACAATACTAATTGTTGTGTTATATTGTTATTGCTATTTTAGTAATTGTAAGACAGGAAAAGGAAATTAACCTTAACCTGTCTGTGTATAATAAATATCCTTCAATAAGCTCAATTAATTTAGATTTAAAAAAGCAAAACTTGAGATTGCAGTTTGTGCTTCAGTTATGTGTTGGTAAATGGTAAATGGACTGTACTTATATAGCGCTTTTCCAGTCATACTAACCGCTCAAAGCGCTTGTGTTCAGTTAAATCTAATTTTGTTTGGTCATTTTTCACCAGTGTACAGTTGTTAAACTACACATATAGTTCAGTTCAATAGCTGTGTTTCCTGTGTGTGTGACAATATTATAAAGATGTATTATAAACACATTTGTTTGGTCTCACTTAGTTGTCACATAATGACTTGAAAAAAATCATCATAGTAAAATTGCTTCATTTTAGATCACACTTGCATTAATGAGTCAGTTTTGACCCACGTGTGTAAACTTGATATAGTGATATAAAAACAATTTTTTCTTATTAAGTATAAAAGTAAAAAAGGAAATAATTATTTGTTGTAATCAAAAACAGGATATCTAAAGAATACTTGGCATATTCAATCCTGAAATAAACTGATTTCAAAAGATATAAAAATAAAAAACTCAGCCAGCATGAAATTAGCAGAAATGAATGCAGGTCATTTGTGACCCATGTTATGCATTATAGGGGGTGTGCATATGTTGCGCATCAAAGGGTTATAAAAAGTCTCAAAGACCTTGGAATCAGATCTGCTTCAGATTGAAATGTCGGGTGTTTTCCCAGAGTCACTGAAAACAGCTGTAATCAAACCTCTGCTAAAAGGGGACAATCTAGACAAGACACAGATGAACAACTACAGGCTGATCTCCAGTCTTCCATTTTTAAGTAAGATCATTGAAGAAGCAACTTTTCACCAGCTAAACGACATTTTTTAAGAGAAAACAACTAATATGATGTCATCCAGTCACTGACACTGCTCTGACCAAAGCCATGAATGACACATGTCTGAACACTAACGCTGGGAAAATTTCAGTGTTGGTTTTACTGCATCTCAGTGCTGCATTTGATACAGTTGACCACATTATATTCGTCCAACAGCTGGAGAACTGGTTGGGTCTCTCATAGATGTTGTCCATGTTTCTGTCTACAGTAAAACTTCATATAACCCAATTATTATGCAGAACTAAAAAGATTGCGGCAACTGTAAGTCAATTATCAGTGAGCCATGGAGTCACAGATAACTGCTATTTTAGTGAAGTCCGTTCAGAACAGCAATAAAAACAATTTGATGGAAAAAAAAAGAATAAAATCAACCCATCTAGGCTGCTCTGTCCTTTTCTAACAGACACAGATGCTTCATTCAGGCTCTTTTGCATTCACACAAATCACCGGTTAGAATCTAAAGTGTACCTGCTTAGTACAATAAATGTTTAGACAAGGTCAGCAGCCTGCATGGTGAAAAGATGCCATCTCTTCAGCTGTGTTCCTGATGAGCTCAACAGTCCTCCAAGGCCACGGTCTGCAAGGCATATGCACTAATGACAGGATAGACACACTTTTTCAGTTCTTCTAACACCAAAAGAAAACGCAAGGAAACTAGTGGCTCAGAAAACTGTTTTTCTTTTCTTTTTTTTTTTTTTCTGTAAATGAGTTGTTACACCTGCCATCTCCCCACTGCAGGGATTTAGTTTTATTGTTGCAGAAAAAAAACATCCCACACATAACTCGCATGAGGTTACTGGAAACCTGTTTTTTACAGATTTGATCCAATCTGTTGGTTTTCCTTAGATAGGCTATTATGAATTTGATTTGAATTAATCTGTCTGTTAAAGGAGTGATGACATAGCAGTAAAAACTAGTTTATGTTGTTGGCATTACTGCATATGTAAATACTCCAAAGAAAAAAACGGCATTTTTTACAGCGGAGTATTGTTTTGAAACGCCAGACCTCACTTCCTCAGTAATACAGTTGGGTCCGGTAATAATATGCAGCTTTACCCGGAGACCACGTTGACTTCATTTTGATTGGCTACACCTTATTTGGCTATGACATTATTTGGAGAATCTAGGTCAAGCTGCGGTCGGAGTTTGCTAAAGGCTAACTGCTAGCAACATGGGCAGTTCAGACAGTGAGCTACGTTTATCAGACAAGACAGCATTTAGAAAATAAATAAACTTACAGGTAATGACAAGGTTGTGGCCCCCTCCCTCAGTGTTGCTGCAGAAGTTTTCTTTTAAATCCATTTGTTTGAAAATCCAGACCTGACTGCACAGAAGTTACTACTAGCTCCATACACGAAGCTGAATCAGACAGGGAGGGGAGGGGGGAGCGGACGGTGCATAAACCGTTAGGAGAGAGAGAGGGGGGGCGCTGTTTACTTGATAATGTGCTCTTATTGGAGCAATTAAATTACGTAGAATGATAGACCTACGTAGAATGATAGCCTGCTGTCTGATTCAACTGTTTCTGAGCAGAGAGACAAAGCTGACAGACCATAAACAGGAACTTTGATTCTCACTCTGGACATTCACATGGCCTCATCAGTGCACAACAGATCATATTATACACCCAAAACCCCAGAAAAGTGAAATTTGATGTCATGGCACCTTTAAGCCTTAGATGCGCAACATGGGTCAAAAGTGACCCGGATGAGATTTTCTTTTACAACTTTGTGGTGGTGGTGAAAAGTTGCTTCTTCGATGATCTTACTTAAAAATGGAAGACTGGAGATCAGCCTGTAGTTGTTCATCTGTGTCTTGTCTAGATTGTCCCCTTTTAGCAGAGGTTTGATTACAAGCTAAATTTGATGTCATGGCACCTTTAAGTGACCTGAGGTGACCTTGTCATGAATTGGAATACAAATAAAGTTGAATTGAATTGAATACACTCTTAGGATTTAGTGAAATATATTGCTCATAATAAAGGGAACATGTAAAAAGCACAATGTAACTCCAAGTGCTCCTTTTATTTATTTTTTAACAATATATTAATTACCATTTGCTCTTACAGTGTTGCTATGACAGGCAACATTATCATGCTTCTTTCAACAGCAGTCCAAGCAGCAAGGGAAAAGAAAATAAATAGGCCATCAACACACTGTGGCCCTGGGAAATGAAGCACTTGCAAGAATCAAAAGGCCTAAAACTGGTACAGCGGAGTACAAACCATTACCATGTGAAGTTTCTTCTCCAGCCTGACAAAGTTGATCTAGACTGGCAAAACCATGTTCTGGAAACTTTTTTGATTTTGAAAGTGTGTGTGCGCGTGGGTGTGCGTGTGTGTGTGTGTGTGTGTGTGTGGGGGGGTTAATGAATGTTGTGATAAAGCCTGTGCTCAAAGTTAATATCCTCTGATGTCCCAACCCTCGCTTTCAGTTCCAAAAAAACTGCTATAAATTAATTAATCAGGACCCTGTGGTTAAGCCAGGTGTGTGCGCATTCAAGGCAAACCTAAAAGGCATCAGCCCCAAAGTCACATGGCCAAATGGAGAACGCTCTATTTTACTGAGTTACAGGTCCTCCTTGAGGCTTAAGTTAAAGAGAAAAATATAATAATAGTAATACCAATGATGATAATAATACAGCAATAATAAGCAGCGATACGACGGCATCCACCCACTGCAATGCTTGACTAAGGATTGCCAACAAAGTTAACACACTAGCAGATTTTAAACATACAGTAGCCTACCCTGACTGTATTATATTAAAATATATAATTTTATTTTATTTCAATAGATGTACAGCAGCCTGCCCCAAGTGTAACTGGGTCCAAGTGAAAACAAAATATAAAAGACTATAAAAGAATATAAGACTAGTAAGAACTTCTCATAAGCGCCTTGTACACAATTCCCCTGGTTCTGTATAATTTTCCTATTTATTGCCACAGGCTCCTCACAAAAAGAGTTTATCAATATTACAGCCGAAAAGCAGACGGCTAGGTTTGGGGATATTTCAACAGCCCCTTACCTCTGTGGAGGAGTTTGTGTTAAGCATCAACAGCATTATCAGATAGCTGCAAATGAAACTCTGTAAAGTCCACTTCCAGCACCAGATTGCAAAGACCTGGAAATGAAATATTTAAAATTGAAGATTGGTAAGAAATTCATATGAAATAGGCCAAAATGCCTGCCAGTAAATGATGACATTGCATAACAAGCTGTTTCTCTTATCAGGCAATGAAGCAGCGACGGGGAAGTTGCCAGACAATATTTGAAATGAGAAGAAATATGGAAAACAGAGATGCCCGTTTAATTCTTTTAATCAAAGTATTTCTGACAGATATGATCACACAATTGATGACCTTACCTCAAATCCTTATATCGAAGAAACATAACCTGGGGGGGGGGGGCTGCTTCACGAGTTAGTGATCATGGCCGGCTGTATTGTGGGGGGTTTGCTGGCTCGGGGGGATATCTGTTCTGCTGCGTCCAGGAGTCGGGGGTGAGTGGGATGGGGTGGAGTAGAGTGTGGCTGCTGGGAGCCTGGAGCTCGCAACTCCTTCTCCAGTCTGGATTATCACCCAGGAGGCACGGAGGCAAGGGCAAATGAATACGAGTGTGAAAGAAATTTATAAGGTGTAAGGGGGGATGAAATGTGTATCAGTGGGCGTGGTGTATGCAGGTGTACAAGGATTGGTGTGGGAGAGAGAGAATGTTGGGGAATGACGGGAGGGAGGACCGTGCAGAAGGGGAGGGATGTGTAGGAAGTGAAGGGTGGGGAGGGGGGTTACCAGGGTGTGTATGGAGAAAGAAGTAAGTAGGGAGGAGCATGTGCATGTGTGTGGAAAGCTCAGGGTGTGTGTGGGAGTAAGGAATATGGGCTGGAAGAGGGAGGAGATGTGGGTAAGTAGTTGGAGGAAAGCGGGATGGGGAAGTGAGGCGTGTGCATGTGGGTGTCGGGGAGGGATGGGTGTGAGGGGCTGAAGAAAGAAGGACGTGAGTGTCTCAGGTCGGAGGGAAGGGTGGGGCTGGGGATGTGTGGGGGGAGTGCATGGGGGTACTGGGGGTATAGGGAGGTGGGGGTGTATGTTTGTGGGGTGGGGGGGAGGAGTGCGTGTGTTACGGTAAGGTTGGAGGGAGAAAAGGGCGCTCTGGAAAGAGTGACCCTGGGGACTCAGAGTCTCCTCTTATGTTAGCTGCTGAGATGGATAATGTGGAAGCTGAGCAGGGCGGACTACCAGTTGCGCCTAACATGTACGAGCCATTCTCAGACAGCTTTGGAGCCCGTGGTGGGGCTTGGCTGACACTTCTGCACCATCCACCTACAGGGGTTAGACAATGAAACCGAAACACCTGTCATTTTAGTGTGGGAGGTTTCATGGCTAAATTGGACCAGCCTGGTGGCAAATATTCATTAATTGCACATTGCACCAATAAGAGCAGAGTGTGAAGGTTCAATTAGCAGGGTAAAAAGCACAGTTTTGCTCAAAACATTGCAATGCATACAACATTGTATCAGAGTTCAAAAGAGGACAAATTGTTGGTGCATGTCTTGCTGGCGCATCTGTGACCAAGACAAGTCTTTGTGATGTATCAAGAGCCACAGTATCCAGGGTAATGTCAGCATACCACCAAGAAGAACGAACCACATCCAACAGGATGAACTGTGGACACAAGAGGAAGCTGTCTGAACGGGATGTTCGGGTGCTAACCCGGATTGTATCCAAAAAACGTAAAACCACAGCTGCCCAAATCATGGCATTTGCTTGGCCCAGGACTTGTGCTAGATGGGCCAAGGACTACTGAACCATTCTGGAGGACCATGTGCATCCAAAGGTTCAAACATTGTATCCTGAAGGCGGTGCAGTGTATCAGGATGACAATGCACAAATACACACAGCAAGACTGATGAAAGATTGGTTTGATGAACATGAAAGTGAAGTTGAACATCTCCCATGGCCTGCAAAGTCACCAGATCTAAATTTTATTGAGCCACTTTGGGAAGTTTTGGAGGAGCGAGTCAAGAAACGTTTTCCTCCACCAGCATCACGTAGTGACCTAGCCACTATCCTGCAAGAAGTATGGCTTAAAATCCCTCTGACCACTGTTCAGGACTTGTATATGTCATTTCCAAGGCGAATTGTCGCTGTATTGGCCGCAAAAGGAGGCCCCACACCGTATTAATAAATTATTGTGGTCTAAAACCAAGTGTTTCAGTTTCATTGTCTAACCCCTGTACATTGGTGGTTTTGAATTGCACCATCTGTGTCCACTGCCTTTTTGAGCGAATGTGTTGCTCTGGTGCCTATTTTTTGGGACTCTGAGGTTTGTATGAATGCATCACCGATGCTTTGTATTGTCCAGTTGTTGGGCCTTTTTGTTGCAGCACCATCTGGGGTGGAACAAGAGGTGGTAGTAGCAGTCCCTTGTGAGTTTTGTAGTGTGTTTGAATTGGTTCTGATGCATCAACTGCTTTTCCCAGGACTTGTAGGACTCCTTTATTTGGCTTTGGTTTTTGTTTTTGTGGACTATTTTTGGTGCTTTGTTCCCCTTTGTTGTTTGGTCTGGTTGGCTGTCCTTCAATCTTGTGTAACAGGCCTTCATTTTGCCAAAACAATGTTTTAGACAGACCTTCGTTTCCGTGTGTAATAGGCCTTCGTTTCACCAGAAAAATTGTTTTGGACAGGCCTTCGTTGTTGTTTGGGTACTAGGCCTTCGTTCTGCCAAAACACTGTTTTAGACAGGCCTTTGTGTCTTGAGTGTGTTGGTGGTCTTTGTCAAATCTTGGTTTTGACAGGACTTCTGTGTGTGTGTGTGTGTGTGTGTGTGTGGTGGACCTTCGGCCCCTCCGTCTTAATAGCTCTACCCTGTAGAGCTTCGTTTTGGTAAGACTTGTTTCCTTCTGTTTTACCAGATCTGCCAAGCGGATCTTCGTTTTGGTAAAACTTGTTCCCTATGTTTTGCTAGGTCCACCCTGTAGGTCTTTTTGTTTTAGCTAAACTTGTGTCCCCCTCCGTTTTGCCAGATCTGTATTGTAAGCAGATCTTTGGCAAGCCCAGCACTATAGTATGGAATGCTGTTATAAACAAATGTTTAAAGAAATAAAATGAACAGGGCCGGCTCTGGCCACTTTGGGGCCCTAGGAGATTATAGTTTGGTGCCCCCCTGTCCTGGCGCCCAAGATTCCAGATCAGGTGTCCAGCTCTGGTCCTCGAGGGCCACAACCCTGCAGGTTTTCTATGCAGCCTGGCCCCAACACACCTGACTCCAATTACTGAGAGCTTCATAGGCTGTAGGATCCATTTAGTATCGGTCAGGTGTGTTGAAGCAGAGAAACAGTGAAGACCTGAAGGACAGTGTCCCTCAAGGACCACCTCTGGACACCCCTGTTCTAGATGAACAGAGCAGGATGAGCTGCATGTGTCTGATGTGAATATTGTTGCAGAGTTGTGATTCTCTGGTAGGATTACATCCACGTGTCTGGATTTGGTCACATTGAAACACGACTGCTGCTGTAATAATGACTGGAGTTAGTGGCTGCTGACTGGTAGCTGGACTCAGACAACATCCAGTTACACCTGCATCCAGTCTGTGTCCTTTCACGTAGTAGACATTGTATAGATAAACCTTATCTATGATCTATATTTACCGTTATTAGTAACCAAGATTAAAGGGATGTTGTGTAAGTTCTCCTGTTATCTATTCACAAAAATTGATAATTTCGTTCAAAAGTGTTTTTCCATTAATCAGTTATCACTCCCATCAACAAACTGAAGTGCTCCTCTAAGTTCTGAATTTGCCGTTTGTATCATTCATATTTACATCGAACACGTCGGCTCGGTGGTGGCTACCATGTCATATCGTCATGTTTTTTACGTTCAGTAGAAGCGTGACAATAGGAAACCACAGAAACTCACCGGAGACACCGGAGCTGTCAGCTCAGTTCGATGTAATGTTTTTGAAAGGTCACTGCGATGCAGTCAGGAGGAACCAGCGTCCCACTGATGCTGGGTTCACTTGCAGTCAGGCAGACGGCTGTCGGTAACAAACCAGATGTCATTTTAATCACAGAAGCCGAGAGAAAGATGGTAAAACATGGGTCAGGTAAAACAATATATCGCCATGACAACATATCAGATGTGGACTGAAGTCACTGTAGCTGACAGACCACGTCTTCACATAGAGGCTGTTTATGCCTTTACATGCAGCGGCTGTCGTCTGCCCGGTTTCACGCGAATGCAGCATGAAAAGTACGAGGGAGCTGCTCGCGATATACAATTGTTACACGATGTCCCTTTAACTGAAACCTTTAGCAATAATTTGATAATAAAATTAACTAATAATACTGTAGTGATGACTACAGTACATAACAGTGATGATCAAGCTCCACCTCTGCAGCAGCTGTCGAGTCTGCAACCTGCAGCTCGACAGCTGCTAGTGGCTCTTTTGACCTTCCACAATGGCTCTCAGTAACTTTGACTAAAAGAACCAACTAACATTTCTAAATACCTTTGTACATATATAACATTTTAATAACAGGTTTTGCCTTTTTAAAAAATTTTCACAACGTAATGACACTAAAAGTACCTGTAATATGTTTTAAATCTATCTCTCTTGTCATTATCTTGGAAATTAGTGGTTTTCCCCACATTATTTCCCACAAATATCCACAATATATATGTGTATATATATATATATATATATATATATATATATATATATATATTATACACTTGAGTCTCACTGAAGAAATCTGATTAAAGAAAATGTATCCTCTTTCTGCAAGTCTTTTTTTTATTTTAAAACCTAAAAGTAAATATGAATCTGAATTCTTTAAAATGACAGTATATTTTCCACAGTAAGTATTTATAAAAAATGATAAGCTGCCTTTTTTAAAAGGACATGAAACATTTGCAGCTCTGAACAACTTTTAGCACTGGATTGAGTCTAAAAATGGCTCTTTGGATTGTCAAGGTTGCAGACCTGTTCTAGAGGCATCTGCAGGCCTTTCAGTGAATGTGGACAGATGCAGATTTACTTGGAACTGGAGGCTAAAGGAGCCCACAACTTGTAGCTGCAGCACACAGACTAAAACTTAATGGCCTACAGTAGCTTATGCAACATCAGTTATCAGCAGCTGTGATTATGCATGACTGTACTACGAGGTTGAACCAGTTACATCGTGACGAAAGCACAAGTTACGTTTTTTTGACTGCTGAAATAATGTTTTTTAATATCTCCATTGTAATTTCACCAATCAAACTGTGGTAGAATATTAAAGTTTTGATCTTTCTCTCTGTTATTTTGCGTGCGTGTGTGTTATTTTGCCATCCAGAAGTAAACAGTGGTGTCACGCACATCCCTGATAGTAAGAACTGGATGCTGGATAAAATTGGAATATAAGATCAAGAGAAGAGACCCGCACACCAGAAATGGCTCCCAAAGAGTTATTAATGAGTGACGGTTTGTTTTGGGAGTGCGATTATCTTTATTTCAATTCGCCATCTACGCGTCAATTTCAGTCAAAGGGAATCCCGGAAGTGACGTGTGTGTGTGTGCGCGCATGCGTGTGGGTGGTGTGTGTGTGTGTGTGGGGGGGGGGTGGGGGGGGTGGGGGGGTGGTACAATGTCATTCATTCCTAGAACCTACTTCACCATCATAATTAGCAAGACCTTTTTATGCCACGTTGGCTTTTGCATGAAAGTGTGCTTCAGCCAGAGATGGGAATTATGGAGTCAACAAGTCTTTTCCATGTCATGTATTTGTTCTGCCTAGCCACTGAACCAGGTGAGTCCAAACAGTCCAATGAATTAAACTGTGCTGATTGGACTCACCTGGTTCAGTGGCTGGGCAGAACAAATACATGACATGGAAAAGACTTGTTGACTCCATAATTCCCATCTCTGGCTTCAGCCTCTTCTAGAAGTCTATTTATTTTCTTTTATCAGAATCAAAAGGATTTTTATTGCCATTGCTCACATTCAATCAGCACGGTCTGAGGGGTGTCTTTGTCCCCTTCTCATTGGCTCCGGTGCTGTGGAAGCAGTGGCGAAACGTTTGTCCAGGGGTCTGCTGCACGAAGCAGGTTCAACAAACTCCGAGAGTAACTCTGAACTCTGAGTTGACCTACTCGGAGATTGGAAACTCTGAGTTTTCAGTCCCATAACAGCTGATTTGAGTTGGTTTAATCAACTCAGAGTAGTTCGACCCGGGGTTTTAACCCGGCACTACCAAGATAAAAAGCCAACATCAATTGAGCACCGATTCGACGAGTCACCATGGTAACGTAGACGCGAGGGCGGGGCTGCGCTCGCCATTGAATGGAGATATAACTTTTAAAGCCTCATATGGCGAGTTTAAACTGCTGCCGCTGCTGCAAGCAAAAAAATAAAAAAAGAAAGAAAGAAAGACGGCATGGGAGAAGATTTAAGTTTAAATGCTGTCCTTTACAATCACAACGATGTTATAGAGTAGTTCTGTTTAATGGTAACGCGACAGTCTCGTATAATTTCACTATGGTTCCAGGTGACTGAATATGAATATCTGGTTGGTCTAATTGTCTGCGCGCTTGCCTGCCATTTGGGGGGGGGGGGGGGGGGATGTTCGAACCCAGCTTTATACTTTTACCACAGTCTTTTTATTTATTTAACTTGAGTGAAATCCCTCAGGGAGAAGCGCTCTTGTCGGCAGCATTAAGATTAAATATAACCGACTTCCGGGTTGAATAATGGAGTAACGAGACGCATGGTGAAGTCGCTCTCCCAGACAATTTGCAATTTACCCCAAAAACTAACTTAAAATTCAGCGCCTTTATATATACTTACAGATGTACAGGGGAAGAATACGTAAAAACCAGAAAATCGACGAAAAAGAGCCGGCAAAACGGGATAGCACGACGACAACCAACGACTGTGCTAAAGTATTTCAGTCGAACATGGCGCCTGCTGAAATCATCAAGGCGATCAACGAACTCAAAACAGATCTAAAAGAAGACAACAATGCTCTGAGACAAGAACTCACCCATCTAGGACAGGAAATTAATGGAAAGCTTGATAAGCTGGGAGCAGAAGTACACAACTTGGCAGACCGAGTGGAAGATGCCGAGTCCAGGGTGGAAGCAGTAGAGAGATGGGCAGCCGAAGCGACCGAGGCCCTAAGCTCCTGCCTGAAACAACAAGGAGCTCTGCAATTTAAACTAAACGATTTAGAATCTCGCTCCAGACGCAACAATATCCGCATCTTCGGCGTGACTGAAGGGGAGGAGGGAGAAGACTCGGTACTAGAGTTCGTAGAGGCACTTATTCGAAGCAAACTGGCGATTCCAGACGACATGGACTTAAAAATCCAACGCGCGCACAGATCCGGATCCCAAAGACCCGCTCCGGATAAACCTCCAAGAGCCTGCATAATCAATTTCCAGGACTTCGTGACTAAGGAAAAGGTTTTAAAGCTGGCATGGGAGAAAACCAAGAGGGAAAAGATCCAACTAAATAATAAGACTCTGTACTTCGACCATGACTACACAGCCGAGGTGGTCAAAAAACGTAAAGAATACAACGGGATCAAAAAAGCTTTGAAAGTAAAAGGAATCCGCTTCCAAACGCCATACACGGCTATGCGGATCCACTGGGCGACTGGAGCCAAATCCTATAATAGTGCTGAGGAAGCAAGTGGGGAGCTGCGGAGGCGAGGAATCACGGTAGAGGAGGCGAGACCGGCTGAGGGAGCGACCGACTGGGGAGCACGCCTGGGTGACCTGCTGGGATCATGGCGGAAGGTGACGGGACGTCGCGGAGTGGAGGTCGATGTTACCCAGAGAGCGAAGAATAAACTTCAGAGTTTCCAGTGCGACCACGCAGCACAGAGTGGTGACTGTCTGTAGAATGGAGGTAAAATGAACGCTCTCTAACCATCACAGGCAACTGATACAGAGACTGGCTTACAATAACTGAGTAGAATTAATGCGTCTGGTTTTTTTTTTTACTACTATAACTAAGCGTCTGGGAACGACGGCTACCTCACTGTCAATAATTTACGTTGGACATTAAGATGGGAGGGTTGCTTTATGGGGACAACCTATCCACCTTGCTTATAGGGCCCTTTCTTAGAGATAGGATTTACCCTGGACCCACCAACGGGGTCTTGTTGAGGAATTACATCCTCATAGTCCGGAGGTCGTTTTCCTCCTTTGTTCAGTTGATCTTGTTCTGTTTTTGCTTGTGTTTTATTGTTTTCTTAGGGGGGAGGAACACAACTGTAAAACCATCAATGTCTCTTAATGTCTAAGTAATAATGACTTACAACTTGAGAATATCATCCTTAAATGTGAACGGTCTAAGTAACCCAGTTAAGAGGAGCAGGGTCCTGACGAAAATGAGAAAAGATCAGACCAAAGTAGTATTCCTACAAGAGACCCACATGTCTAAACAGGAACACGAAAAGCTGAAAAAATTTGGTTACTTAAACTCATATTTTAGTTCATGTAAAAACAGTAGAAAAAGAGGGGTGGCTATAATGATATCTAACTCATTAAATTTTGAGTTCATTAAAGAAAAAAGAGATGATGAAGGCAGATATATAATAGTTAAAGGTAGAGTGGACAATGTTCTGGTCACATTTGTAAATGTCTACATTCCTCCAGAGAGTAATAAAAATTTCCTCAAAAAATTATTCGATTTGATCATATCTGAAAGTGAAGGCATACTTATCTGCTCAGGGGACTGGAATACAATTCTGAATTATCATTTAGACACAACAAGCAAAAACAGACACGGTTCTAGAAAAACAAGAGAACTTAACACACTGATAAAAGAGGCAGGCCTGTTTGATGTCTGGAGAAGCATCCATGCAAAGGAAAGAGAATTCACTCATTATTCAGCTACTTACAAAGTACATGCCAGGTTAGACTTTTTTCTAATGAATATCACTGATAGGCACAGGGTATGTGATTGCTCAATCGGAACAGCAGATATATCTGATCACAACATTATTTATCTACAAATACACCTGCATGACAAACCACGGAATACACTATGGAGACTGAATACTGGAATCCTGAATAACAAAACCACAGTGGAAGAAATTAAGAGAGAAATTGGTGAAAGTATAAATGATAATAAAGATAGTCAGATTATCCCAACCATTCTGTGGGATACAGTTAAGGCTGTCATGAGGGGGAAGTTGATATCAAGGACAGCATACCTGAGGAAAATGAAGAGACTAAAATATGATCATTTACAGAGAGAATTGGAAAAACTGGAAAAGCAACAACCCAAGAGTAATGAAAAAGACTCTGTAGGGAACCAGATTAAAGAAGTGAGGAAACAGATAGAAAACTTAACTGATGATGAAATAGAAAAGAAATTGAGGTTCTCAAAACAAACTTTCTATGAATCGGGCCCAAGGGCTGCACGAATACTAGCAAAACGTCTTCGGACACAGCGAACAACAAATTCAATACAGAAGATCAAAGATCCTTTAACGAATACATTTAAATACGACCCAGAAGAAATTAACAGAGTTTTTAAAAGTTATTATGAGACCTTATATTCACAGCTCGAGGAGGTTGATGAAGAACAAATTAAACAATTTTTGTTGTCCTTGGACCTTCCCTCAATCGGCGCAGAGCAAAACAGACTCTTAATGGCCCCTATCACAAAAGATGAATTGGACAAAGCTATAAGCAGATTATCAACAAATAAGAGCCCTGGGAGCGATGGCTACCCAAATGAATGGTATAAGAAATTTAAGGAAGAACTTGCACCAGTACTTTTAGATTCGTTTAATTGGACACTTGAAAAGGCCACTGCCCCGCCATCCTGGAGGGATGCTGTCATAACAGTCATACCTAAAGAAGGGAAAAATAAGGAAGTCTGTGAATCATACCGCCCGATATCGATTCTGAATGTAGATTACAAATTGTTCACATCGATCATCTCTAAAAGACTAGAACGATTTCTGCCCGATCTTATACACGAAGACCAGACAGGGTTTATCAAAGGACGTCAAACACAGGATAACATCAGGCGCACTCTCCACATCATCGAGCATATTAATAAACACCATATAAACGCTGCCCTGATCAGCCTGGATGCAGAAAAAGCTTTTGACAGGGTCAGCTGGGCTTTCTTATATAGGGCACTAGAAAGAATGGGATTCAATAATAAATTCATCAATTGCATCAAAACATTATATACTGACCCTTCAGCCAGAATAAAAATTAATGGACATTTGACAAATGCCTTCAGACTATACCGAGGGACACGCCAAGGCTGCTGTATTAGCCCTGCCCTCTTCTCAATTTTTATTGAGCCACTTGCTCAGATGATAAGACAGGACGCTGAATTGACAGGGATTACAATAACAACAGAAGAACATAAGATAGGCTTATTTGCAGACGATATAATCACTTACCTTCAGGACCCAAAGACAACATTTACCAAACTACTAAAAGTAATGGAAGAATTCGGATCGATGTCGGGTTACAAATTGAATATATCCAAAACTCAAGTGTTAGCCTTTAATTATAAACCTAACAAGGAAATTAAGAAAAAATATCACTTAAATTGGAATGCTGATTCAATAAAATATCTAGGTGTGATAATAACTCAGGATTTTAAAAGACTCTATGAGGCAAATTATGACCCAATACATGATAAAATTAAGAGAGATGTGGCAAAATGGTCAACACTGGTAATGGATTTCAGTTCCAGGATAGATGTGATCAAAATGAATCTCATGCCAAGACTGCTATATCTCTTCCTGTCCCTCCCAGTTAAAATACCTGAATCACAATTTTCAGCTTGGGACAAACTCATATCCAGATTCATCTGGGCTGGAACTAAGCCCAGGATTAGACTGAAAACTCTTAAACTAGACAAGGAGAGTGGCGGTTTAGCATTACCAAATCTGAAAGAATACTACTATGCCGCACAGTTGAGAAATGTGGTGTACTGGTGCTCTCCACACTACCAAGCTAGATGGAAAGACCTAGAGATGAGTCTAGGTCAAGCTCCTCCCCAGTCACAGCTAAACGAGAAGAGAGGAAAAGATTCCAATAGGGAAAATGTGATTATGAGAGTAACATTTGAAATATGGGATGAAGTAGTTAAAAAATACAAGCTGACCCAAGACAGTAAACTGCTGATCTGGCCCTCCTGCTCCTCCAGCTTCAAGCCGGGTGGATTAGATAAGACATTTAGAAATTGGGGAGACAGGGGAATAACAGCTATTTGCACCCTCATGGACAAACAGCACCTCAAATCATTTAGCCAACTTAAAAATGAATTTAATCTAGAAAATACAGACTTTCACAGGTACTTACAACTGAGACACTTCTACAATACAGAAATTAAAAAAAAAATGTCATTGGATGGGAATGGTGTCATTGAGGTCCTGACAGGTGCCTACAAGCAACTGCCTTCAAAAACTGTATCCAGGTTGTACAAGGGTTTATCGAAGCAACAAAAACATAACACAGTGTACGTAAAAGTAAAATGGGAAAAGGAACTTGATGTTCATTTGTCCGAGAGTGACTGGCGTTCCATATGTAAGACCCAACACATGTCAACGAGTTCTAAGAAATGGAGGGAATTTGGCTGGAAAAATTCATTGCGTTTTTTTATTACTCCAAAAATAAAAAATAAACAATCAGGTGAACAACAATGTTGCTGGAGACAATGTGGGCAACAAAACGCCAGTCACTCTCATGTATTTTGGGCTTGCATAAAAATAAGGCCATTTTGGGAGGGGATCCTCAAATCTACAGGTGAAATCTTGGGATACAATATCTCCAACAGCCCCCAATTTATATATCTTGGACTGATACCAAAAGAAGTCATGTGTAAAGGGGATTCATATCTATACAGAATCCTGTCTCTCTCGGCCAAGAAAGCCATTACAAGACACTGGTTAAGAACAGACGCACCCGACCTGAGCCATTGGCTGGACATCATAGAAGAGATCAGGTCAATGGAACAAATGACCTTCAGACTACGTCTTAAAACTGAGTTATATACAGCAAGATGGGAAAAATGGAATCACTATGTATATAAGTAATTTCCCCCCTCCTCCTGTTATTGTACGCTTTTTTTCTTTCCCTCTCTCTTTCCTTTTTTGCTCGCTTGTGCCTCTTTGTCTGTCTTTACGAATATTTATGTTCATGTTCTGACTACTGTTTAAAAAAAATAAAGTTATAAAAAAAAAAAAAAGATTAAATATAACCGTCACATTTCTCAAATGCCCTGCGTCTACAATGAAAGAAAAAAAATAATCTATTTGCGAAAAAATGCAGGGTAATAGACAAAATGCTTCGAGAGAAAAGCGTATGGCAACATAAAAAAAAAGCCACAACAAGAATTGAACCGTACTTCTCCGCATGGCAAACGAACGCGTTATCCATTTAGCCAGAAAGAGAGACAGCTGGATAGTCAAATGATCATGTTAAAGCATCTCTTGTAAACGGAGAGACAGGACCTCCAACTATCACGTATGGCTGGTGATATCATAAATGTACGGACGGATCAGCTCGTGTATGTAGATAACTGACCGTGATGTGTAACTGTAACGTCAGAAATGACAACTGTCGGGAAATTAAACTTCTATCCGTGGTCTGATAATGATCTGTGAATATTTAACCCTTCATGCAGCATCTTAATCCATGAAATCCTTATCAAAAGATAAGGATGTAACCTACCGACTCTGATTTATTTTTTAACATGTTTTATTTAAGACGGCAGCAGCCAAAACTCACCGCTGACTTAATGAATGAATGAGGAAAGGAAACGGCGAGTGTGACTAAAAGTGGGTGGAGACAGCGGGAAACTCAAGGTTTCTCCACACTAACCTGCTCCCGACCAGGTTAGTTTCAGAGAGTCTGTTACCATGGTAACTGACCGAGGGTTTAAGTTACCCTTCTTCGTGCAACAGACTAGAGTTACTCCTCTTTCCCTGGGTTGAGTTACCTACCTTTGTGTTACGAAAAACTCAGAGTTTCCCCAATTTTGGGGTAAAACAACTCAGGGTTTTCATTAAACCTGCTTCGTGCAACAGACCCCAGAAAGTCAAATAAACCAACATATTTACTTTTTATCAGCACTGATCATTTAGCGTGTCATTGATAATTGGGCTGTACAATATGCTTGGAATTTGAAGTAAGAATAGTTTTTTACGACTCAATAAGTGACTGCAAAGCAGGACATGCTCACTCACACACACGTTCCAAACTTCTTTGGACCTGACTGCCGTAGAATGGGGTGCATTCCATTCCAACATGAGCCCCACCACCGTCGTCCGGTGGCATTTGGGGTTTTTTTAGGCTCTGATTGTGTCTATTTTCATGTCTATTTCAGGAATATGCAGGAGATTTCATATGTGTGTAGATCAAATTTTTTACTCTTACTCTAAAAAGTTATCAGCATAAGGTTAAACTGGTCTTTAGAGTCCGAGTCCCCCATTAAATCCTGCTTTATTTGGGCCTGACTAGACATAATGCATTGCATTAAAACCCCAGTGGTGCAATATTAATTTTTATATATCAGCAAACAAGAATGACAACAATAATAATGATAATAACAACAACAACAATAACAATAATAATGATAACAACAACGACAACAACACTAATGATGAAAATAACAAACAACCATAATGATCAAATCAAATTTTATTTATAAAGCACTTTTCATGCAAGAAGTCACGCAAAGTGCTGTACATAAAAACAATGTTATGTTAAAAACATAGGTCATTTGTAAAGACTCAAAATAAAACAAGACACACAGAAAAAAAAATTATGATGATGGAGTGACGGCTATATCCTTATCCTACAAGGAAAGATAAATTTATTATAATTATTATTTAAAACACCCTTCGACAGACTGGCGACCTGTCCAGGGTGTAACCTACCTCTTGCCTGATCATAGCTTGGATGGGCTCCAGCAACCCCCACGCCCCTGAACTGGATAAGCGGTATGGAAAATGAATAAATGAATGAATTAAATAAATTATTGAAAATAAAAAAATATATAAGTGACATAATACAGTGTAAAAAAAAATTAATAAATAATAGCAATAATAATAATCCCTGCCACGCTTACACTATTCTTTATGTATTTATGTTTTTTTTTATTCTTTTGAGCAGGTCTTGAGAAGTCTGGGACTGACACCATCTGGACCTGCAGCTTTGATCAGGTTCAGTTTCTCTACCTGTTTTAAACCATGTCTCTTGCATTTCTTCTTTAGCTTGTTACATACTCCACGAGAAGTGAGACCTATTTTCTTGTTCTCAGGGCCACAAAAAGAAAACAATGTCATTTTGTTCTTGCGGACGTGATTGAGGATGGCTTGCGGCTTGTTCTCGACCCCTTGGCCGAGCAGAACTTTCTTCTCATTGAGTTCCGAGACGTTTTGTGTGATTGGTCGAACATTTGAGGCAGGGTTTACACCATAGACCGAATACAGATGGATGTAGTGTCTGGTTACATCTGAATAGAGCAAAGTAAAGCCAGTTGGGCGTGTCCCAACATCACCATCTTCCTGCGTCACGTGTGTCATCAATCCTGGAAAATACTAAAATGGGCGCAGCGCGGCCGCGGGGCAAATCATTGACACCAACGTGTTAGCTGACTTTGCTGCAGACTGACACCTTACTAAGAGCAAACAAGGAGCCAAAGATAGCCACCAACCGGCAGGCTGGCTTCCGGTCAAAACAAACATTTTTCTTGTTCTTGCTGCTTTGGGGGCAAGAACAAGTTCTCGCTTCTTGCGGAATATGTAACAAGCTTAACACTATAGCATTTCCAAGATTCTAAGGCCTTCAATATTAATTCAATTCAAACTGAACAATATGCTGGCAATTTCAAGACAAGTTAATACATTCATGTAATTTTTTCCATTTTTTTTTTTTTTTACCATATTTGTATTTGTTGAAGAGTAGCAGGCTCTCCCAGCTCCAAACAAGTGAGAAGGAAGACATACAAGGACGTGAGGATGAGATGGGGTGGGGTGGGGTGGAACTGAACTTCTTGGCAGAGGTCTGCACTCTTAGTGCTTTTCAAGTTTTAAGTGGTGAGCGTGGACCTCTGGAAATTAACACAGCAAACACTACTAAACAGGTGACAAACCAAACAGAACATTTATAGCCACTGTAGATTAATGTTAAAGCTGACATTTCAGCTATAATAAACTTTGTTGCAATAATATACTTTTCTTTTGTAATTTTGAAATGTTCCTAATAGGCGTGTGGTACACTGAAATGTAAGAGGAATCCATCAGATGTTGGAACACATCAATGTTCCATATATTTGATTTGGTCCAAATTAGCAAAGCCTAAAATGACTGTTCAAGGCCAGCTGCCACTTCCACCGGCTGTTTCCTGGAATGAAACAGAACTACTTCACACATTATTCTATATTGCATCAAGTGAGCATTTGATGCAAGTAGCAAAACACAAGTGAATATCGACTGTGCTTATGAGCGATGGCAGAGGCTAATGCAGCTTCATCCTGAGCTAAAAAGAGATGAGTTTTTGCTGGACAGGTACATGTAGTTTGCCCAATCCAAGAACACAACATACCATGTGATAACTAAACATTACAACCAAACACCTGTTGTATTAATTTTCTTTTATAGCCTATTTATAATACTTATTTTATATATCATGTTTGTATTTTCCTCTTACATTGATTTCTTGATCTCCATAGGATTGTAATTCCTTTTGCATTTTCTTCTCTCAAATTTTGCCACGCTCCAAACCTCAAAACACACAAAACCCTCATTCATATAGGCCATTTCCAACACGTTTGCACCTGCCGCCATGTACGCAATCATTCTTTGTAAATCACCCACAAACTGTGGTTGAACCCCACGAGCAAAAGTCAAGATTTCACGGGTTAATCATTACAACACGCATAGTTTGGATCTTAGTAGATCTGGGGTCTGTTGCACGAAGCAGGTTTAATGAAAACCCTGAGTTGTTTAACCCTGAAATTCGGGAAACTGAGTTTTCCGTAACCCACAGGTAGGTAACTCAACCCAGGGAAAGAGGAGTAACTCTAGCCTGTTGCACGAAGAGGGGTAACTTAAACCCTCGGTCAGTTACCATGGTAACAGACTCTCTGAAACTAACCTGGTCGGGAGCAGGTTAATGTGGAGAAACCTTGAGTTTCACGCGGTCTCCGCCCACTTTTAGTCACACTCGCCGTTTCATTTCCCCATTCATTCATTCAGTCAGCGGTGAGTTTTGGCTGCTGCCGTATCGAATAAAACATGTTAAAATAAATCAGAGTTGGTAGGTTACAGACGTGTTCTTTCGATAAGGGTTTCATATAAGGATTTCATGGAGGAAGATGCTGCATTTCTATGGAGAGTAATACTTTCGGAGATCGTTATATGACCACGGATATAAGTTCTCTCATTTCCCGACAGTTGTCATTTCTGGTGTTACAGTTTCACATCACAGTCAATTATCTACATACACAAGCTGATCCGTCCGTACATTTATAATATCACTGGCCGTATTTGACAGTTGGAGGTCCTGTCTCTGTTTCCCAGAGATGGTTTGTGCTGATTATTTGACCATTGAGCTGTCTCTATATCTGGGTAAATAAGCAAGGATAATGTCTGTCACGCAGAAAGTTGTTGTTCGATCCCAGATGTGACTTTTTTCATGTTGCCATATGCTTTCCCCTCAAAGCAGATAGGTTATTGTTTATTGCCCTGCGTTTTTTCGCAAATAGATTTTTTTTCTTTAATTGGAGATGCAGGGCATTTGAGAAATGTGAGAGATATATGTCATCTTAATGCTTCTGACAAAAGCGCTTCTCCCTCGCGGGATCGCATCCCAAGTTAAATAAATAAAATGGCTGTGATAAAAGTATGAAGCTGGATTTGAACACCAGCCTCACAGGTGAAAGGTAGATGCAGACACCCTTTCAGCCAAATAGGCATCTACATAACTAGCTGGAATCATACTGAGAAGATCTGAGACTGTCTCGTTACCACTAAACAGTTCTACTCTATAACATTGTTGTGATTGTAAAGGACAGTATTTAAACGTAAATGTTCTCCCACGCCGTCATTTAAAATTTTTTTTTAATTGCAGCAGCAGCAGTCCAAACTCGCCATGAGGCTTTAGAAGTTCGTTCCATTCAATGGCGAGCGCAGCCCTGCCTTTGCGTCTACGTTGCCATGGTGACTCGTCGAATCGGTGCTCAGTTGATGCTGGCTTTTTATCATGGTAGAGCATGTTTAAAACCCCGGGTGGAACTACCCTGAGTTGATTAAACCAACTCAAATCAGCTGTTCTGGGACTGAAAACTCAGAGTTTCAAATCTGCGAGTAGATCAACTCAGAGTTCAGGGTTACACTCAGAGTTTGTTGAACCTGCTTTGTGCAACAGACCCCTGGTCTAGTGTGTATAGTATTACAAAGATATTCTGCCGTCTGTGATCCTTCTTGATTATATTTATGATAATTTTCAAGCATTAACTTTGGTGAAAATTTACGACCACGTTCACCCCAAAGTTTTATGAAAAATCTTGAGATAGTCTTATTTCAGTAAGAGGCATTGATATTTTTTTGTTTTTTATTTAATGAAGAAAGCCTCACTGAGTTTAAAATCTCCTTCTCAAAAGGTGCTCGGGGCTTGAAATGCAGAAAAGGTGTGCGGACACTGAGCAAGTTCTTAAAGGGGAGGTGTTCACATTCTGGCTGTTTGGTCTGCTTTGAACAGGCGGTGGTCTGCTTCCATGGATAGTACGCTTCGTTTGGTGCAATGTGAACACCAGCCACATTCTGGTGTGCATCATAGAAGCAGACTCTGGTCTGCCTGAATAATAACATGGCCACGCTTAGTAATACCTTAAAGGGGAAGTTCAGGATTTTTGGCATAGGGCCTCATTTTCAAGTGAACCACGGTCCTACTTATCACTGGAGACAGTTTCATCTTATTTAATCTCATATTCTTGTTACCAGTGGTCCCCAATGCTAATGCTAGCATAAGTCAATAGGAATTTGCTAGCATGTCATTCATAAAAATTGTATCCACTCCACAGAACACCCAAGGAAAATAATTTATAACACAAGACTATCTGTGTAAATGCCGTGTAAAAAAAAAAAAAGTTACAACTTACCTTGCATCACAAATCACACATTGCATTTTGAGGAACTAGTTTCTCACCAGCAGATACATTGCTTCTGGCTAGTAAGACAGGGGAGCGATGTGGTTCAAGACAAACAGAAGCGCGCCACAGTCTTCGCACATTTTCAATAGCTTATTATCTTACAGAAATACGAACAGTAATAGGCAACATGGGTTATAAGTGTTTATTTTTACAGTAACAGCTACTGTAATCAAATTCCTTACACTTAACGGCAGATGATATCACTCCGCTGCCAAATACCAGAAGTAAAAATGTGTTGCTGCTGAGACAGTGCTATCAAAATGTAATGCAATACAAGGTAAGTTTTATTTGTAACATTTTCCCAACACGGCATTAACACAGATAGTCTTGTGTAATACTGTACAGTAGGCACGGAAAGTATTCTGAGCCCTTTAAACTTTTCACTCTTTGTTTCATTGTTGCCATTTGCTAAAATAAAAAAGTTGATTTTATTTCTCATTAATGTACACTCAGCACCCCATCTTGACAGAAAAAAAAACAGAAATGTAGAAATTTTTGCAAATTTATTAAAAAATAAAAACTGAAACATCACGTGGTTATAAGTATTTAGATCCTTTGCAGTGACACTCATATTTAACTCACAGGCTGTCCATTTCTTCTGATCCTTCTTGAGATGGTTCTACTCCTTCACTGGAGTCCAGCTGTGTTTACGTAAACTGATTGGACTTGACTAGGAAAGGTACACACCTGTCTATATAAGACTTATAGCTTACAGTGCATGCCAGAGCAAATGAGAATCATGAGGTCAAAGGAACTGTCCAAGGAGCTCAGAGACAGAGTTGTGGCAAGGCACAGATCTGGACAAGGTTACAAAAGAATTTCTGCAGCACTTAAAGGTTCCTAAAAGAAACTTCCACAAAGTCAACTATCACTGCAGCCTTCCACTAGTCTGGGCTTTATGGCAGATGGCCCGACGGAAGCCTCCTCTCAGTGCAAGACATATGAAAGCCCGCATACAGTTTGCCAAAAAACACATAGGTTCTTTAGTCTGATGACACCAAGGTTGAACTTTTTGGAGTTAATTCTAAGAGGTTTCTTCCAGCGTCTTCCAGGTAGACGCTGGAAGAAACCTCTTCCAGCGTGTTCTGGACCTCAGACTGGGTCGAAGGTTCACCTTCCAACAAGACAATGACCCTCAGCACACAGCTGAAATAACAAAGGAGTGGCTTCGGAACAACCACGTGATGTTTCAGTTTTTCTTTTTTAATAAATCTACAAAATTTTCTACATTTCTGGGGTTTTTTTTTCTGTCAAGATGGGATGCTGAGTGTACATTAATAAGAAATAAAATGAACTTTTTTGATTTTGGCAAATGGTTGCAATGAAACAGAGTGAAAAGTTAAGAGGTCTGAATACTTTCCGTACCCACTGTAACTGATTTGCCTTGGGTTCTGTTGAGTGGATAGGATTCTTATTAATAACAGGCTAGCAGATTTCTATTGACTTATGCTAGCATTAGCATTGGGAACCACCGGTAACAAGAATATGAGATGAAACAAGATGAAACTGTCTCCAGTGATAAGTAGGACCCTGGTTCACTTGAAAATGAGGCCCTATGCCAAAAATCCTGAACTTCCCCTTTAAGGTATTACTAAGCGTGGCCATGTTATTATTCAGGCAGACCAGAGTCTGCTTCTATGATGCACACCAGAATGTGGCTGGTGTTCACATTGCACCAAACGAAGCGTACTATCCATGGAAGCAGACCACCGCCTGTTCAAAGCAGACCAAACAGCCAGAATGTGAACACATCCTTAGTTATAATACACAAGAACTGCCTCAATTTAAATCCTGGTAATGACATGACATTCTATGGAATTGGGGGAAAAAAGAATATAGCTTTTGGCAGTACCAGGTGAGTGAAACATGAAATGTAATTGCGTTGTAGTTGATAAAAGTTACAGAACAGTCAAGTTACTTTAATATCTATAGCTTTTCACTCTGGTTACAGACTAATGCACAAAGGTGGAGGGAATACAATCTGCTCTTAGAATGTTCTTGACCTTTTTGACAGTGAATAGCTCTCCCACACATAACTCACTTTTTTCTACCCACATTTGTATCCCATCAGGCCTGAGGGCTCAGTACTGAGAAAATATTTCATTGGCACTGGTCTTATATGCATGCACTTAGTTCACATACAGTGTTGATGACTTCACAGACTTCACAGCTTTCATTTAAGCTCATGGGGGTTCAAGTTTAGCTAAAAATAAATGTTTATTGTATGGGTAGATGTGTGTACACAAGATACTAGATGTGAAATGATCTAATCGAAGAAGCCAAATGAAATCAAGCCTTACACTACCTGTGTCTTCTGTGTCTTGTAGTGGAGGCCAGTGCACAATTCAGCTTGGAAATAAGACCCTATCAGGGTATCCCACTTGAAGGGATGCTGCACTTTGCACATTATGCAAAGAGAGGGCGAGGCAGTGAAATTTTAGGATTGTGACTGGCTGCCACATACCTTGGCCAGGTCTCTCTTGAAACAGATTTCTAATCACAATGGGACTGTCTGGTTTAGAAAATGTTAAATAAATAAATGAAGTCAAAACCAGAGGGTGAGACTGAGATAATACAATTTTATTTGAAAGCGCCTTTTCAAAACACCCAAGGACACTGTACAGGCAGATAAAACATTAAAAACAGGAAGCTAAAACAGTAAAAACGCAACCATTAAAAGGTACCACAGAAAACAAAACAACAGGAAGTAAAATAGGGAGAGAGAATTAAAAAAAAACAATATTGGAGTGATGCATATGGACTAGGTGGAATAAGACTGAACAGATAAGTTTTGAGTCTGGATGTGAAAAGACGGAAAGAGTCCAGAGTACCGAAATTAGGAGGGAGGGAATTCCAGAGATGGGGAGCAGAGCGACTAAATGCCTGGTTCCCCATTGAGACAAGACGGGCCGGGGGAACGGAGAGCTGGAAGGTGTGGGAGGATCGAAGGGAGCGGGTAGGAGTGTTAACGTGAAGGAGATCTGAGATGTAAGATGGAGCCAAGTTTTGGAGGGCCTTGAATGTAGTGAGGAGGAGTTTGAAGATAATTCTTTGTTTGATGGGGAGCCAGTGGAGTTGTTGCAGGATGGGAGTGATATGAGAAATGGGGGTCCGAGTGATCAGGCGTGCTGCAGAGTTTTGGAGGAGCTGCAGTTTCTGGAGGGACTTGTTTGGAAAGAAGTGAATTACAGCAGTCAATACGAAAAGTGATGAGACTGTGAACAAGAATGGCGGTGGTTTGGGGAGTGAGAGAGGGACGGAGACGAGAGATGTTACGCAGGTGGAAGTAGGCGGACCGGGTGATGTTGTTAATGTGAGACTGGAAGGAGAGTGTGCTGTCGAGGACGACACCCAGACTCTTAACCTGAGGGGAGGACAGTTGAGTCATCGATGGTAATCGAGAAGTTATTGGCTTTGAAAAGAGTGTGAGGTGTGCCTACTGGGAGGACTTCGGTTTTAGAGCTATTCAGTTTCAGAAAGTTGAATGAGAACCAAGAATGGATTTCTTGGAAACAGAGAGTGAAGGAGGTCGGAGGGAGTGAGGCAGATGGTTGCGTTAAGAGGTAGAGCTGGGTGTCGTCCGCAGTGGAATTTGATATGATGCTTACGGAGGATATAGCCAAGAGGGAGGATGTAGATAATAACAGGAGGGGTCCCAGGACAGAACCTTGGGGCACACCAGCAGAAACAGGGAAGGAGATGGATTTATAAGATTTGAGTTGTATGAACTGTGTCCTATCTGAGAGATATGAAGTGAACCAGGCTAGAGGGGTTTGGCTGATACCAATGGATGATAATCGACTGAGGAGAGTGGTGTGGGAGATGGTGTTAAAAGCTGCTTTAAGAATGAGGATGGAAAGTAGTCCAGAGTCAGAAGCTATGAGGAGGTCGTCAGAGATCTTGATGAGTGTGGTTTCAGTACTGTGCAGGGGACGGAAGCCAGATAGAAACTGTTTGTAAATATTGTTGACATCAAGTGGTTGTGGAGTTGGGAGGCAACAGTTTTTCCAGAATTTTAGATATGAAGGGTAGATTGGATATGGGATGTAAGTTATTAAAGTCAGTGGGGTCCAGGCCAGGAGATAGATAAACAGTAGAGGAAAAGTCAAAAGCGATCCCATAATTTATATTTTGGCCCTGTTCAATGATACTTTCTTATACTTTTTTTCAAGAGTACAATTTAGCAAAAGCTCTCCAGGTTTTTTGAAGGTCTGTCACAGCATTTCTGTGAACATTTGCTGCTTTTACACACCAGTGGAAAAACACGAGCTTTTTTCCTTTGCTCTTTCAGTGCAGTCTCTGTACCCTTCAGAGGAGTGTGTTTATCTCACAATAGAATCTGAGAGGATGGCAAAAAAGAAAAAAAAAAGAAAAAAACTAAAGAATTGAAAGATCAGAGTCAACTTGACACTTTCAGCAGAACTTTAAAAAACCTGATTGATCTGAGTGTGTAGCAATACATGAGGTTGTACAGGCAACTTGATACGATCAAATCTATTAAAGTTGAGGTATTGCTTCACAAAAATATGTTCTTATTTAAATAAAAAGCATTATTTTGAGTTGACCTTATTTAATTTACTTAATGACTTCCGATTGTTCTTATGTCTACTATTGTTCTTTGCAACAATAGTGTACTATGACTGTAATGTTACTTATTTTTATTTAGTTAAAAACATAAGACCAACTTTTTTCTGCTCATTTTCATTCATTCAGTCAGTGTCATTTTCCGTACCGCTGATCCAGTTTAGGGTTGCAGGGATTGCTGAAGCCTATCCCAGCTATTATCGTGCGAGAGGCAGGGCACATCCTGGACAGGTTGCCAGTCTGTCGCAGGGGCAACACAGAGAGACAGACACATGCACGCTCACATTATACCTCTAGCCAATTTACAGATGCGGGCATGAAAAAGTTCCCCTTTCTGCCGACTGCCAGCCACTTACCAGCGACTTGTCTGCTAATTCAATCGCACAGAGAAACGCCTGTGAGGGGAAACGATTTCAGAGCATAAATGAATGCCAGGAACAAGGATGCTTCCACACGCCAAGTTTGGACACCGTGCGTGATGACGTATTTGCGGGACAAATCGTTCAGCCAGTGATGGTGCAGTAATGGTGCACTATTACTGCACCACTTCTGGTAGAAAAAAGGCAGAACTTTTTCATGACCGCATCCAGTGGTGTGCACAGGTAGACACTAGGTGGTGCTGGAGCACCTGCCCTTTGCCCTCCAGACCTAACAAGTGCCCTTTTGAAAGTTCTGTTTTTTTTCCTTTCCTTCTTTTTTTTTTTTTTCTTCTTTTTTATGGTGTTTGTGGCCCATGCTGACATGATCACCTAAAAAAGCTCTGGAATTAAAAGGGTGGGATAATAATGTCCCAGTTAATATTCTCTCCAAACCCCTCCCTCCCCACCCGCGCTCGCCTCTCTTCCCTGGTCAACATGAACGTGCAGAGCGAACACAAGCAAGCAGCAGACATGCGCAGCTGCAACCCACATCCCCGCTCCTCCCACGCCCCATCAAGCAGGTAATACATAAATGAATGGAGTCGAGTGTAACATTTATCACCTCATGTGCCCTCTGCAGCCATCTACAGCGCTGCACAGCTGAGCAGAAATTAGCCGACTGCTGCTAAACAAGTTAGACGCTGGACAAAATCAATATATGACGTGATGCTGACCAGTAGAGTTTGTCATACGTTTAAACTTCAGGGGTAACTTTTGGGTTTTTAATTAAAAAGCCATATATGAGCATGTGACTCTATCAACAGTCTATACTTAAAGGAGCCCTATCATGAAAAATGTACTTTAAAGAGCTTTTCAGCATGTTACTGTTATTTCCTCATAAAAAACTTAATTTAAGTAGTTTTTTTCTTCATTTGTGCATATTTGAGTAATATATATGAATATTCACGCCAAGCTGTAGCTTCCTTAACATAACGGACTGACACCGGTATACACAACGAGGTGGCACCAATCACGAAGCGTCAAAGACGCATGCGCAGCATCGTAGCAAGGCACCCTCTGTTCAACAGAAACTTTTAGAGAATCCTAACCTATACACACTCTCTGAGGAAGAAACTAACAGCCTGCAGAAAGATTTCCTCAGAGACAAGCAGCCATCAGCTAACAGACGTTTGCTCCAGAGTTCAGGAGAAAAGTGTTTTTGTTTGTTTGTTTGTTTTTTTTAGAGGACGGCAAGTTGGGAAAAATGTGGTTGCCTTCGGGGTGAAAGTTTATTTGTTGTACTGGACAAATCGACTTGCCAAAAGTGGTTGGATTTTATCATCAGGAGCAGAAAAACTCAACTTTATGTGTGAACTTCACTCCTGACAACTTCACGAATTCGGGCAGTAAATTGTTTTTTTCTCAGGGATTGCTTCTGAAACCTGACGCAGTTCCACCATAAAAACGCCTTACGGACAGACAACAACACCAGTGAGTGAAAAAACGTCTCTCAGCTCAATGCTAAGTATTAGCCCATGATTTGTTTGCCAATTTACTTACTTGTCAGGGGTCTCTGTAGTACTTCAAACTCCATATCAAACTCTGGGTCGAGCGCATACAACTCCATAACAGGCTGCTCCATTTCATCCCGTCGATTGGAGTCCGATTATCCATCAATGTTTAAAAATAACATCCATGTGAGTGCCGGTGCTAAAAACAATTCTGTGACCCTTCAGAATCAGTGTCTCTTCAGGGACGACGTCATGAAATGGGCGTAAAACATGTTGCAATTGGTCGAGAGCTCCGTGATTTAGGACAGTCAGCCATCTTACTTCCGTGTTGGAAATTAGACGCATAAAAAAAAGAAACAATATTTAACACCAAATTAGTTTCTATAGTATTAATGGGAACATATTTAGCTTATAAATGCCTGTATTTGACTTTTGGAACGTTTTAAAAGCATAATACAGCTCCTTTATGCTGAATATTTAGTAGGGTATTGTTTAGGTTTACAGTACATCAGGCTACATACTGTAATTAACACTTGCAGTAATTTATTTGTTAAATGACAAATAGGCAGTTGCCTGCAGGAAAAGCTATCTTGTGCCTTGACATGTAATCAAGCAATCTTATTCACACAACACTGGTCTCTTTTTATTTATCAACTGTAGCAAAATGTCTAGAAAGAGGAGGATTAAACTTTTAATATTTAACAAAGAAGAAAGAAAGAAAGAAAAACGTAGTATTCTTACAATTTTGATGAGACCAGAAATAATAACCGTCAAAACAAAAAAAACAAAACAATGAATTGTATACATATACTGTACTGAACAGATAATGTGAAAATAATATTTCTCGCTAGAAAAGTGATCAAAACAATGGTAGAGTCAAATCTACCTGTGTGGAGTTTGCATGTTCTCCCCATGTACGCGTGCGTTCTCTCCAGCTTCCTCCCACCGTCCAAAGACATGCATGTTAGGTTAATTGATCATTCTAAATTGTCCCTAGGTATGAATGTGAGTGTGAATGTTTGTTTGTCTCTGTTTTGGCCCTGCGACAAACTGCCGACCTGTCCAGGGTGTACCCTGCCTTGTCTGATATTAGCTAGGATAGGCTCCAGCAACCCCCGCAACCCGGTTACGTGGTATATAAAATGAATTGATGGATTAAAAATATATATATTCATTTAAAACTGTACTACTGGGCTGCCCAATTGAGTCTAATAATGTACTACTTTTCAGCCACTCCTTTCCCAGCTTGGGTGTCCATAGAGCAGAAAGCAACACCAAGGCTCCCTCTTAAACTATACTTGTACTCCGCGAGTTCTACAAAGCTCATTAAACAGACAAAAAATCCTTTTCTCTGAAATTCCATCTTTGTGTGGTTCTCTGTACAGAAACATGTTGGGGATGCACCCGTATTATCACAGTTTTCCCCTATATGGAGTAATAACTTTTTTATACCTGGCAGGTCAGACAGTGGATTTAAACTCTGGTTTGAGAAAGGTGTTGAGAAAATTTTAGATTTATACACAGGAGGCATTCTGATGTCATATAATCAGCTGTGTGGAAAGTATGATATTCCAAAGAAACATTTCTTCAAATACTTACAGTTAAAACATTTCATTTTGACCACACATAAACAGCTGTCTTTGCCTCCATTGTCTAAGATCGAAAATTTAATATCTCACATGAATGAAAGAGGACATCTCTCATTGTTCTATAACCTGTTGTTAACGCATTCAAAAGAGTCCTCCAAGAAACTGGAGGCATGGAGGACTGACTTCCAGGAGGATATCCCTGAGGCTGACTGGGAAAGGGCTTGTTCAAAGGCTCAGACTCAATCCATCAACACAAAATTTAGGTTTTTACAATATAAATGGTTGATGCACACTTATCTTACACCTAGCAGGCTGCATCGCATATTCCCTAATGTCCCAGATATATGTGTAAAATGTAGGGAGGAGAAAGGTACATTAATGCATTGTTTATGGGGTTGTACAAAGATACTGCAATTTTGGAAGAATGTAACTGAATGTATAGGTCGCATAGTTGGAAGGGGAATTCCTTTTCATGCCAAACTCTGTATATTGGGAATATACCCTGAAGACTTTGCGGCCACTGGCCAGCAGGTATTGCTTATTTATTTTGGACTTTTACAAGCCAGAAGAATAATTGGACTGTTGTGGAAACACTGGGATGCACCTTCTATTCAAATGTGGGAAAAGGAGTTGGTGGGCTGTTTAGCTCTGGAGAGACTTACATATATTATTAAAAAGAAAGAAAATAACTTTGTACATTTATGGAATCCTTACATACGATTTTTGGAAACCCATAACCAACCACAAACCTCATGAAAATATGCTCTTTTTTTTAACTTCCTGGGTATATGGATATGACTGGATATGTATGTATATATAAATGTCATTTACTTTTTTTTTTTTATGTACAACTATTTTTTTTTTTTTTTTTTTTAGTTTTTTCTTTTTGCTTAGTTTTGTTTTACCCTTTATAGGATCTTCTGCCAGATTGGGGTTTTGTATGTGTGAATGTGAAAATTAAGAAAATCTCAATAAAAAATATGTTTGGAAAAAATATATATATATATTTGCATACGATATACAGCGTTAAAGTAATGCTGCAGAACATTTTTGTTAATTCTCCTGAGAATTTTACATTTTCTGGCAATTTCTGTTTTTGTCAATAAAAATAAAAGGATTCCTTAGTTGGAAGTTAAAGGTTTGTTTAATGGATGTAAAATCAAATGTAAGATGGTTTCCTTTTTTGATATAATTTTTCATATTTGAGATATTAAAAGTGTTTGACATTAAGGTCAAACTATTTTAGCTCCACTTTAAACAGTAGTTACATACAACGCAGGGAAACTGGATAAATCAGTGGGGCATTTCAAGACATAGAAGCTCTCCTGAGGAACAGAATAACAAAATGCTTAAAATTACATCTTTTTATCCTGCAGAGCTGCTGCATAAATGAGATGTGCAATGCAACAAACACAAACGACTCTTCAAGCTCCACAGCTGCTGCTGCTGGCTTTCCTGCTGCCATACAGCTAGTAACTACATGTCTGTTGAAAGCAAAACTGTGGGCTAGTTTCATCATTTTTCATAAAATAATGTTCACACATACATTCTGAATACCTTTGTATATTGTATTTCATTTTTCAATTGTAAATAAAGATGACCACAAGGGGAATTATTTTTTTTTTTTATTAAGAATAAATAAAGAGTTACAGTTAAACTTTTTCATCTTTTTCTTTTTACAGGTTAGAGAAAAAGGAGATTTGCTTTATTTTAGTGTGGCAAGGTGTGATACAGAGGGCTTAGGCAGGATTTGATCCCCAGACTCCCGGGTGAGAGTCACACACATTTACCATTCAGCCAAAGGCATATCCCTGTGGCCATGTAGCCAGGGCGCATCATCTATTGGAGGCATAGTCACAGGACCCCACACTGCCACAGCTCTCCCCCTCTTTCCTCAAGCACGTGCTCGTGCTTCACGCAGGCTGCCACCAATTTCGAATCCATGGACTGTTTACCAGCATTGTGCATGGATCCTGCCGATGACAGCAGAATGTGGCAAGGTACGCAACAATGGTAAGCATGCGTCACTCTCGCCCGGGAGTCTAGGGATCACATCGGGTCAGGGCCCTCTGTTGTGTACCTTACCACATTCTGGTGTTGTTGGCAGGATCCATGTGACTCTGATATTTCGACACAATCTGCCTCAACTCTAGAGGGAGCAAAGGGAATGGGTGGTGGAGGGTGCTCAAGATGTGGGCACCACTTCTTAACATGGTGTCTGACTTTGAGGTAACGAAAGAAATGTGAATCAGGGAGCTGGAAAGGAGTGGAACAATCCAAAGTAACCATCAATAAATGGATCTGAGAAAGATTTTATGACTTTCTCCCTACAAACCATAAAACGCAGCATCCTGGTAAACAGGTAAAACCCACTGTGGACCCCTGAGCATGGTCCTTAACCCCCACCAACTGCTCCCGGGGCGCTTTAAGTAGCAGCCCACTGTTCTCTGATACTTCAGAGATGGGTGAAATGCAGAGCCTTAATTTTCCCTTGGGGATCATACAAGTAAAAGAAAAAAAAAGAAGTCTATATATGGTTTTGGAAAATGGGATGCTGTATCGAGACAATGAGGGCCTGAGAATTTTTTTTTTTTTTATCTGATTGATTCATAAATTCTTTAAGATAAAGCTGTGCTGATGTAGTTTAGATATTTTTATTTTCATTTTATTTTATTTATTCATTTTAGGCAGTACGCTTACATATTCCATAGAACAAAAACAAATGCTCGTCTGTCTTGATCTCAGAGAAGAGGTCGGATAGAGTACGACATGCCATACAGACTGCGGTCGCTTTGACACAGACTGGATATGTATCCGATTCAGTACCACATTTGAAAGTGACCTGAATCCAATCCAAAAATGTCAGATTCAGAATCAACGCAACTTACGCTGTTCACACGGTCAGAAGCAGATCGGATATGGGTCACATTTGAGCGAAAAGATCGGATTCAGGTCACCTGCATTTACTTGCAGTGTGAACGTAGCCTTAGACCAGGGATGGGCAACTCCGGTCCTCAAGGGCCGGCATCCTGCAGATGTTAGGAGTTTCCCTGTGGTAACACTAGGGCTGGACAATTAATCGAATTTTAATCGTGATTTCAATTTTGCCTTTTCACAATCACAAAAACACTGTAATCGAAGAAAAACAATTAATCCTGAAGTGAACTGACTGGTGGAATATAGGAAGCAAACTGCAGGGAGTATAGAACAGGAATGCATGTAGACTTAGTATTAATTTTTTATTGCTATTATTATATTGAATAGTATTCTTATCTTACTCCTTTACTTGTTTCTAATTTATTTTCGGTTAAATTTTTTTTAAAGTTATATTTCAAGTTGAGTTATGTGGTTCAATAGACACTTTTTATAAAATCAATGAATAATCGTGTATATTAATCGTGATTTCAATATCAGTCAAAATAATCGTGATTATAATTTTTTCCATAATCGTCCAGCCCTAGGTAACACACCTTGTGACATGTGCAGAGCTTCACATCAAGCTCTGCGCAATTACCCATTGATTGGATTCAGGTGTGTTGCAGCCTGGAAGCTCCTAATACCTGCAGGATGCCAGCCCTCGAGGACTGGAGTTGCCCATCCCTGCCTTAGACTTCCTTTTGTCACAGTCTTGCTTGTGCTGTTTTCTGAGCTCAGGTGGGGCTGAGCAGATTCCAGGAGATCAAGGTCAGAGTCTGGCCTGCTGATTAACATCACATGCTTTCAATCAAGACCTCTTCAGCTGCCTACTTAAGGACCTGCAGGAGCAGCCAGACTTTGCCAGATTGTCTCACTGCCTATGCTGCAATACCCCATTGGAATCCAACGGACAACAACAAAATGTCTCAAATCTTCCACAACTCTCACTTCATTCCTGGATCCACTGCGTGCTTGCTCGCCCCTCTTCCAGCTCCAGACATTTACTCAGAGCCAGCAACCCCCCCTCAGTCTCGGATCTCCACCAGATTCTACCTGGTAAGACCACCCACTCTGTCACAATTAACTGGACATTTAACTGGATCACCACCTTAACCATCTCCCTCTCCTCCCAGCGCTCCCGTGTTCCTTGGATTATTTCCTCCACACTTTCATTTCCAATAAATCTGTTATTTCTTAAAACCTGGTACGTGGCTGGCGTCTGCTTTTGGGGGCCTTTTTGCTCGACTGCTAGGTGTGTTACACCTTTTGTCTTTGCACAAAAAACAACAGTGAATCTGGCAACAAAATTTTGTTGCTTTGCTACCGGACGACAGACCCGCTAGCAAAATCTGTTTAATACTTTAAACTATAAAAATACAAATATACAATATTAACTATAATATATATATATATATATATATATATATATATATATATATATATATATATATGGGATAATGTATGGAACGCAGGTCATTATAAGAAAATACTGACCGACACGGCGAATGCAGTATTTCCCAATAATGACCTGCGTTCCATACATTATCCCGCCTATTATACGGCTACTTGCAAAAAATAAAATTTGAAATTCAAGTCTTTTGTTTTTGCAAGACTCAAATAACTTTGTTTTCCACCAAGATTAAAATAGTTCTCCACAGTCGCAGCCAGGTTAGGGCACTTGTTGCTTATCAACGTTTGTTAGTTGAGTCTATTCCTGTATGTTGAACTGGACATTTCCTCCTCTGTTGTTAGCTGTATGCATCTTACCACTTCTTTTTGTCTTTTTCGTTTTGGGGAGGGCGAATCCTTAAACTCAGCCTGGACCCAGCGCTCAAAATCTCCACACTAGCCAAAGATGTTCAAATTAATTGGGAAGTCATCCATATTTGGTCATGAGATGTCGTTAAATGCTCACTCGCTGTTTTTGTTGCCGTTAAGTGACTGGACTTCATGCGATGTGGAAGGATATTATTTTTACCGTAAGACCACAGGTTAAAAAAAAAAAAAATCTGTTGCCATTGACAGCATTATACTGTTTCAACGGTCATTGTACGAAAATAATGACCGCTGGAAAGTTGGGAGAACCCATTCAAATCAATGGAGCTTTCTACAGCATTCTAAAGAGCCGTATAATAAAAATACAGTATGTAATACATATACAGTGGTCAGACTGGCGACCTGTCCAGGGTGTACCCCACCTCTCACCTGATAATAGCTGGGATGGGCTTGGAACTGGATAAGCGACACAGTAAAAGACTGACTGACTGACATACAGTGGATATGGAAAGTATTAAGACCCCTTTAAAGTTTTCACTCTGTTTCATTGCAGCCATTTGCCAAAATTAAAAAAGTTCATTTTATTTCTCAATGTACACTCAGCAACCCATCTTGACAGAAAAAAACAGATGTAGAAATTTTTGCAAATTTATTAAAAAAGAAAAACTGAAATATCACATGGACAAGTAGTTAGACCCTTTGCTCAGTAATAAGTAGAAGCACCCTTTTGACCTTGTACAGCCATGAGTCTTCTTGGGAATGATGCAACAAGTTTGTCACACCTGGATTTGGGGATCTTCTGCCCTTTTTTTCTTACAGATCCTTACAGGTCAGGTTGGATGGTGAACGTTGGTGGACAGCCATTTTCAGGTCTCTCCAAAGATGCTCAATAAGGCTAAGTCAGGGCTCTGGCTGGGCCAGTCAAGAATGGTCAGAGTTGTTCTGAAGCCACTCCTTTTGTTATTTTAGCTGTGTGCTGAGGGTCATTGTCTTGTTAGGTGAACCTTCGGCCCAGTCTGAGGTCTGAGCACTCGGGACGAGGTTTTCCTCCAGGATCTCTCTGTACTGTACATTCATCTTTTCTTTAATTGCAACCAGTTGTCCTGTCCCTGCAGCTGAAAAACACCCCCGTAAGCATGATGCTGCCACCACCATGTTTCACTGTTGGGATCATATTGGGCAGGTGATGAGCAGTGCCTGGTTTTCTCCACACATACTGCTTAGAATTAACGCCAAAAAGTTCAATCTTGGTCTCATCAGACCAGAGATCAGACCACTTATTTCTCACAGTCTGGGAGTCCATGTGTCTTGGCAAACTGTATGCAGGCTTTCATATGTCTGGCACTGAGGAGAGGCTTCCATCAAGCCACTCTGCCATAAAGCCCTGACTGGTGGAGGGCTGCAATGATGGTTTGACTTTGTGGAACTTTCTCCCATCTCCCTTCTGCATCTCTGGAGCTCAGCCAGTGATCTTTGGGTTCTTTACCTCTCTCACCAAGGCTCTTTTCCCATGATTGCTCTGTTTGGATGGACTGCCAGGTCTAGGAAGAGTTCTGGTCATCCCAATATTCTTCCATGTAAGGACTAGGGAGGCCACAGTGCTCTTAGGGACTTTAATTGCTGCAGAAATTCTTTTGTAACCTTGTCCAGATCTGTGCCTCGCCACAATTCTGTCTCTGAGCTCCTTGGACAGTTCCTTCGACCTCATGATTCTCATTTGCTCTGACATGCACTGTGAGCTGTAAGGTCTTATATAGACAGGTGTGTGCCTTTCCTAATTAAGTTCAGTTTGATTAAACACAGCTGGACTCCAGTGAAAGAGTAGAACCCTCTCAAGGATGATCAGAAGAAATCAACAGTATATGAATTAAATAAGTGTCACTACAAAGGATCTAAATACTTATGACCATGTGATATTTCAGTTTTTCCATTTATAATAAATTTGCATTTCTGTTTTTTTTTTTTTGTGTTACCAACCTGGGTCAAAGTGGTAACAAAGAGAGGAGCCTACATCATGAATTAAGTTTGCCCAATTAATATTTATTGCAAATTAGGGATGCACGATAACTATTTTTTAAAACCGATACCGATAACCGATAAATTTCAACTCCTAAAGGCCGATATCGATAACCAATACCGATAACACACATAGGCTACCTAACTATACCAAATCAAAAATTCCAACTGTGTGGGGTAGTTTGAGTCTAAAATAAGATAGGGAAAGAGGTTTGGAAGCAGTTTGGGGTCTCCCCTGTGAAGCAGCAGCTTTCTTTAAACAATCGCAATATCTCAGCGTGAAAAGCATAAAGTGGGATTTTCAACTTCTGCATGTCCGATCTTAAAAATTCCAACTTTATGGCACATAAGTTATCGGGGTATGTCTTCATGATATCGGACTTATCGGAATGACGTCATAATTTCCTGTTATCGGCCCGATAATTATCGTGCATCCCTATTGCAAATCATAATTAAATCATAATAAAATAAACTAAGGTGGTGTGTGGAATTGTACATCTGTAGTGAAGTGCCATGAATGGGTGTGTGGTAAATGTGTACGCAATGTTGGATTAAGATGCAAAAACAACCTAAAGAGTGGTCCTGGGGCCTGTACTTGTGGGACTACGGATGGAAAGTAGCATTTTGCTAAATCTGGTACTGTATATTTACATACAAAGAAATTCTGTTCATTAATATACACTGTCCCATTTAAATAAAAGTTCTTCCTTACTACGAAGCCAGATTTTCTCTTATCAAGGTAACTTCAGGGTTAACCCTGGGTCTTTCTACAACGCTGGTTCACTTCTGATTGGGTTATATCTCCCTGGTAACTTGCCCTGAATGCCTAACCTAGTCCGGACCAGGTCAAGTTCTGGATAAGAGATCACCGAGTACAAAAACACCACCCCCTGACCAATTACCTTCTTGGAAACGGGCCTGCCCACTTTTAGAAGGTCTTGTCGATACTGGTGCGCAGATCATGAGAGGAGATCTTAGAGAGAATATTCAGAGATGGTGCAACTCTTGATTTGCCGGATGACATTTTACTGTATATGAAAGCTGTAGGTCTTCCTCTGCTGGACCTATCAGCTGTTGAAGCCGTACATCACAAATATAACGCATCTACACCACAGATGCTCTGTATCACACTGAGGTTTCATTAATGTTAATAGACTAATTAAATTAATTTTGATATAGACCAACCGCCTCACCTAGATTGAAAACTAATCTTAGTGCTGTACAGATGTAGCTGAATAGTTTAATTTTTGTCACTGAATTATGCTCATGGTGTTCAAATCCCACAATTCATTTACTCACTCACAGGTAGTTTCATGCACACTGTCGGCGAAGCTAATTATATTTTTGTAATTGTTCTTTACTTGTTCCCATGATTGTCTTGTACCGCTGGGGTTGCATTTAAAAATAATATGGTAAAGAGGTCACACATGCATAAAACAAGAATTTATGGAGCGCACACCCATGCTTGTCGTCACGGTAAAGAATTACAATATGTGCACATGAGCCTGGAAATATCTAGCCAATATGTACAATATGAGAAGGAAATGCGCTGAGGAAGTGCTGTAGTGTGATGAAGTGACACCAAGTGATCAGAGTCTGATATTGTTCCATGATTGTACAATTGCACGGACTTATGCATTAACAGAGTCGTCAATTTACTGCCAGCATTCTTTCCTGGCTGTTGCTGCGGTGACTGTGTTGCTTCTGGCCTGGATGATGTTCCTGAATTGTTCATATTTCTTAAGTATCATTGTCTGCTCCTCCATGGCGAAATATGTCGCTCTCTGTTTTTCCTTGTCTGCGATTGGTCAGATGCTTCAGATGCCCTTTTATGCGAGCGTGCACTGATCAAGATAGGAAAACCCTGGGTTGAGTTACCGAGTTGATTACCAGCTTTGTAGTACCGTTTATCAAGATCGTGGATGTCTGGTTAAGTCAACCCAGGTTGCAGAGAGACATCCCAGGTATGTTAATCAAGCTTCATATTATAGACCCCTAAATGGCTTACCAAGCAGAGAGAGAGAACAGGCCTGCCTGAGCAGGCTTTTATAAGTTTGGCCACTCCCCCTACAGGTGCAGCCATTCACCACTGATTAGTCAATTAACCAAAACAAGAGAAAAACATGGTGGACCATCCATGGGCCATCACATCTATCAAGATGGGGTGCTGAGTATACATTAATGAGAAATAAAATGAACTTTTTTTTATTTTAGGAAATGGCTGCAATGAAACAGAGTGAAAAGTTTAAAGGGGTCTGAGTACTTTCCGTACCCACTGTACATCACAATAAAAGTTTCAGAAAACTAAAAAATACAAATAAAAACATAAAGACATTCCACTTAAATAGCTGCAGCATTTCAAATATTGCACAGCTAATTACTGCACTTCACAAGCATAATTATGTGGTGTTGAGCAGTCTGACGGCCAGAGGGAAGTAACTGTTCCTGAACCTGATTGTTCTGCAGCAAATGCTGCGGGACCTCCTGCCAGATGCCAGTGGGGAGAACAGTACACTGAGGGGGTGACTGGGGTCCGAAAGGGTCTGACGTGCTCTGGCAAAGCAGCACCTGTGTGCCATGTCCTAGATGGAGGTGGTTGGAATCCCAGTAATCTTCTCCACTGTCCTCACCACCCTCTGCAGAGCCTTCCAATCTGAGGCCTTGCAGCTCCCAGACCAGATGAAGATGCAGCAGACTCTTGATAGTCCCTCTGTAGAAGGTGGAGCGGATGGGAAGGGGGAGTGAGACTCTTCTCATCTTTTACAGGAAGTGTATGTGCTGCTGAGTGACCAGCCCAGGTTGTCTGTGATATGCACCCCCAGGAACCTGCTGACAACCTCCACCGCTGTGTTGTTGATGAAGAGTGGTGTGTAGCTGGGACAGGATCTCCTGAAGTTGACAATGACCTCTTTTGTCTTGTTGATGTTCAGGAGCAGGTTGTTCACCCTACACCAGGGATCCCCAATTCCGGTCCTCGAGGGCCGGTGTCCTGCAGGTATTATGAGCTGCAACACACCTTGTGACATGTGCAGAGCTTGATGTCAAGCTCTGCACAAATTTGCTAATTACCCACTGATTGGAGTCAGGTATGTTGCAGCAAGGGAGCTCCTATTACCTGTTAATGGGGAAAATAGCCTCCATTTTGCATTTCTGCTAGATGAATATTCAATCTCGGTGTTTCTGCCAGAACGCACAAAATATTGGGAGGAGAAACTATGCAAATAACTCAGCTTAACACACACAATGTGATTTATCAACTGTGCAACAGGCAGTGGGTGCCAAAAACTGTGTGTCATTTAGCACATCTGAAAAGCAGGTATTCACTGGCAGCTTTATTCACTTATGGATGAAAAAATGCTGCACACAGGACTGCAGACATGTAGTCAAAATCATTTCTCATGCGGTGTACAGGTGACAGGTCAAGTTTTCATTAATGAAATAAATAACAATCAACATCACTATTTAACACAGGTTATTCTAGGCGGATGAATCAGAACATCCACAGCTGTGGGATAACAGTAGGCTAGTTAAAGCTGACATTAATTATGTCTTTTTCTTTTCTTTTCTTTTCTTTTTTTTTGCCAATGGAATATTTTAAAAATTTAGGTTGGCCCCTGTGCACTCGTCCTCTCCAGACCAGCTTCCTCCTCTCCATACCACTGCTCCTGCTGCTCTAAGGTTGCTGACCTGTGTGAAGTTGCCCCCCCCCACCTCACAGAAAACTGTATGAAAATAACCAGTAACGTAGCAAAAACTATTGATACTACTTTTTACTGAGTTTTGCGCGGGTGGGGGGCAATTACGCAGGTCCAGCACCTGGCATTGTGCCAAAGAGAGCGCACTGCATGCATAATATCAGACCATCCTCAACAGCCTCTCCTTATCCATGTCCTTAAACTGGCTTCTTCTTACCTGCTGCATTGTTTTTATTATTTTATAGTTATTATATTTATCTTATATTCTGTTTTTTATTTGCCTCTTATTATATCTCTGGAACTATTATCTCTCTATCAGCTCGAATTTCATTTTGCATTTACCACATGCTCCTCTGAATTCTCCAAGGCAAAGCAATAGCGCACGCTAAATCCTCATTTAAATACTGCTGTTTGCGCCTGTTACAGATTGTGTGTGTAATCTTTGTAGATCACCCGCAAACGCTGAAGAGACAACGCATAGTATTATCTGCGCGGCAAAGAAATTAGAGGTCTTTATTTGGATTCTTTGTAAATCAGGGCCTAAGAGTAATAAACATCTGGCTTGACCCTACTACACTATGAGGAAAAAATATCTTGGGGATCCGTTCACACCAGGAGACAGACATGGTCACAGAGGGCATTACCGCAGGGACCAACCAGATCAAGGCAGGCCAGGGTCCACACCACAGCGATAGGGCTGCAGTGCTGGGCCCCAGCCACCAGGACAAGGGCAGCCACCCAACAGCTCTCTCAAGACCAATAAGGGAACGGGTAGGTTTTTGCACACGCACGGCCACGTGCACGCGCATTGAAGTACGCGTGCACGTGACGGTGCGCGCGCACGTGCACGAGGTTCCAGGGCCACAAGGGAACAGGGTAAGGGGATTTTGACCTCCGACCTACTTTGTGTCCAATGGCAGGCAATTAGAATGGTACCTTTGGCCTGCTCCCATTTGGAGTCACATGGTCCCAGGTGTCTCATATTAAAAACTAGGGTTCCTGGGGGTCAGGGTTAATTTCTGTGTAAGTTTGGTGCCGATCCGAGAACGTTGAAAATTTGACATTTTCCAAGCCGGATCTCTGTCCGAGCTCGGGGCTAAAAAATCGACGTTCTCGGATCTGCTCCAAACTTTGCGTGCCGATTCGGGGGGCCCCAGGGGTCGAGGGGTTGAAATTAGAGCCCTCTAGCACTTAGCGTTTAGCCGCCGGTAGCGTGTCCAATTGGAATCCGGTTCCCTGTTTAAAGTGCTGCCATTGGACACAAGTGTCCATTTGCCATTCACAACAATGTTTCATAACCCCAACCCTTGGGTTCTTTTGGGGGGCGTCATAAAAGTCAAACAATGATGACCTTTGACCTAAAAAGAGCACCGCTGCGTTCAACGCGCTTTGCGGAAACGGCGGAATTCGGTTTGGTATCGTTTGGACGCTCTATGGCAAAAGTAGCTCTAGGTGGTAGATAGAGCTACGAAACTCTAGGAGGGAGAAGGGGGCGTGGCCATAGAGCGTCACTCCAAATTTCATGCAAATTGGCCCATTTTTGACCGAAATATGGGCGTGTCTATGTGGTTTTTCAGCTATTTGGACCGTCTCCCGCGGGGTCCCCATAAGTCCCAGGGCCACGCCCCTTCTTGTGACGGGGTGGGCGTGGCCCCCGACCAACATACTAAAAGGGCGTGGCCCCAGACCCTCTACAAAAAAAATGCTTCAAATCTCAAAAAAAATTTCACAAGGGGATTAGGGTTGACAAGTCCGACAGGGCTTGTGGAGAAATTTGGAAAAATTTGGACAAAAGTTTTTCTGGGGCCCTGCGGGCCCTGCGGGCCCTGCGACTCAGAATCCATATTTTTTGGCCCGACAGACGCACGCGGCAAGTGTTGGGGGCCCCGTAGGCCCTCTAGAATTGGCGCGGGAGACACATAAGGGAAACGCATTGAGTGAATCGCAAGTGGACACTTTGTCCATTTGCAATTGCTTTCAATTCATTTTGAAAATTTTCCCTTTTCAGGCTAAAACTCACTCTAGAAAGGGGCTAGGAGGCTGAAAATTGGGTCAAACGATGTTCTAAAAGTGCTCTATCAGATGGCTGTGGAATTTTTTGCTCCCACGTGTTTAATGGCGAAATGCCTGTTAAAAAGACACTCGCACAATTCAATGGGCCTGCCATTGGACACCAGATTGGAAAAATTCCCTTGTTTTGCTCCCGCGCGCTCTAGGAACGCCCGATTAAAAAAATTCGACGTATATTGTTGTTCAAAACACCCTCTATTTAAGGGTCATAAAATTATGCCTCTAGAGGCCATAAAATTTAAATGACAGCCAAAAAGACACTTTTTTTTAAAACCCTAGAAATTTCCCTTGGGAGGGCCCCGTCTGCTCTAGGAAGGTCGTAGGAACACCAAAAAATGTCAAATTATGTTTACAGGATGCTCTATCAGCCTGTCATAAAATTTTTGCTCCCCCGTACTCTTTGGCAAAATGCCAGCCAAAAAAGGCTCATTTTTCAACACGAGGGATTGCCATTGGACACCAAATTTGACACTTTTTTTCGACATTTTCGATGGGGTCACTGTGGGGGGTCATAACTCTCTTATACTTTGGCATAGAGGGCTGAAATTTCAGTATGTTGTCCAGGAGGACAGCCCATTTCGAGGTCATTCAACCCACTTTGGACCTGACCAACATTGGACTCTTGGCTCACTACATTTAAATTTCGAGGTAGAGGTCTCAAACCATGCCCATTCGATCAGGCTTGACACAAGGAGTGTGCAGTATCAATTTTTGGTCTCTAGGACTTAATTTGACTGAGTTATGGCCTGTCATATATCCTCCCCAGAATCCCAATTTACCGGGTTCTGAAGTGGACACCCTTCCCTATAATGGCCATAACTCGGTCAAATTTAGAGTAAACCTTCTGGGTCCACATTATGTTATTAGGCATGGTCCAAGGAGTGTACGGCATCAATTTCAGCTCATTTGGAGTTAGTTTGACCAAGTTATGACCAACTGAAAATCTTTCCCTAATCAAGTTTTGGAGGGAAACTCATAACTAAGTCATATTAAGTCAGAGAAGGCTGTAATTTGAATATGTTGTTCAGACTAACTCAGGGACCTCCCAAATTCAAATTCAGTTCAGTTGGAGTTAATTCCATCCAAATAACTGATAGAAAAAAATTGGACAGGCCATTGATTGGTCAAAGTAACTCCAAAATTGCTGAATTTGAAAGTGTTAAGTCCCTAGGCGTGTCTGAACAACATACTAAAATTACAGCATATTCTGACTTAATTTGACAAAGTTATTCCTTTCCCGCCAAAACTTTACCTCGGGAAAAATAATGAGTGTCCATAACTTGGTCATATTTAGTCCAAATGAGCTGAAATTGATGCCGTACACTCATTGCGCCATGCCCAATAACATATTTTGAATCCAGAAGGATTACTCTAAATTTGACCGAGTTATGGCCATTATAGGGAAGGGTGTCCACTTCAGAACCCGGTAAATTGGGATTCTGGGGAGGATATATGACAGGCCATAACTCAGTCCAGTTAACTCCTAGAAATCTGAAATTGATATCACATGCTCCTTGTGTCCATCCTGACCTAATGGGAGTGGTTCCAGCCTTCTATCTCAATCCTTTCAAAAAAATCACTGACAGGGGATATTGGGAAGGCCATTGATTGGTCAAAGTAACTCCAAATTGGCTGAATTTGAAATTGGTAGGTCCCTGAGTAAGTTTGAACAACATACTCAAATTATAGCCTTCTCTGACTAAATTTGACAGTTATTCCTTTCCCGCCAAAACTTCACCAAGGGAAAAAAAAAAGAGTGTCCATAACTTGGTCATATTTAGTCCAAATGAGCTGAAATTAATGCCATACACTCCTTGGGCCATGCCTAATAACATATCATGAATCCAGAAGGCTTACTCTCAATCTGACCGAGTTCTGGCAATTATAGGGAAGGGTGTCCACTTCAGAACCCGGTGAATTGGGATTCTGGGGAGGATATATGACAGGCCATAACTCAGTCCAGTTAACTCCTCGAGGTCTGAAATTGATACCACATGCTCCTTGTGTCCATCCTGACCTAATGGGAGTGGTTTCAGCCTTCTATCTCAATCCTTTCAAAAAAATCACTGACAGGGGATATTGGGAAGGCCATTGATTGGTCAAAGTAACTCCAAATTGGCTGAATTTGAATTTGGTTAGTCCCTGGGCCCATCTAAACAACATACTCAAATTACAGCCTTCTCTCACTTAATTTGACAAAGTTATTCCTTTCCCGCCAAAACTTCACCTAGGGAAAAAAAAAAGAGTGTCCATAACTTGGTCATATTATGTCCAAATGAGCTGAAATTAATGCCATACACTCCTTGGGCCATGCCTAATAACATAATATGAATCCAGAAGGCTTACTCTCAATTTGACAGAGTTTTGGCCATTATAGGGAACGGTGTCCAATTCCAAACTCGCTAAACTGAAATTCTGGGGAGGATATATGACAGGCCATAACTCAGTCAAATTAAGTACTAGAGTGCTTAAATTAACACAGTTCCCTCATCTCCACCTCTAGAGCCCAGAACCATCTGGTGTTTTGCAATATCTCAACATTTTGACAAAAGTTGGAAATGTCCTTGTCTATATCTTGGACATTGAATGTCCAATGTGGATAAAATTAACACAGTCACCTCCTCTCTATCTCAGGACCCCAGAACCATCTGGTGTTTTTCAATATCTCAACATTTTGGACAAAAGTTGGACATGTCCTCGTAAGGGACATGGACATTTAATGTCCCAGCAGACTCAAATTAACACAGGTACCTATTCTCCACCTCAGGAACCCAGAACCATCTGGTGTTTTGCAATATCTCAACATTTTAGACAAATGTTGGACATGTCCTTGTCCATATCTTGGACATTGAATGTCCAATATGGCAAAAATTAACACAGTCACCTCCTCTCGAGCTCAGGACCCCAGAACCATCTGATGTTTTTCAATATCTCAACATTTTGGACAAATGTTGGAAATGTCCCCGTAAGGGACGAGGACATTTAATGTCCCAGCAGACTCAAATTAACACAGGTACCTCTTCTCCACCTCAGGAACCCAGAACCATCTGGTGTTTTTCAATATCTCAACATTTTGGACCAAAGGTGCTCCTATCAACTTCAAAGTATGTGGAAATGGCCAGTTATGACATGTTTGTCCCCCCCTGTTAATATCAGACTCATAGGACTAAGTTGGACAGAGTTAGTCTCTGGACCCCCTCTTACATGTCCCTGGACGTAGCCAAAATGGCCTGTAATAAAACCCCACAAAGTTTCCAGGCAACCCCCCAAAGTGTCCAGTCATCCCCCTAAAGTGTCGAGTCATGACCCCTGAACAACCAGGATATGGGTGGGCAATTGGACACAAGGGTACCTAGGAATTGGACACCCTGTCGGGTAACGGTTGACCAGGGGCAGGAACTCTGAACTGTTATAACTCAGCCAAACTTTATCCTAGAAGGCTGAAATTAACACAGTGACCTCCTCTCCACCTCAGGAACCCAGGACCACCTGGTTCATTGCAATATCTCAACATTTTGGACCAAAGTTGCTCCTATCAACTTCAAAATATGTGGAAATGAACAGGTAGGATGTGTTTGCCCCCCTGTTAATATCAGACTCATAGGACCAAGTTGGACAGAGTTAGTCTCTGAACCCCTCTTACATGTCCCTGGACATAGCCAAAATGGCCTGTAATAAAGCCCCACAAAGTGTCCAGGCATCCCCCCAAAGTTTCCACTCATCCCCCTTAAGTGTCCAGTCATGACCCCAGAACCACCAGGAAATGGGTGGGAATCATCACAGGAAATTGCCCAGAATGACCCAAAAATGGATGACCAGAGGCATGACATGTCATGAAAAAAGTCAAAGAAAAGTTTCCCTTACCCCTCCCCTGACCTCCACAAAATTCAGGGGGAAGTCATCAGAAAAGTGTCCAGGAATGGTGCACCCCTCTGGTTTTTGGTTGATCTGGGGCATGAAATAGTGTCCACTCGTCCTCCCGGACCTCCAGGAAGTGAGAGGGCAATTGGACACAAGGGTACCCAGGAATTGGACACCCTGTCGGGTAACGGTTGACCAGGGGCAGGAACTCTAAACTGTTATAACTCAGCCAAACTTTATCCTAGAAGGCTGAAATTAACACAGTGACCTCCTCTCAACCTCAGGACCTCAGATGAACCTGGTTCATTGTAATATATCAACATTTTTGATAAATGGTTGACCAGGGGTCTAACAAAGACTTTCCAAAAAACTGTCTACTAGCACACCTAGCCCTCCCCATGACACAAATGTATTAACATTGGTGTCATCTGGAGGGCTAGGCGTGTTAAGTCCTGATGCTTGTTGGCTTTAATTTACATGAGCCACCAAGGGGAGCTTGTCATGTTAAATTAAAGCTTCCTAGCATCAACTATGACAGAGTAAAGGTTCCCAAGTGCTCCCTAACCTTTTTGTAATATTTTTCAATTGTACAGCATATTTTAAGTATTCATCACTGTAATTAAGAAATACATTAATACCATCAAGTAATTATGAACATGTATTTATTATAAGCAATCCCAAAATTATTACAAAAACATAACAAATTATACCAAAATATTTTAAAGAACTATCAAATCTGCTATAAAATCTACACTTCAAACAACTGTATGCAAAAGAACTATCAAATCTGCTATAAAATCTACACTTCAAACAACTGTATGCAAAAGAACTATCAAATCTGCTATAAAATCTACACTTCAAACAACTGTATGCAAAAGAACTACCAAATCTGCTATAAAATCTACACTTCAAACAACTGTATGCAAAAGATCTATAAAATCTACTATAAAATGTACACTTAAAACAACTGTATGCAAAAGAACTATCAAATCTGCTATAAAATCTACTATATTAGCTACTATAAAATCTACACGTAAAACTACTGCAACTAGACAAGAAATGCCAAAACACAAAAACAAATTGAAATTTACATTGTAAAAGTAACTATTTACACATTTTCTTCAGGGTGTGTTTGTGTGTGTGGATGTGTGTGTGTGTGTGTGTGTGTGGGGGGGGGGGGGGGGGGGGGTTTCCAGTTGAATCAGTTGTCAAATTTTTGTCTTTTTTTTGCAATGGTGTCCTTGACCTTCTGACTGATGATTTTCATTTGTCCCACCTTCTGATAGGGGCTCAAACGGACCTTAAGCTGTCTTATTTTGCATGCTCGGGTGAGCCTAGTTATTCTGGCTGGGGAGTCTTCTTGAATATCATCATCTTCCTTTTCTTTATCCTCTCCTCCCTTCCTTTGAGCCTTTCCTCCCTGCCTTTGAGCCTTACCTCCCTTCCTTTGAGCCTTACCTCCCTTCTTTCTTTCCTCCTCTTTAGAACTTGCCTTCTTTCCTCCCTTCTTTGTAGCCTTTCGTGTTTTCCCCTCTCCTCCCTCCAACCCAGCCTGTTCCTTTTCTCCATCCCTTTCTGCCTCCTCCTTTCCTTGACCCTCTCCTCCCTCCAACCCAGCCTCATCCTTTTCTCCCTGCCTTTCTCCCTCCCCCTTTGCTTCACCCTCTTCTACCTGCTCTTCCTCCTCCATCAACTCGGGGGCAGAGGGGCTGTGGTCAGGTGGGGTGGAAAAGGTGGGGCTGGAGTCCCCGGACTCCTGGTAGGGGACCTGACCTTCCTCCTCTGTCGTCTCCTCCTCCTCCTCCTCCTCCTCTACCACCCGTTTCCTCTTCTTTTCCCCCTTCCGCTTTTGTGGACGCACCCCTGATGTTCCCGGCTGCTGGTCGCCAGGACCTCCTTCAGCTGTGATGGTTGGCGTGTGAAGGATGCCCTGTATCTTCTCCCTAATGCTTTTGGATTCAGCGACGTCTGGGTTCCTGGCATAAAATTTGTCTGCCGTCTTCGTCTCGTGGCACATCATGTCTGAGATTTTTTTCCTCCAGGACTCATCCGTGGACTGCTTTGCCTGGGAAGATGAGAGGAGAAACAAGAAAAAACACATAAATTAATAACAAGTTAATGCACTACATTTTCCCAAATGTAGTAGGATGTGACATGTTTCACATCCAAAGGTAAGTCTTACATATGTTGCAAGTGCAGTCCGGACGAGGGTGTAGTTAATCTCCCCTGGAAAGCACATCCTCTTCCACACGAGGCGCAGGTAGGTGTTAAGGTTCTTGGAGGGCACCCTGCCTTTTGTGTAGAACACAAAGCTGTTCTTTGGGCCTGGGATGCTGGCCTTCACGGCCAGCCACCGCTCCAGCCACCCGAACTCCTCTGGGGTGAGGAAAACCTGCGCCTCCCCAAACAGGCGGGCAGTTTTGTGTTCTTTTACATAGTTTTGACACACAAAGAAGAAACATGAGCATATTTTCACTACCTTGTCCTGTGTTGAAACCTCACATCCCCTAAGTTGCTTACATTGACGACAAAGCCGTCCGCAGTTCCTCCATCTTTTGCCTCCTCGACCTCAACCTCGGTCATGTTAGAATACACTCCCGGCCGATGTCCATGGTGGCAGCTCCAGTACGCGGTCATGTAACCGTACAGGAGGAACCGGTCACCGTCAGTGTACGCCGTCTCCAGTTTGTCTGAAAGCAGAGGGAAGAATTTTATAAAATATAGAAAGAACAAAGTCAGCCACAATCGTGTTTGCATGACATCAGAAACTTACCCAGCAGCTGGGGGATGGCCTCTCCAGCTAGTTTGCTGCATTGCAGCAGTTCCCCCTTTGTGGGTAGAAGGCGGGCCTTGGTCCGTTTGACTTTCATCTGGTGGACCAGGACCTCTTTTTGAATCCCCTTTACGTTGTTCTGCATTTCCCGCTGAATCGACACGATCTGCGTCTTGGTCAGGCGGCTGTGTGGTGGGGGGGTTTGGGCAAGGAAGATGATAAAGTTGATGACGTTCCGGAGGTAAAATTCGACGGTTGTCACCTTCATCTTCGAGGCCACGACTGAACGGGACCAGCTGATGGAGGGATAGGATGAGAAATAAAAAAAAAAACATATTTAGTGACACAGACAGAAAGATATGCAGTGTGTGTGTGTGTGTGTACATTTAAGGCAAAAATACTCACCCCCTAATCCGTGGCAGGTCATCCAGGAATAGCCAGTCTGAGAGTCTGGTGTGATTGTGGGCCATGTAAAGCAAAAAGGTCTTTACCTGGCTGACCTTAGATTTGGCGTTCTCGACCGATTTGGGCGTCGGGTTGACTCCCACGTGGAAGGCCCCATAGGTGTCCAGGTATTCTTCTGCAAGACAAAAAAAACAAAACAACAAACAGTAGTTTAAGTGTTAGTAAATGGACTCAGAAATGTATAATTTGGAGAAAAAATGTGCTTACCAATGCCAGGGTAAGTTTAATGTGGCGCATTCTATTTCCTTTCCCGAGCCCATCGCTCCACGGACTAAACCTTTAAAGGATGAAAATGAGCTTAGCTACTGAAGTATGTTTATTAATGTGCACTGTCTCAAACTCAAACCTTTTGGGCGAGGGCTTCGCCTTCTGTGTTTTGGAGCCTTTTTTTTTCGGGGGGGTCGTTGCCCTCTGATCTGCTCTGGTCTGCTCCTCCTCCTGCTCCTCCTCCATCAGCTCCTCCAGCTGCCCGCCCGTCTGCTGCACTGTCTTCATCGGGGGGGCTTCCTCCTCTCCGGTGTTCTCATCACCGTCCTGTGCAGCTGAACTGGAGGAGGGTCCCTCATCACCATCGTCCTCAATGTCTTCCTGTAAAGACAAAAGATCTCCATTTCCCTACCTAGAGTCCAGACCGTGTGTCAACTCCTATGATTTTCTAAGGCAGACTCACCTCAGTGTCCTGTACTCCGCGTGCGTCCCAGAGACCCATGCCGGAGAACCCTCCGGAGCTTTGTGCGTAGGCTCCGGGTCTCCTGGTAGAGTTCGTCTCTCTCTTTCTTTAGCCTTTCCATCTCTCGGTCTCTCTCTTTCTTCCATTCCCGGCATTCTGCGCTGCCACACTGTGGCTCAGGTGATGGCAAAGGTGGGGAGGCTTGAGGGAACCACTCCTCATGGTCAACATCCAGGTCCAATGTCGTTGACAAAGATGGCGTCGGCTGGGTGGCACGCAGCTCCCCCAGCAGCCTCAGTGTCTCTGTCCATCTTATTTTACGGAGCGCCAACGCCCGCTCAGTTATTGTGAGCTCCGTATGCATCTTCCTGATGTGCCTATCCAGCCGGCTCTGCTGGTATCCGCACGCGATAATGGGACACAGGGAGGTGCGGATGTTGACCCTCCCTGCCGAAAAGTTTAGGAGGATCCTCCTTTCTAGCATGTTCATCACCGCGTGGGCGGATCGCAGATGTTTGCTTAAGTTGCCATAAGCTCTGCGGCAGACGGGACAAGCAGGCATCTGAAAAACAGGAACAAAAAACATAGATATTAGAATATTGCAGTTAAAAAAAACAACAGCAAAATACACTGGAAAGGTGTCATCACAGTTTTACATAATTAATCAGTAATTATAAGATCAAATTTAAGCAAAGTTAAGTCAAAAGCGAAAAAACACAGCATGAAATATTTGTTAAAGTCTCAGAAAATACGCAGCCACTTTATTTCTAGGCCAGCCGTGCGATAATGAAAAAAAACCCGACATGTCCCATATTGCTGGAAAGCCGCTTTCCTCAGCTTTAAGACAGTGTTTAAATTTCCTGTCTACACCTAACCATTACAAAGTTATGGGCAATTAAAACCCGCTAATCACTGCGCTAGAATAACCATGGGTGCGTCATAAAGCTCAGACTGAAGCCACTTTATTTCTACGCCAGCCGCGCGATAATGAAAAAAACCCCGACATATCCCATATTGCTGGAAAGCCGCTTTCCTCAGCTTTAAGACAGTGACACCTACCCATTACAAAGTTATGGACATTTGAAACCCGCTAATAACATCGGGTTTTACAGCGGTTTTTGCGTCATTAAAATGATTATTGATCATATTGACTCAATATGAACCTGCAAATTCTTCACCAACACTCCAACAAACAACTTTTTCATCTTAAAAACAAAATAACGGTACTAGAATTAGGAAGCAGTCTTACCTTGACCTTGATCGTCCTCTGTTGCGTGAAAACGGAGAAATGGGGAGCGCTCTCTGCGGAGGTTGCGAGGCGCCATGACGTCACTGACTTTTGCCTTGGCCAATCAAAGAACTCATCCAGAGGGCATGCAGAGGGCATGCACTGTCCACGCGTGAATAAAGGGATCTGATTGGCAGGCTACTACTGTCCAAGCGTGAATAAAGGGATCTGATTGGCAGGCTACTACTGTCCACGTGTGAATTTAGATCTGATTGGGAGTCTATGCAAGTTCATCCACTATCCACGTGAAGAAATACAGAGTGAATCTAAGACTATACCCGTATGATGTGGAATAAAGGTTTATTCTAACTAATTCATAGAATGAAGGATACAGTGTTTGAAAGAAAGAAATTACACTAAAGAACCGTGCGCACGAACAATGTCCTGTGGGCGTGCATGTGATAGGGACGCCTGTGTACGCTAAAAAAGATGCGCGTGCACGTTATTTGCCTATGTGCACAACAAAAAGACCCAGGTTGGACATGATCAAAACAACCTGTCAGACGACATTAAAGCGCCCATTGGCAGATTTTTTATGTCACTGAAATAACTGCTGCAAGCACATGCACGCATCTAAGGGACTCTATGAGGACCGCGCACGATGTCCTGTGCGCGTGCACGTGATGCGGGCTCGTGCAAAGGCACAAACATACAAGTTTAGCACAGATTTCCTGGTTGCTATCGGTCCACGGGAACATGCACGCGCCAGTACACGTGCACGAGTGTTGGGAGCGTGCACACGCTCCATGTGCGCGTGCACGTTGTAGCAGCAGCGTGCATGTGCACACTGTGCATGCAGGAATTGTTATGGGTTTTTCCATGATTTCAAGGAACTCGTGCACACGTACAAGGGGATCTTGCACGAGCTTCGGGAGCGTGCACGCCCCCAGGATGCGCGTACATGCAACCGAAGGCAACTGAAAGAGTGAAAAAATGCATGCATGCTTTGCACGCTAATGGCTGCACGTGCACGTGTTTCTGAGGCTCGTGCACGCGCATGGAGACGTGCGCGCGCCCAGGGAGCATGCACAGGCTAAGTGAGCGCCTGCACGCTGCAGCAGAGCATGCACATGTGCACAGACCCTGCAGGATGTCGCGAAGGTTTTCCTCTATTTCCTGCACGTGCACGCGCCCAGAAACTCGCGCACGCGTACCACGGGCTCGTGCACGTTCACTGACGCGCGTGCACTCCCCCGACGCGCGTGCACGTGACTACAAGGAACAGGAGGGGGAGCGCTCACGCGTGTAATTTTGGGGGTTTTGGGCAGCCCTGGTCACGTGCATGCGCTTTTCGACGTGCACGAGCTCCACACGCACGTGCACGAGCCCAGGAACGTGCATGGACCCATTGGGCGCGTGCATGAGTGACAGGACGGGGAGCGTGCACGCGCGTAGCGCGGAGAAAATTTTGGGGTTTTTGAGCTACCCTGGTCACGTGCGCTTTTTGACGTGCACGAGCTCCACATGCACGTGCACGAGCCCCCAGGAATGGAGACATGCGCGTGCCCAGGGAGCGTGCACGTGCCAGTTGTGCGCGTGCACGCTGCAGCAGGAGCGTGCTCGTGTGCACGGACCCTGCAGGAGGTCACAAAGGTTTTCCTCTATTTCCTGCTCGTGCACGCGTATCACGGGCGCGTGCACGTCCACTGACATGCGTGCATGCCCCCAGGATGCGCACGTGACTAAAAAAATGTACATTCTACGTGCAAATCTACATTCTTTGCATGCTGATGGCTGCATGTGCACGTGTTTCTGAGGCTCGTGCAAGCGCATAGAGACGTGCGCGCACCCAGGGAGCGTGCACAGGCCACTTGTGCGTGTGCACGCTGCAGCAGGAGCGTGCACGTGTGCACGGACCCTGCAGAATGTCCCAAAGTTTTTTCTCTATTTCCTGCATGTGCACGCGCCCAGAAACTCGTGCACGTGTACCACGGGCGCGTGCACGTCCACTGACACGCGTGCACGTGACTACAAGGAACTGAAGGAGTGAAAAAAATATACATTCTTTGCACGCTGATGGCTGCACGTGCACACGTTTCTGAGGCTCGTGCACGCGCAATTAAACGTGCACGCGCTTCGGGAGTGTGCACAAATCAACTGTGCACGTGCACGCTGCAGAAGGAGCGTGCACGTGCGCACGGAGCCTGCAGGACATAACGTAGGTTTTGACCATAACCTCTAAGGGAAAGGCGCGACTCCATTGAGTTGAATTGGAACTGGACACTCGCGTCCGATTGCCGGAGCCCAAGGCCCGGGCGGGCGATCGGACAGAAATCTACCTTTTGGACAGCCCCAAGGGTAATTCAATGCAAGTGAAAGGCAATCGGACAAAGTGAGGGCTTTTGGACACTCGCCACCTGCTGGCCGCGTACAGAACGGCTCCCGGTGGACAAAACTTTGACGATTTTTATCTCGGCGAGCGTTCGCGCCAGGGCCGCGGTTCGAAACCCGGGGCGCCCTTCGGGAGGCCGGCTTCGAGCGGGACCCTCCGGCCGATTTTTAAGGGCCCCGGGGGCCCGGGCAAGGGTGGGCGTCCGCGGAGCCTCCAAGGGGACGGCGGCCCCATGTTGAGGGATTGCCGCTGGACGGCTACCCTTGGAAAAGTCCTTACGTACCTGTCTGACATGCACAGAATGATGCTTCATCACATTATTTATTAAAGACTGCAGTCTGAAAAACTGATAATCACGGTTGTTGTGGTTTCTGCAGGACTTTAATCAAGCAGCAGCTTGATACTCATGTGCTCCTTCAAACAACAAAGAGAGAAAGACACCCAGACAGAGTTTGAATGAAAAACAAACTTTCTATTGCTGTCCAGGGAATTTTGCTGTTCACCACCATCTGTCAAAGTGAGGAAATCCTCGATAGACAGGACAGACAGACGCATGACCTTCCATTTGCCCCAGGAATCAATCAAATATCCGGCTGCCTGTATCCCGTATGGACTTCGTATAGACAAGAAGGCTCCCCATCCCCTGTTCTTCGAGTAGAAAAGATTTGATCAATTGCATTGAGAAACCAGCTGACCAGATCCATGGTTGATGGTTGAGATTCAGAAAGTGATGTAGAGTGAGGCTCAGAAAGATAACAGGACAGGAGAGCAGCAGGATAAATGGGAGCAGGATGGAGCAGCAGAGAAAGTGCCCGCCTCTGTCAAGAACAGGAAGAGAAGCAGTGCTAGTGTGTGCGTGACTTGGCCTTCATGAAAGATATTTTAAGAGAACTACAGAGCCTCTCTCTGAACTTGCAGTGAAGACACGCAACAGGTGTGGAGAGTCACTGCTCCATCCAACAGACAATTGAAATTTCAACTACAATGAAAATGCAGGGTGAAAAGTCCACAGCAGAGGCTCAACAGAGCATTCCAACTGTTTTTTTTAAAGGTGTGAGAGTTAAAGGTGAGTGAGCAGGGAAATTCCAAACTGTTACTGATAACTTGACTGCCTGGGTACCAAGTGATGACCTTGGTCAGTTATTGAAGCCCCTTGAAAAGTGAAGCTGCAGCGTGCATTGTCTTGTTTGTTGATGTGAGGTGCACAGGATGGCAAGCCCCTTGGGGAACCAACAAGAGAAGCAATTGAAGACTTCAGAGTTTTAACAAAGAGCATAGAAGGGACAGACTTCTGATTGTAAGTATGACATACTTGGCTACTTCTGATGAATGTGAACAGGATTTTCAGCCGTTAACAACACCAGCAGGGAATCCCAAAGTAGACTCTGGGCAAAGAGTTTTTCCTCTCTTCTTTGTGTTGACATCAATGGCCCAATATGGGACATCTTTGACCCTGCTCCATTTGCAATGTCATGGTTGAAAGCTGGCCTCCATCTGTCAACATCGTGGATGATAGAGAGAAAATCTGGAGTGACAATCCAAACTTCTATGGTCTTTTATAAGGTGAGAATGATTTGCAAGGCAACTTTTCATTTACATTATATTTTAAAACAAAGTGCAAAGCACTTTCCTTACAAATATGAACACACTGAATTAACTTTTTCGATTTTTTTTTTTTGTTGCAATTTTTAAAAAAACTGAAATATTAACCTGCCACTTAAAGGCATTGACAACATAAAAATCAAACTTTGTGAGCTGATTTCTAACCCTGAGAATAATCTGATAAAAAAAATCCTTATTCTTGAGGATCCACGTTTATAACTTCTGAAATAGTTGAAAAAATTACTTATTTACTAATTTCTTGAATTACTAAGGATGCATTCACACCAGGATAGTCTGGGGACTCGGTTCGATTGAGCTAGGATAGCTGAAAAATTTCACACCTTTATTTGCTTCAGTTTGCGGTGAAACTGCAGTAATCGAAGCGGACCAAACCGCCTGGTTAAACCACCATAGCTGACATCTGCTCGCATTGAACAACCTAAATAAGAAAGAATATGATCTGACTTCTGTTAAAGGTAGAGTCGGAAGTTTCCTCCCTGAAAATAAACGTTGGACTTGTGCAAGTGAAATCCATCTCAAACTGCGCCTTTGGGCCTTTACTCGCGTGGGGTGGTGAGTTTGCATGCAAATCCCTCTCCTCCTGTCTGTAATTTGATTTTCCCCTTTGTTTTGTATGGTCGGGACGTTTCTGGATGGAGATTTCTGTTTATATAGGCAGCCAATGACAGAGCTAAGGACATGACGTTGTGTGGGAATAAGCTCATGATTGGAGCAGATGCCAGTCACTCGAAGTCAGTCAGTCAGTCAGTCAGTCATTTTCTGTACCGCTTATCCAGTTCAGGGTCGCGGGGGTTGCTGGAGCCTATCCCAGCTATTATCAGGCAAGAGGCGGGGTACACCCTGGACAGGTCGCCAGTCTGTCGCAGGGCCACACACTCGAAGTCTCGAAGGAAAAAAAAAAAGAATGAAAACAGCGGATGCTCCGAAGAAAAGGTAAGAGCTTTAGATAGTACACGTTGGAAAACCAGGGTTAGGTTAATATTAGTTAGGCTTTACCTGCCTCTGAGCTCTGAAAGAGAGGCTTGAAGCTGAATAGGCTGAAGAACGAGGTGGCCATTAGCCTGAGAGGGAGGGGTGCTCAGTTTGAATGCTGTTGTTTGCAAACAGAACGATGGGGGGACTCCGGACTCTACCTTTAACAGAAACACGTGCATGCACTTCACTGAGTTCCCTTTACACTGAAGAAAATTTTGATCCCCTCAATTGTCATTGCATTACTCGGAGCCTCGTTCCAGTGGTTGATATCTGACACATTTAATCTACTTTGGGCTGGACTTAAGCCGATCTGACAGTTACAGCCGGTCTAATGGACTTATGGTTTCCTTTAATTTGCATTTTGATATGGAGTTTGTGTGGCTTTTTTTTTTTTTTTTTGCTGAGAGATTGTTAATGATTATATTAAACTGTAAATCCATCTTTTGTCCCAGTGCATTTCGAACCCGTGTCCAAAGTATTGGGTTGAAATTCCCCAATTGGTGTTGTCGGTTTCAGTATTGATTTTAACTCCCTCACTTATCAATTTCCCCTCTTGCTGTAAAATGATGCAAATGTTTGCCTTTTTTTTTTTTTTTTTTTTTTTTGGGGGGGGGGGGGGGGGGGGGGGCAGTAAATCATGGGGATTTCTTCTTTCAGTGTGTGTTTTCTCCCACCTTCATAAAGAGGAGTCTCGGCAGAGGGGATGCCAGAACATATTGTAAGGCTTTTTTAAAAAAAGTCTGCTCCAAACCTGTCTGGGTAACCATTGGGAAATAAGATAATGGCATCTTTCAACTTAGACAATGTAAAATCTGAATAAAAATCTCTTTTAAAATTGCATTTATTTTTGCAAAATGAAGCAAACAAAAATGGTCATAGTCCTCTTGTTTTGCTGATGATTTGGAAGTATAGGTACTGCATCTGTGTAGAACTCGCTAAATCTTTTGTTGATGTAATTCTAAATCTGTAAGCAACTGGCCAGACTTGGATTTTATTTTGTGGATAGCTCTTTTGGCCAGATGACCTTCTAGCAGTTTTGTAGCTTGTGATCTAGTTCAAGGTGCCCTCATTTAATTTTGAGAAGTGTTTGCTCACTTTATCCCTCAGAATTGAGTTTAATCTTATTTTAATTTGAAAATTTTATCATGATATGATTGTACCACTGAACTTGGATAAATATGTTCTGCAGTGGATAATTTCCTTTTAATCTTTAGCCCATATCCACCAGCGGGCCTGGGTTGGGTCGGACTGAGCTGGTCCAAGTGTTTTTGTGTCTTCACAGATAAAATCTGGGACGGGTACCCTTATATCTGACCCGACCCAATCCTAATTTTTTGGTACCCTTCCATAGTGGTACCAATCTAACCAATCTGGACCAAACAGGTGGAGCTTAACACTCCCACCTGTTGATTGGTTGAAAAAAATATCACTTCCTGAGGGCGATATAGACCAAATATCATATCACGATATATTTTTTTTAGATGACGATATACGATATATCGCGGTATTTTTATCCTAATTTGTCTGAATGTTTCATTTCATATCAAGCACCTGTTTTTTATTATCAAAACGAGAGCCTAACCAATGTGGGATTTTTGGGACAGATGCCAATACTGATACTGGGGTCTGAAAAAAAAAAAAAAAAACTATATCCGATATATAAGCTGATATCCAATACTGGCTGATATCAGCTAGTATCCAACATAGACCAGTGTATATAAAATAAGAACATACAGACTGTAGATTGCAATGTAGCAGCTTTTAAAACACCTAAACACAGAATTACTAATATAAGCTGGAGCCTTTTAAAAATTAGTTTAATGAAAACATTAACTACTGAATCCATGAGTTCCAGTAAAACCTGCATGAAGTGGAGTCAGACACTGGATAATAGCCTCATATTAATAGTGGCCAATGATGTTAAAAGTTGCATATACTTCTGTTCATCTCATAAAGAGGCATCTTATACGGTGTTAAAACAATGCATGCTGATCTGATATTAGATGACAGAGGATGGTGGCACTAACTACGTTGCATTTATCTCCGTTTATCTCACAAAGAAGCAACATACACGGTGTTAAAATGCTAACATGGTCGCTAAAACTAGCGCATATAAAACCCAACTGCTCTCCTTAATGCGCCCTAACAGCCAGAGGCGTTGCTAGGCTCTTATGGGGCTCCAAGCAAGAGGCATGGGGTGGGGGTCCAACAAGGGGATTTTCTACTACGGTGTAATTTCATTGCAAAGTAAATGCCCATTCTTGTCATTGCTGTGCAGTACAATTTGTCAGCCCTTGTGGGCCCCCTAGAGACAGGGGGTGCAAGCAAATGCCTGGCTTGCCTGTCCACACGCCCTGTCTCTGCTAACAGCGTGTTACTGTGAGGACGTTGAAAAGTGTAGTGTTATTTTGTTTTGTAAAAAGTCACCGCTCACCGTTGCCTGCTCCTCTCTGCTCTGCTGCAGCTGTGTGAGCACGTGGGGATTGAGGAGGGGAGGGGGAGAGGGGGTGAAGGAAGCACGTTGCTCTCTGTGAGGGGGGGGGGGCCCGCAGAAGTTCCAGACTTCTGTTTCTTGTCGGGGTTTGTCAGGTGCAGCAGGGTCATTACCAGAAAATAAAACCAAAACATTTGCACAGCTAATACCGCAATATAACAGTATATGTAAAAATCACTCTCTCTCTCTTATGTAAATATCATATCTACCTCGTCATACCGGTATATCGCACAGCCCTAGTGTGACCTGGCATAACAACAAAGCTGGGATGACTCCTTTGTTTCTGTCACGTGTGGTGTGGTGCTTTGGTTAAAAGGGGTTACACTGCGATGATGTCACACGATCATGTAGCAGCGCTATCAGGGTAAGGGTGCAGGTTGCTGTGGGGACGCAATGTGAAATCAACATATCTGTACCAAAACCCCCCGGCCCGGCCCAACCTGACCCAGACCCGTGGGTGGAAACGGGCCTTTACACTGAACGTTCACTATTACAGTCCGAATTTGATGTCTTGATGACTCATCGTACCACAGAACTACTTCTTCAATCTAAGGCTCAATTCTTTGAACAGCGAGACAAGGCAGGTAAATTACTTGCACACCAAATCCGCCGGACCTCTGCCTCTCACCAGATTCCCCAACTCCAGACAGTTTCTGGTGTGACATCGGATCCAACTGAAATAAACAGTGCCTTCGAAAACTTCTACACAGCCTTGTACACCTCTGAATTCTCCCCTTGCGATTTTAATTTTGATCACTTTTTCAGGGACCTGGGGGTAACTGCTGTGAACCATGGGGTGGGCAAGGCCATGGGTGGCCCTGTTACTCTGCAAGAGCTTGAGGCTGCTATCCTCTCCCTCCAATCAGGGAAGTGCCCAGGCCCTGATGGGTTTCCATCCGAGTTCTATAAAGCTTGCACCATTACTAAATGAAATGTATACTGAGACACTTTCTTTGGGCACTCTTCCTGAGACTCTCAACCAGGCCACCATCTCTTTATTATTGAAGAAGGACAAGGACCCCCTTTTGTGTACCTTATACCGCCCCATTCATCTCCTGAATGTGGACTTTAAACATCTCGTGAATGTGTTGGCTCTTCATCTTGAACGCATCCTACCTAGCCTCACTGATCCAGACCAAACGGGATTTGTAACTGGGAGGATTTCATTCTCAAACATTAGACGCCTCCTTAACGTCATCTATAACAGCCCATCCTCGCGTACACAGGAGGCCATTAACTCACTGGACGCCGAGAAGGCGTTTGACCACGTGGAGTGGGGCAACTTATTTCACACTCTGGAGAGGTTTGGCCTGGGAGACCTAATATCAAACCAGCTCCATTGGCGTGTGAGAGCCTATTCAAAGTCGCGGTAGACCATTTCACTTACCTGGGCATCACAGTCACCTGTAATTATTCAGACCTGTTCAAAGCTAATCTTCCCACCTTATTGTCTAAAATCAAGGAGGACTTGAGAAAGTGTGTTTGTATGCATAATGTATAGATATGTGTATGTACATACATATGTGTGTGAGTATTTAATTTCATTGGTTTGATTGTTTATTTGGGGTCTTTCTTGTGTACGGTGTCGGATGGCTAGGTCCGCCGTCCCATGTTCAGTTGCTCTCTGTTACTTATGACACATGCAAAACTCAAAATAAAGTTTGTAAAAAACAAAACAAAACGAGGTACAGTTAGTCACCTTCAATTTGAATTTAGCTTGAGTCATCTTGCATAATCTGGGATGATGTCAACACCTTGCAAAAAAAGCTGAATCATTCACATTTGGCCCATAAACATTGACCAGTGTAACATGGAGTGAATTTATATGTCCAATAGGGGATTATCACGCTTACCGGAAGTTCCCGGATTTTGAGCACTTCCTCTTCCGGGCCATGTTAACGACAGCCGTTCCTGCTCTGTTATACTGTTTAAATCGGATAAAGTCCAAACATACTCAAGTTTTCATTCTAGACTGAAGTGATACTAAGGAAGAAGTGGATCAAAGCGATCGATTCACCGCAGTGAAGGGCCGAACGTTATAATAAAACACACGTTTGTTTGTCGCTGGTGGGGCACAACACCGGCACTTCACAGCATGCTAGCATTAGCCAGCTAGCGTTTACTGACGTGCTTAACATTGTGCGTCTTAAAACACACAAACATCTGAAAATCGGGTCTGTACCTCCCCGTTTCCAGTGGAACAACTGGGGACTGCCAAGAAAGGAGACGCTTTCAGATGCTTGTGTGTTTTCAGCCGCACAAAGTTAGGCACGTTATCGAGCTGGCTAATGCTAACCTGCTAACATGACTGCGCAGTCTGCCGGCCACAAACAAACGTGTGTCGTTTTATTATAAAGTTCGGTCCTTCACCGCGGCGAATCGGTCGTTTTGATCCACTTCTTCCTTAGCATCACTTCAGTCTGGAATGAAAACTTGGCATTGGCGTTTATCCGATTTACAAAGTTTAACAGAGTAGTAGCTGGCGGACTACTGTTAGCAGGTTAGCATTAGCAAGCTTGATGACGTGCCTAACTTTGTGCGGCTGAAAACACACAAGCATCTAAAAGCGTCTCCTTTCTTGGCAGTCCCCAGTTGTTCCACTGGAAACGGGGGGGTACAGACCCGATTTTTTAGATGTTTGTGTGTTTTAAGACTCACAATGTTAAGCACGTCAGTAAACGCTAGTTGGCTAATGCTAGCATGCTGTGAAGTAAGTGCCGGTGTCGTGCGGTGTTGTGCCCCACCGGCGACAAACAAACGTGTGTTTTATTATAAAGTTCGGCCCTTCACTGCGGTGAATCGATCGCTTTGATCCACTTCTTCCTTAGTATCATTTCAGTCTGGAATCCGTGAAAATTTCAGTAGGGTTGGCGTTTATTCACGTTATCTACAAAGTAAAGCAGAGACATTGAACTGGGCCGGAAGTGGGCCCTCTAAGTGTTTCAAACCGGATGTTCGGAACACGGAAGCGTGATAATCCCCTATTAAGATTATGAACCTGACCTTTGGATCAGTTTTGGAAAAATAAAATGACATGGTTTTACAAAAGAAATTGCAACACCTCTGACTTTAAAAAGGGTGGCTGAGAGGGCTGTGAAATCCAGTTAGCCTGAAGCACTGTGTGCTGGGTGGATGAGACATGGGTTTCATAAAGAAATATGGTTAGCTAGACACAAAGTAATTCTTCTTTTAAATAAGACTCAAACCTGTTAATTGATGTGCCGGTAAGTTCTACCCAGTTCATCTGAGGCCATGCATCCTGAAACGTTCGTGAAAAACCCTGTTGGTAGGGTGTCATGACAGGAAGTGTTGGATGTCATGTGGCCCTTTAATGAATATTAATAAACATTTCAGCCATAGAGGTAATACTCTGTATGTGCAGAGTCTTTATTAATAGGACATACTGTGTTACTGTGGAAACTGCTTCACCTTCATCTGTAGGATTTGATTTCTCCTGTCTCTTACCAGTCTGACTTTCTCTCACCTTCCTTTCCTCCTCCTTTATTCTACATCTCTGTCTCTAAAACATAAAATAGCAGGATAAAAAGACATACTTTTAACTGTCATAATTTTGCTATTTTTTCAGTTTTATGAAATTACAGTGTGTAATGTGGGTATTTGCTCTCTTGTTTAAAAGCCTCTATCCTGGGAGTCAAGTGGGTGCAGCATCCAGCATGGCCAAGTCAAACAGTACTTGCCAACATTGGGTTGTGAAAAATAGGGAGATTTTTTTCATCTGTGTATTTGTTCAATGTGTAATTTAGCAATGCACAATAACCTTTTTTAAAACCGAAAACCGATAAATTTCAGCTCCTTAAAGGCCTCCTTCCACTGAAAACCCGTTTAACTTGCTCCTTCTGAAATACGGAGGGTTTCCCCTTGTTTACTTACACATGCTGACTTGCTAGCGTTGCGTTCCCCCCAGCCGGCTGTGCTTTCTCATCAGAGAAACAATACGAAGAAAAGAGCGAATCGGGAACAGCCTCGCACTTCTACGTAACATTGCAAATAGCGTATCCCACATGGGGTTTCTATCTGTCCATTGGAAGGCAGGTAACCCTCCACTACACACTAGAAGTAAAGACGGCACGACTGTAGCTTCGGAGTTGAGAAGCTAATTAGCTAACTGTTTGTTAGCATGATGGAACAAACTTGTTTGTCGGCTCTATTTCCTGTCTGTAGCGAAATAAGAGCGGAGGGCGGAGCTTCCTTCATACACTGATGGGAGCCAGCCAATCAGACGGAAATTCATGAGAAGGACCCGGAAAAGCCTGCCGTTGGACCACAAGCCTCTCTTCTAGTATACAAATACAGCTGGATACAAAGCAACCAGAGGGTTTTTTTAAACAGAAACGATGCAGAATGCATTCAATAATAATGGAGAACACAGAAATATTAATGAAATGACCATGGAAGTACAACTTTAAGGCCAATTCCAATAACTGATAACCTAAAACACACATACATACCTATCATACCGAATCAAAAATTCAAACTGTGTGTTGTTGGAATTTTACACAGAGTCATGAGCGGGGGGGTCCTTTTCTACCCCGGTCTCCCGGGCACTACTGGGGGGGGGGGGGGGGAGTGGCTGCCTCACGCGCTAGTGGTTATGGCCGGCTGCATTGCGGGGGATGTGCTGGCTTAGGGGATGCCTGGCCTGCTGCATCCAGGGGTGGGGAGGAACGCGCCGGGGGCTTTGACCTCGTGGCTTCTTCCCCGGCCTGGGCTACCACCCAGGAGGCACGGAGGCAATGGTAACAAATGAATGAGAGTGGGAAAGAGGAAATGTGGGAGGGAGGAATTTGGGCTGGAAGAGGGAGGAGATGAGGGTGGGTGGTCGGAGGAGGGGGGATGGGGGAAGGAGGCGTATGCTTGTGAGTGTCTGGTAGGGATGGCCGTGAGGGGCTGAAGAAAGAGGGATGGGAGTGTGACAGGTCAGAGGGAAGGGTGGGGCTGGACATGTAAGGGGGGAGTGTATGGGGGTATTGGGGGTATAGGGAGGTGGGGGCGTATGTGTGGAGGGAGGGGTCGGTGCAGGTGTGTGGGGAAGGGACGTCGGGGTGGGGGGCTGGCCTGTCCTGGAGGGGGGGGGGGGGGGGGGGTCGTCTGGGGGGTCCGGTCCTCCTGGGTTTCGGTTGGGCCGCCTGGGTCAGGTGGGGGGGCGGCTGCTCCTGGGCGCTTGGGCCCGGCGCTGTCCCTGTCCTGGGGGCGGCCGGCGGGGTCAGCAGCTGCTGGTCTTGGTCCACTGGGGCCTGGGCCCCCAGACCGTGGGGGGCTCCGGCTGGGGCCGCCTTTTACCGGCCTCTGGGGGATGCATGTCCATTCTTTTGGAGGGGTGGCTCTGATCTGGGCCTCTGGATGGCTGCTGGGGGCCTGGGTTGTGAGCTTTGCGGGCTTCCTCCTACTTGCAGAGACGAGGCTGCATCTGCATGACTGTATCACTACGGAGCACCCTTTATTATGCATGTTGACACTGTGACACTGCTTCGCGTTGTGCTAACTAGGTTTTACATGTTCTCTGCTTCCCGTTGCGCTGACTAGGTTTTACCTCTCCTTTGCATGGTTCTGTGTGTGTTTGTATGATCTGAGGATACTCGAGCCACCTGCGGGTCCTCCTGTAGGGGATTGCTTGTTTTGTTTTCCGACAGAGACCTTGGTTGTTTAGGGATCACTGTACAGATGTACCAGTGAACTGTGTAAGTGGATTCATGTTTTCTCTCCCTCTCTCTCTCTCTCTCTCTCTCTCTCTCTCTTCCCCTTCCTCACTCCTCTCTCTCTGTTCCACTTTCTATCATTACCTCTGTTAACTTTCATTTCTCCCTTGTCAGGCCCAGCAGTATGGTATGGAATGCTGTTATAGACAAATGTTTAATCAAAGAAATAAAATAAATAACCAGGATATCAAGGGGAGCCTTGTGTTCATAAAGCTCCCCTTGGCAAAGCAAAACTGTTCAACACAATAAAGCAATCAGATTTCCATTCTGCTTGCTACGATGCTGGACAGGAAAAGTAGAAGAAGAGAAGAAAAAAGAGAAAGAAAAAGAAAAAAGAAGAAAAAAAGAAAAAATGCCAACTGTATGGGGTAGCTAGCTTGTCTAAAACAAGAAGGGGAAGTGGGTTGGAAGCAGTTTTCCCCTGTAAGTTCTCTTTCCCCAATCGCAACAAAACAGCAAGGTGAGCTTAAAGGAGTCATCACCCGGAAATCCACATTATCTATATCACATTAAAAGGTGTATTGGAACAGGACCTCAGTTATAACGTGCCAGAAACTCCGGAAAGTGAAAGTAACTTAAACATTGAGTGCGGGCTCTCTCTTCTCACCAGAATCGGCCACAAGCATGCGCTCTCCACAGTACGCGAATTGAATTTCTTTCTCCGAATGACGTGAACGAGAGAAGCTGATAGCTGCTAAGCTAGCCTCTTTAGAGCCACCTAAAAGCAGCTGATTACCTGCCGTGGAGTGGTTATGATTAGCTGTTATGACGTGAACTAGATAGGCTGCAAGCGAGCTGCTAAGCTAGCGTCTTTAGCACCACCTGAAGGCAGCTGATTATCTGCCACGGAGTAGACCAGCTTTGTCAGAAAGGACGCTGGCAACAAGGAGGAGGAGGAGGGGGGAGATAGCCATGCTGAGTTGCCTTGGCAGAAGTTCAGCAGTTTTCAGTGCTTTAACAGGAGGGACAGCACTACCAGGCACCAGTGGATTATACTTATTAGTGAGGATGTGCAGTCGGTAAGTGTTGCTGTCTGTGTAACTTATTATCTTTTGTGTCATAGACCAGTAAACGGTGGTTGACGAACGAACAAGCTGCTAATGTAGCTACAGAAGCTAACACTGTTTGGTTAACTTCACGTCAGACATCCGCTCCTTATATTCATCAGAGTCCAGTCCTTTTACTCCGCGGATCCTCTCTATCAACGGCACCGTTACGTTTTTATCACGTTTTTCTCTGTTGGGACATAATTTTCCTTCACCTGCTCTGTCCTGATAAAACTTTGTTTTGGCTTTGACGTTTGCCTCGTCAACGTGCTTACAGACAGGTCTAACTCTCGTATGTATCCTCGCGACAAACGATAGTTGGGGCTAAAAAGAGGTTCAAATGAGCTCATTAAATTTTTGTCCCACCCAACTAGAATAAAAAATTATTTGAAGATAATTTAAGAATTGTGTATGTAAAACAGCAGGTTATGAAACCTTTAAAACTAGGATTTTCAACTTCTCCACGTCCAATCTTAAAAATTCCAACTGTAAGGGATACGTAGTGCAAGCAGAAGCAAGCTCTACATATCCACACACGTACACACAGGCATGCATACATGCATGTCCACATCCACACATACATGCACACAGAGCAAAAACAAAAATAATTAGAAATGAAATTTGCTTTTCAGTCATATCAAGATCACACAGACAGCATTTGAGTGTGTGCTCAATTTGTGGCTGCTAAAGATATAAATTGTACTTTTCAGCAATCTTGTGAAAAGCTCCAGACATCTTCCATATCAACTAATTGCTCAAAAGAGAATATTAAATAGTTTCTCCCTAACACCCAAGCTCCAACCCCAGGAGGCTGATGGATTGGAATCATTCTTAACTGAGGCTGAAATAAGAAAGGCGATTTTTTTAAATGAAAAAATGGGAAGTCACCGAGTTATGACGGACTCCCAGTGGAAAATTATTAAAGAGAAAAAGAGGGGCAATAATTTCCCCTTTGGAACATTAACCTAAAGGTAAAGTCTAATGTCTATACCACGATGTTGCCTACTGTATCCTCTACAAGTTTGTTGTGGAAAGTTCAATCTACTTTGAAGCATCTGCCGGGGCAGTGGCAGAGCCAGAACCTTAAAGAAATTGAACAAAATGATCAAGAAGGCTATGTTGGAAACATTCACTTTTTGATGCGGCTGCTTCAAGCTGCTCAAATAAATAACCGTTCATCATTAAAATAGCCCAGTTTGAAATGAGATTGAATTACAGTCACTAAAAGAATTCCATAGATCTTTGTTATTTTCATAAAGGGCAATTAATTTTCAAGCTTCACACTGCTTTATTTTAACAGCTTGAAGCAAAAACATTTATCTGTTGTAATGCTTCCTTGTGGTAGGACCTAAATGCATTGAGTTGCTGCCATGTGATTGGCTGATTAGAAATTTGCGTTAACAAGTAGTTGGACAGGTGTAACTAATAAAGGGGCCGGTGTGTGTATTTAACTTTCCTTAACATTAAGAAGATTTACAATATTGGAATTTTACAATAAGAAATTACATTGAAACTGTAAATAATGGTCTTCAGAACATCTTTATTGTAGTTTTTAATCTTGCATGAAATATTTATTTAGGGGGCCAAATGTCTTTCACAGGGCCCAACATTCCTGGCAGCACCCCTGTTTCCATCTGTTTTTCCTGAGCAGGTCAACGTCATTGTCATGTAAACAAAGATGCTATGCCATAAAGTGCATCTTCCTCTGCAAACACCCCTGGTGTGTGTTTGATGAGCTACATGTACAGGGGTACATACTGTACTGCTACAAATAATGCTTAGTGCTTCACAAAGCTAAAACAACCTTGCTTCAGCTTCTATTCTTTCAGATAAATCCATCCAGGATGCTTTAGACCAGGGTAGATTGGAGCTCACTTCAGCCTGTATCTTCAATGAAATTCTATAGTTTGATACTGAACTGAAATTACCCTACAATTCCAACATGTTTTACTGGGAAACAATTGATCATCAAAAGTACACATGCTTTTGTAAAAAGCTTGCTGAGTATGTGATGTACTTTTCTTGCCATTTTGGTACAATAAATTAAATATATCAATTCAAAATAATTTCATTTGAAGCCACAATCCTCTCCTGTGAGACCAAAATGCTGTTCATGCTGTCATCATGCCCCCAGAAGTAGCTAGAATTAATTCAAAATGGCACCATACCTGCTTTTTCATTTTGAAATAAATTGTGAAGTGTAATCACAGGATGCAAACAGCGGTGGATGCCTTGCTTTCTGTTTCTGCCTGTTTTCCTCTCACAACTATTAACTGCTTTATGAAAAATAAACTATTTTGTGTGACTGAAACAGTAGGCTTTATGCACATCTCCAGTACTTCCTGAACTTAATACTGCACCTTTATTTACTGTCTTACATGATTGGATGAACTGATTAATCCAGGTGTGTCAGACACACCTGTGATTAATGCACACCTGTGCATAAAGCCCATAATATCCTGAACTGAACTTCTTTGTCTCAAGTCTTGAAACTGCTGTTACTTCTCTTGGTTTTCATCTGAAATAAAGTCACATCTAATACTTTTTTTCTGTTTATTTGTAAAGCAAACACCGCTACAGTGTTGTTTATGTGGTTTGAATAAAAAATCTGGAGATATTGATTTTCAGCAGGCTTGGACGGAAGACTTAAAAGACAAGTAGTGACCCAAAAGAAGAGAAGAGAACTGAATCATACTGTGAAAGAACTGAATCATACTGTGAAAACCTTAAAGTGCTGATGACACGACCTTAACTTCCAGTAACTTTGCCGTACAACAACACACCAAGACAAAATAAGTAGCTCTGTGCAGTTAGAAGTTAATCAGACACGTATTTACGTAAATATCTGATGTTTAGGAGGCTCGGCTAAAGGCTAATAGCTTTTCAGTCATGAAACGAGCTGCCATGTTGTGTCGTAAGCGACTGTACAGAGTTGTGGTCCGTCCATTGAGTTACATCTAAGCCGTGGAAAACATGAAAGATGCTCCAGAAAAACTAGACTGGAACTGGATTGTGTGCTGGGATCATCAGCCAGTTCAGAAATGTGTGATAATGCTGAGGAATTTGGGGAATTCACATTTTACAAGCTAGAACCGGAGTAGAACTGTAGCCAGCTACCTACAGTCCGTCTCCCAGCCTCAGCTCCACTGGTTCAGATAAAAGCCTGCAAGACCACACCGAGGGAATCAGAACTGTGAGTGACCTGGACCAACACAAAGCAGACAACAGACCCACAACTCGATGATTTGCAGCGTCTTGACATACAGTAGATCCAGGGGTGACAGAAACGAGGCACTCGTCCCTGCAGTAGCTCGCAGCTAGCGGTAGCTTGCAGCTAACGGCAGCCGTGGTAAATCATTAGCCTTTAAAAAATTAGAAGATAACAACTTGCATGATTCCAGTCGAGTTTTAAATAGCTCCCATTTATAAGGATGAGGATAGAGGGAAGGATGGATCTTTGGAAGCAGCTGGAGGAGATCTGATGACCGGAGACATCCTCATATAACCGAGCAGCAGCTGTCTGCCGATAGCAGGAGCTGTATGACCGATGCGATGAAGCAATGGATGAAAAAGAAGATCTCCGAGGAGATGATTGCAGTTTCATTGTGTTAGAAGTCTCAACACGCTGGAGCCTTAAAGGCCTCCTTCCACTGAAAACCCGTTTAACTTGCTCCTTCTGAAATACGGAGGGTTTCCCCTTGTTTACTTACACATGCTGACTTGCTAGCGTTGCGTTGCCCCCAGTGGCTGTGCTTTCTCTTTAGAGAAACAATATGAAGAGAAGAGCGAATCGGGAACAGCCTTGCACTCCTACGTCACATTTCAAATAGCGTATCCCACGTGGGGTTTCTATCTGTCCATTGGAAGGCAGGTAACCCTCCACTACACACTAGAAGTAAAGACGGCACGACTGTAGCTTCGGAGTTGAGAAGCTAATTAGCTAACTGTTTGTTAGCATGGTGGAACAAACTTGTTTGTCGGCTCTATTTCCTGTCTGTAGCGAAATAAGAGTGAGGCGGAGCTTCCTTCATACACTGATGGCAGGCAGCCAATCAGACGGAAATTCATGAGAAGGACCCGGAAAAGCCTGCCGTTGGACCACAAGCCTCTCTTCTAGTATACAAAACACAGCTGGATACAAAGCAACCAGAGGGTTTTTTTTAAACAGAAACGATGCAGAATGCATTCAATAATAATGGAGAACACAGAAATATTAATGAAATGACCATGGAAGTACAACTTTAAGTTTCAGTAAACAGACTCTAGACGAGCAGAGAAGTCCGGTTGCTGCCTGTTTCCCGGTGAGTACGACTCCGATCTGCTTCCTTATCCTCTTCAAAATAAAATTCTAAATCTGTAGGAAACCTAAATAAACCACTGCTGCACTTATGAGCTTTTAACCATTAACTGTCAACACAATTTGAAGGCTGAGTTGTTACTGTTTGTCTGTAAAACTGTAAAAGGAACTTAAAACCGCAATGAAGCCACTTCAATGCTAAATAAGCACCGAAGAAGAGGCTCTTGCAGACGTCATTTCCGGTTTCGGCTCACAGCGCCACAGTCTGGTCAGAAAAGCAGCGATGTTTTCTAATAACTCATTTATGCAGCTGTGCTTGTTTCTGTTACATATCTCCATGTGTGAATGCATTCTGCATCGTTTCTGTTTAAAAAAAACCCTCTGGTGTTTGTATGCTAGAGAGAGGAAGGCCTGTGTCCCAGCAGCAGGCGGGTCCACTTCATGGACGTCTGATCAGTGAGAGAGCTCCGCCTCACTCTGTCGCACAGGCAGAAATAGAGCCATTTAGGCACCAGCAACAGGCAGTTAGCTAGTGCTTCTCCAACTCCGAAGCCCACAGTCGTGCCGTCTACTTCTAGTGTGTAGTGGTACATGTGGATAGAAGCTTGCGTGGGGTCCTTTATTTGAAATGTGACGTAGGAGTGCAGAGCTTGTTCCCGGTGTGCTCTCTTTCATATTGTTTCTCTAGAAAGCACAGCCACTGAGAACAGCAATCCTTGTAAGCAGTGACAAGTAAACGGGGAAACCCTCCGTGGCTTCAGAGAGGAGCAAGTTAAGCGGGTTTTCAGTGGAGAGGCCTTTAAAACCAGCCGTGTTGAGACTTCTGGCCTGTGGGCTGCAATCATTCTCCTGGTCTTCTTTCATCCGTGCTTCATCGCATCGGTCATGCAGCTCCTGTATCGACAGACAGCTGCTCGGCCCATATGAGGATGTCTTCCGGTCATCAGATCTCCTCGAGCTGCTGGGGTTCCGTCACTCCCTCCATCCTCGTCCTTATAGGTGGGGCTACAAAACTCGGCCAGATCATGCAGACATCTTCCAATTTTGAGGTAATGTTTACCACGGCTGCCGTTAGCCGCCCCAGCTGCGAGCGAGACCAAGTTTCTGTCACCCCTAGTCTGCAGCAATGTCAAGACGCTGCAAATCATCCGAGTTGAAGCCAGGTCTGTTGTCTGCTTGTGTTGGTCCAGGTCACTCACATTCTGATTCCCGGTGTGTGCTGAGCCATCAGACCAGTGGGCTGAGGCTGGGAGAGGGCTGTGGAAAGCTGGCTACAGGGTCCTACTCCGGTTCTAATAACAAGATTCCCCAAATTCCTCGAGCATTATCACATTTCTGAGGCTGGCTGATGATCAATCAGTTCCGTCCCAGATTTTCTGGAGCATCTTTTCCGCGAGTAACTCAATGGACGGTCTAGCTGCAATTAAAACTGCAGTACAACATGGCGGCTCGTTTCGTAGCTCTTGGCTGCCCCAGCCGAGCTCTAAACATCAGATGTTGCGTAAATACGTGTCTGATTAATACCAACTGCACAGGTACCTTTGTCTTGGTGTGTTGTTATACGTAGAAGTTACTGGAGAGTTAAGATTCGTGTCACAGTATGATTCAGTTCTTTCACAGTATGATTCAGTTCTCTTCTCTTCTTTTAGTTCACTACTTGTCTTTAAATGCGTCAATTTGCTGAAAATCAATACTCCGAATTTTATTCAAACCATAGGTGTTTGCGCACAATGAACGGAAAAGTATTAGATGTGACTTTACATTTCAGATGAAAACCAAGAGGGGGGGAAAGCTAACAGCAGTTTCAAGACTTGAGGGATTCAGAAGCTGGGCTTTTATCACGGGTGTGCATTGTCCCCGAATTCATCCAATCATGTAAGTTTGAGAAATGGAATAAGGTGCAGTCAGGAAGTACTGGAGATGTGCATAAAGCCTGCCATTTCAGTCACACAAAATAGTTTATTTTTCATAAAGCAGTTAATGGGTGTGAGGGCAGGCGAAGCGGAAAATCCGCTGTTCCCCCCGCCTGTGATTACACTTCTGAGGAGCCTTCAAGGTGAAAAGCGAAGGTGTGGTGCCATTTTTGAATTGGTGCAGATGATGACAGGCATGAACAACATTTTGGTCTCACAAGGAGAGGATTATTATTTCAAATAATTATTTTGAATTGATATATTTAATTTATTGTACTTAAATATTAAAACATGCTCAGCAAACTTTTACAAAGCATGTGTACTTTGTTGATGATCAATTGATTTCTAAGTATGTTGGAAATTAACAGGGTAATTCAGTATCAAACTATAAAATTTCGTGAAGATACAGGCTGAGTAACTCAATCTGCCTGGTCTAAGCATCCTGGATGGATTTATCTGAAGGGCGGCTGAAGCAAGGTTGTTTAGCTTTGTGAAGCGCAAGCATTGACTATGCTATTTTGTATGTACTTGTACGCCAACTCATCAAACACACACCGAGTGTTTGCAGAGAAGATGCGCACATGGCATAAATGCGGCATGACAATGGCGCTCAGAAAAACAGATGGAAACAAGTACCAACTAAATAAATATTTCATGCAAATTAAAAACTACAATGAAATTTCTGAAGACCATTATTGCAGTTTCAATGTAATTTCTTATTGTATTAAATATATAGTCTTTCTTAATGAGAAGTTAAATACACACACCCATTTATAATTACACCTGTCAACTATGATTAGCGCTTGGAATTTCTAATCAGCCAATCACATGTCTTCCAACCCGTCCTACCGCAGAGCTTATTCTTTGGATAGTGTTTTTTTGCTCAAGCTGTTAAGATAAAGCAGTGTGAAACTTAATTGCCCTTTTATGAAAATAACAAAGATCTATGGAGTTCTTTAGTGACTGTAATTCAATCTCGTGGAGTGAACAGTTGTGACAGCGAAAGCGGCGCGAAATCCAAAAGTGAATGTTTCCAACATAGCGCTAGCGGTCATTTTGTTCAATTTCTTTAAGGTTCTGGCTCCTGCCACGGCAATGCTCAGATTGAGAACTCCACAACAAACTTGTAGTACAGTAGACAACATCGTGGTGCGTTTGCCTTTAGGTTAATGTTCCAGAAGATTATTGCTTCACAAACACCTATAACATGGTACACTGAAGTCCGTTGACAGGCTTCCATTTTTTCATTTAAAAATAAGCCTTTCTATTTCAGCCTCAGTTA
>JALJCO010005576.1:0-16952 GCA_023101725.1 Atherinomorus stipes
GGCCTTAATCAGTTTTTACATATTGCCTAAACCTAGACAATGCTCATACATTTTTAGACCCTTAGTAGTTTAAAAGCTGCATATTTTTATTACATCTGTGGTTTATTACATTTGCGGGAATTATTACGTTTAAGGGCATAACATGTCTTACATTTTTTATACTGAAACTTTGTTGATGTTGTTGATGAGTCTTTATATAGAGATGAAACAAAACTTTGTTGCAAATTTTTTTTTTTACTGCTTCTTTTTGAAGAGGGGATTGGGGGTGCATCAACCCTGTTGGGACGTAGAAGGAGTACGCTGCAAAAAAAATATTTGGGAACTGCTGCTGCAGATGTTTCTGAGTTGCATTTCCAGTCTAGTCTGTTGTCCAGCTGAGCTACAAGGTACTTGTATTCCTCCACCATCTCCACCTCTTCTCTCAGGATTTAATGAGTTGTTTTGTTCACTCCTGTTCCTCCTGAAGTCAACAATCATGTATTTTGTTTTATTTGTGTTCAAGATGAGTTTTGGTAGTAAGATGAGATATTTCTGCACCATCACACAAACTGACTGATCAGTTCCCCGTACTCAGCTTCTTGTCCATCATTAATACAACCCACAACTGCAGTTTTCTGAGTATTTCTGCCGAGTAGTCAATATTTCTGAATAGTAATCAGAGTATTTCTGCCTGGTAGTCAGAGTATTTCTGCAGAGCCATCAGAGCATTTCTGCAGAGTACTCATGTTGTTCCTGCGGTCATCAGAGTATTTCTGCATAGTCAGTCATTTTCTGTACCGCTTATCCAGTTCAGGGTCGTGAGGGTTGCTGGAGCCCATCCCAGCTACTATCAAGCAAGAGGTGGGGTACACCCTGGACAGGTCGCCAGTCTGCCGCAGGGCCAACACAGAGAGACAGACAACCATTCACACTCATATTCATTCCTAGGGATAGTTTAGAGTGACCAATTAACCTAACATGCATGTCTTTGGGTGTGTTCAGACCAAACGCGATTTGGGCGTCAGGTTTACATGCAAAGTCAATGGCTGACTCGCATCTAGGAGCGTCGGCCTTTCTTGCGGCGTGTTTTGGGCGTCGAGTTTTGAGATTTTGGGCATTTGACGCGCGTTTGGGCGTCAAGGGCATCAGACGCCGGAGTTGGAAAATCTGAACTTTGGCGTCTTGACGCAGGGCGGCGACCAATCAGAGCGAGTCATGACACAGACACACATTTTCTGACAGTCGGGGAAACACCCAGAAGAACCAGGGGAATCTCCTCTCTATCTGAAGACAGAGGAGGATAAACTGTGATCTGTGTCCGGTCCCGGTTTCTGAACGGTGGTTTGATGACCTGCTGTCCTGATGGGATGTACTGGGCTGATAATGCTGCCCCGCATCGGGACAGCGGGACGTTAAACTGGGCCGGATCAGACGGCTGAAAGCGCCCCTCGCCAGCGCAGCTCCTGCAGTAAATGATGAAACTCATCACAGTCAGAACACCTGGAATCATTTGGTGAACCGGACACAGAGCAGAGATGTCCGACGATGATGTTCCCTGCTTTATTTATCACATAAAGCCGAGCCGCTCTCTCTACTTCATCTGCCATGGTGCAGACAGACCAGTGACAAGAGAAAGAAACCCAAATCGCGTTTGGTCTGAACACAGCGTTCGGATGGTGGTAGGAAGCCGGAATACCCGGGGAGAACCCACACGTGCATGGGGAGAACATGCAAACTCCACACAGGAAAGCCACTGTTGGAATTGTTCAAACGCCCTCCCCAGCCAGGAATTGAACTAGTGACCTTCTTACTATGAAGATGCGGTGCTAACCACCACGCCACCGTACAGTCCCGCTTCTGCATAGTCATCAGAGTATTTCTGCATAGTAATCAGAGTATTTCTGCAGATGGCAGGACTTAAAGCTGTACTTGTCAGTCCAAGGTGTATAGTGATTTTTAGATACTGGAGCAAGGCAGATGTCTCTCACAGCAAGTAAAGCGTATACATACCTGAACATGTAAAATTTACAACTTCACATGCCAAAACAGGTGGTATCGTGCTACAGAAATGTTTAAATTCTGCAAAGTCACTTTCATTTAATCACCAACAGTGTTTGAAGACTATATTGCCTCAGTAAATGAGCTAATACTGTACAGAGTAGATTCACTTACATCATGATTACAAGACTCAGTAAACACGCCAGGAACTAACTGCTGTAAACTGTGACTGCTACTGCAGCTCCATCTGACATGAGTTTAAATCATAAACGTCCCTGTTGCAGTTATCAGATGATGAAAGTAGCACACAGGAACCCATAAAAGAATACGACTGCCATAATGATGTGCTGTAAACGCACCAGGAGTAACTTTTATCATACCTCTAACCCTCTGACAGCTGGAACAGATCTGCCGTCTTTACTGCAGTGATGATAAGCTTTAAACAGGAGTAAAGGTAAGAGTTGAGCTTTTAATTGCCTTCCTACTGGGACGGTTCTTTGGACAACACACTCCCTGAAAAAAACGTTATTAATAATTAATTTAGTAGGTTTTTATCTGCATTTCTTCATAAATATGACCCTGAATATCATGAAGTGTTCAGAAAACCCAAAAGTAGATACAATAAATCATTTCTGTTGTGTTTATTCAGTAATTTGCTGAGTGGAATTGATTTAAAATCATATCTGATGTGTGTGTGAAAATGTAGTTTCTTCCTCTGCTGCTGTACACAAGAAACCTTGAATCTCAATTACACCTTTCTGACCATCACTTCCTGGAATCAGCTGGCCATTTTGAGAGTTAGTTTATGTGAAAAAAGTCCCAGAGCAAGTCCGCTGGGCTCGTTTGAGTCCCGATTGTTCCTCAGAAACATGACGTCACCAGGAATGGAGGAATTTTTCCAGAGATCCAGCTGTACGTGTGTGACCCGAACCCAGATGGGCCGCGTTGCAGACGCCACAGCTGCACAAGAACAGTTCTCATACCAAACACTCACACTAGATCCATGCTGGATCTACGTTTAGTGTCCATGTTCCACATTTGTGGAGTCGTCAGCCAGAGGACCTGAGGGAGGCTGAGACCAGGAGCCGCATTTATCAAGCATCTTAGAGACATTTTAGTTCCAAGTGCTGAGAATTTGTGGTATTTACTTCTACTCTTAAACCGAAGATTACAAGCTATTCCTCAACTTTCACAAGTCTAAGAATCACTCCCCCTCCAATTATTTAAGAAAGCTCCAAAGGTGTTGTAACAAAGGTTACAATTGGGAAAAAAAGCAAAAAAAAAAATAACAATCCAAACAATACTACAAAAATATATTAATCAATATGAGAAAAAGACCTTAAAAATGTAAAATAAATACATTTCAAAGATCTGGTTTGTGCAGAGATACAGTCTCCAACAGTCTTCTCCAACTGCTCACTGTGATTCAGGAGAGACCAACTAAAAAACTTCAGTCACTAGTTAGTGTACTTCTTTACGTGTCCTTTTCTTCACAATACAATAGAAATCAAGTAAACAATAGAACAGACAAACTAGTTGGGGTGAACTAGTTTTTAAGCTAGATTAATTGAACTTTTTAAATGTGTTTGTCTACAATCTATGTTAAATGGCATCAATATGGGCCAGGGTGAGATCATCAGTAGCAGTTTCAGGTGTTTATGGAACATCTCCCGCTCTGAGAAGCTGCTGCGCAAGCACGAGGTCATGTGAGCGCTTCTCCACGGGGGCGGGCCTGATTCTCCATGGGGGCGGGGCCTGCGGTAGCAGTCAAGGCTCATTGAGAAGAGCCAAACTTTTACAACTACGAGGAGGTAAAGGTTTGGACTGCAGTAACAGAGTAGTAAAAAGCCCCATTTCCACCCACGGGTCGGGCCAGGTGGGTTTTGGTGCGGATGTGTTGATTTCATGTTGCGTCCCCACAGCAAACTGTCCCCTTACCCTGGAGACTGAGTATTAACCAGATAGCGCTGCTACATGATCGCGTGACATCATCGCAGTGCAACGCCTTTAACCAAAGCACCACACGAGACAGAAACAAAGGAGTCACCCCTGCTTTGTTTTTACGCCGGGTCATGCGAGAAGTGACGGACTTTTCAGCAAATTAACAGATTGTTGTGTACTAGCTCCACCTCTTTGGTCCAGATCGGTTAGATCAGTACCCCTACCAAAGGGTACCAAAAAAGTAGGCCGGGTCGGGTCAGATATAAGGGTACCCGTCCCGGTTTTTATCTGTGGTGATGCAAAAAACGTGGACCGATCCGGCCTGACCCGACCCAGACCTGCGGATGCATGGATCCAGACTGATACCTATTAGGTCGCATATGCGACCTAATTTCTTTAAGGTGCGACTCAAACTTTAAAAAGGTAGCACCATTGCGATTTGCGATGGAAAGAAAAAAAAAACACTCCATACTAGCCACAGACCTGATACACGGGCAGCTGTGCTGGCGCAATAATGCATGTGGTGGTTGATGGAGGCCTGGATCAAATCATAGTGTTCACGGTGACACTGGTGTAACGTTAGGGAAGCATAAGAAAATGAAACATCATGATAGAATTTAGGTGAAATGCACATGCGCACTGCCATTGTTTTGGTACTGGCAAACACACATCCAGCCAGCCTGGCTGCGACCGAAGAGGAGGAGGAAGAGGAAGGCAACGGCAGCACATTAACTTAAAGCTTGTTCCATCCTCCGTGAGAAGCAGAACTTTCTTCTTTTTCTCAAGACAGCAAGAACAAGAGGTTTGTTTTGGTCATTTCATCCATGTGAAGCTTCTTCCGTGACGGGGTGGTTATTAATGCAGGAGGGGGATGACTGGGAAAAACAGGCGGGCGGGGTTGCACATGCGGTGGTGTCCGTGTATCTAAATGTCACTAAATGTCAAGTTTCCACTTCCAGCCTGTCTGCGTTAACCCCGCCCGCCTCAAATGTCCGACTGTTTACTCAGTACTTCTCCTAGAAACGCTCTGCTCGTGTAAATATGATCACAATCTGCTCAGAGACTGATTATGTGGAATCAGGTGTGCTAGAACGAGGAAACATGGAATAAATGCAGGACGAGGACCAAAGTTCTCCAGCTGGTGTTCAAGGTTAACCTCTGGATATGCAGCCCAGTTCCACTGGTAACGCTTTTTGCTTAAACTAACAGTCAGCAAGGACTGACACTGTTGATTTTATACAAAGTTAGAAAATTATATTAAAAAAAAGTTATAAGATATTATTTATAGCTTTAATGCACATCAGATGCAAATAAAGTGAAAAGAAATTGTAAAATTTCATTTGCACAAATAAAGTTTTGCAATTTTCAAGTATTTTGTCTTGTGTCAGTCATATTGTCAGTCATGTCATTATCGTAAATTTGATCATTTATATCATGATAAATATCATCTTGCCCTATTAATGATAAAATATAACTTTCTGGCTCAGTCCATTGAGTACCCTCTCCCTTCTCCCTCTGTCTGTGTGTCTGTCTGTACCGGTCTCTGATCAGCTGCACTGTTAGTTTAGTTAATGTTGTCTGCAGCAGTTAAAATTTATACAAATAAGGCAAAAAAAATTGCAGATTAAAATAATTTTTCAAATATCAAGTTTGCGCCATTGTTGTTATACGAAGAAAAGGTGGTGCTACCTTATTTGTGGTGGTGCTACCAACTAAAAAGGTAGGTGGCACCAGTGCTACATGTGAGAAAGTTAGTCTGGAACCCTGTGCTGGTGGAAACGGGGCTAAAAGGTGAGTTTTCTCTACTCACCATTTGTTGCAGGAGTTTTGAACCACAGCCCCAGGTGCAAATATCTTGTCTCCTTGGACACAAGGACACAAAGCGATGGGGACACACTGTCCCTGGTGGTCCTGCATGAGTCCTGCAGGGCACTGGCACCCGGGAACACACACTCTGTGGGCCGTCCCGTCTCCACCATCGTCACAGCTCCAACCCTGCTGCAGGTCTGAACAGGAGCCCATACAGGCACGACCACACTCCTGGTACACCTGCCCCCCCGAACACTGCACCGCTGGGGGGAGAGGAGAAGGGGGAGGGGTTAGTTCAGACTGCTGGATAAAGAGGAGACACTACGAACTAAGGAGGCTTCACATCATTAAACTTCAGAACCAAACTGTGTTTCCCTACATTTACTAACTCGTGGTGGGCCATCACGGCTATTTTATCAGAGCAACGCCTTCATAAGGGCAAGAATTTAATTGCTTCACATGGACAGCATCAGAAACAGCGTATGTCCATATAATGGGAGGGAGCGGGGCAGCCAGAGCGGGCCTCTATATAAGGTATTATGTGCGCAAAACGAGTACCATTGAACTGTGACGTCAGGTTTTGCTCTTCATTTGTTATAGGGGATTATCACACTTACCGGAAGTTCCCGGTATTTGGACACTTCCTCTTCCGGGCCATGTTAACGACAGCCGTTCCTGCTCTGTTATACTGTTTAAATCGGATAAACTCCAAACATATTTAAGTTTTCATTCTAGACTGAAATGATACTAAGGAAGAAGTGGATCCAAGCGATCGATTCGCCGCGGTTAAGGGCCGAACTTTATAATAAAACACATGTTCGTTTGTCGCCGGTGGGGCACAACACCGGCACTTCACAGCATGCTAGCATTAGCCAGCTAGCGTTTATTGACGTGCTTAACATTGTGCTCCTTAAAACACACAAACATCTGAAAATCGGGTCTGTACCCCCCCGTTTCCAGTGGAACAACTGGGGACTGCCAAGAAAGGAGACGCTTTCAGATGCTTGTGTGTTTTCAGCCGCACAAAGTTAGGCATGTCATCAAGTTGGCTAATGCTAACCTGCTAACAGTAGTCCGTCAGCTACTACTCTGTTAAAGTTTGTAAATCAGATAAACGCCAATGCCAAGTTTTCATTCCAGACTAAAGTGATGCTAAGGAAGAAGTGGATCAAAACGACCGATTCGCCGCGGTGAAGGACCGAACTTTATAATAAAACGACACACGTTTGTTTGTAGCCGGCAGTCTGCACAGTCGTGTTGGCAGGCTAGCATTAGCCAGCTCGATGACGTGCCTAACTTTGTGCGGCTGAAAACACACAAGCATCTGAAAGCGTCTCCTTTTTTTGGCAGTCCCCAGTTGTTCCACTGGAAACGGGAGGGTACAGACCCAGTTTTCAGACGCTTGTATGTTTTCACAAGCGAAAAGTTGGTAACGTCAGCTAACGCTAGCTGTAGTGCAGTCTGCATCATTGAAGTGCCGACTACAGACATACGTGCAACCTTGTTTTATTTTAAATTTCGGTCCTTCACTCCGACAAATCGCTTTCATCCACTTCCTCCTTAGTGTCTTTTCAGTCGGGAGTCCATGAAAACTTAGGTACGGCTGGCGATGTTTATTAGATGTACACAATGGAACAGAGCAGCAACATCGAGACTTGGATTGAGCCATTCCTGGCCCGGAAGAGGAAGCTTCAGATGTTTCAACTTCCGGAAACCGGAACGCGGAAGCGTGATAATCCCCTATCGGTCTCCGCCGAGTGACGTATCATTTGTTGCTTAACCAGCAGTAACCAGCGCTGGAAGCCATTTCAGGCGTAAAACTGTCAGTGGTCAAACCGGTGTGGAAATGAGCGCACATCTGATCATAAAAATGATCTTATGACTGAATCCATGTGTGATTTCAAAAATGTTCGTGTCTGACCAAACAACAGAATATTGGTCAGAAATGCACCGTCATCCAGCTGTTTCTCCTGAAGCAGCAGCAGCGCTGACAGATGGAGACTGGTCGGATCTGAGCCTGACCCGGACAGGAACATAAGAAACGATAACTTTCTTTATCAAGAAACAGTCTACCGAATGAACACTTGTACAACGTTAATGTAGCTACAGATTAATTTATAGAAACGGATCTCCTCCACTCAACTCCGTGTCTCCTGGGAGCTGCAGTTACCAGCAAGTCTGCCCTTCTGGCTGCGCATAATGTTTATAAACTAGTATTTCTGTTGTTTAACTTGTCAATAAAGTATTGACAAGTTACAGCATCGTACAGCTCCACACAGATCAGGGTTGTGTTGCAAACTTTCTCTGAGTCTAAAGCAGCGTTTCCCGCTGGTCCGATGCACCTGCGCCTTTCTGCAGCCCGACTGTCAGTCTTCTTACAAGCAGCTGAGCTTTCTTTTCTTTATTCAGACATCAGCAGTGAGATAATAAAGTCTGATTTATCTTGAAATTGTTGGCGGTCAGTTGTCGCCTTCATCAGAAGTTATAACACCTCTGCTGTTAAGATCATCTGGCTGGTATGAGACCTGCAGCTCCCACTGAGACACGGAGGACACAGGAGGCGATCCGTCGTTTCTATTAAGTAATCTGTACCCTAAAGTTATAGTCTATCAGTGCTCAGTCAGCAGACTGTTTCTTAGCTTAGCTAATGAAAGTTATTTTTTCTTCTGTCTCTGTGCGGGTCAGGCTCAGATCCACAGTCCGGGTCAGGCTTGGACCAGCCTCCGCCTGACTGCGCTGCTGCTTCAGGGTAGAAGCAGCTGGATGAGGAGGGATTTCTGACGTATTCTATTGTTTGTCAGACAGGAACATTTATGAATCACACGTGGATACAATCATAAGATCATTTATATGATCAGATGTGCGCTCATTTCCACGCTTGTTTGATAAACGGGACCGCTGACTTTTTCCGCCTAAAATGGCGTCTTAGCAACAAAAGTCACGTGTCTGGCAGAGAGCGATTGGGGTCGTTCTACACACTACTGGCCACGCGCCCCCTTGACGCACATTAACGTGGTACAGCTGGGGGGCCGGAAGTAGCTTAACGGACGGACAACAACAAACCCAACACAACTCATCACTCCTGCTCTGTGACGGTCGGCTAACCGGATTGCTATTGATACTACTAGTTTTGAGCAACATGGCAGAATATCTCTCAGATTTTGAAGACAATAACGACGACTTTGAGTATGATGGACGTCCTTATCAGTTTGAGCCAGAGAACAGATGAGGAGCTCACCACTGAAAGGAGGCGGTGGAAGCAGAAAGAAGAACCGCTGGCCAGAGCAAGACACCGCTGCACGTCAGCGAACAACAGGTGATACCTGGTGGTGTGCGTGTGGACGATGCTCACTTATGCCAAGAGAGAAGGAATGCCTTTGTTTCTCAGAATGGGATTTGAGACCAGGAGATCTGGTCCGGATGTTTCCAGGATGTGTCACTACGATAGAGGATTTATCTGCTCTGATCAACCGGACTGTGGTCGAGACTTTTTTCGTGTCCTACAAATAAACTTGAAGACTCAGCCAAGGCCTGCAGGACCGAATGGGCAACTTTCCATTGAGTAAGTAGTCTAAACACACGTCTAAACATGATGAGTTGTGCTGGGTTTGTTGTTGTCCGTCCGGTAAGCTACTTCCGGCTCTCAGCGTTACCACAGCAACATGCGTCAAAGGGGCACCCGGCCAGTAGTGTGTGAAAGACCCCAATAACAAACGAAGAGCAAAATCTGATGTCACTGTTCAATGGTACTCGTTTGTTTGTTCATTCATAAGTAAGTATTGATGAAATTAAAGGAGTTTGGCAGCAGATAATGTCTTATATAGAGGCCCGCTCTGGCTGCCCTTCCTCCCATTATATGGACATATGCTGATCACGAAAAAATCTCACGTAAGAGTCAGAGTGATACAGAAATGTTACTGGGGAGATAGTGCACATATAAACTCCTAGAAATAAGGTCCAGGTTGAAAAAAAGAAACTTACCCTTTAACACGGTTGGCCTAAAACCATACCCCCCAAAAAAACATAAAATCTGAGTAGAAAAGTTTGATTTTCCATTGGTAAAACCACAAACTTATTTCACAAACCATTTTTATAACTTAGAATGCAAATATAAGTAGTTTGTTTTAAAATATCAGGGGGGGGGGGGGGGGGGGGGGGGGGGGGTTCCCTAATAAAATAAAGCAATAAGCCCCGAGAAGCCGTGGGTTACAGCGGTTTTACAACGGCGGGGCACGACGCGAAGCGGAGTGAAGTCAGCCTGTGAAATTGCCTATAAAATAAATAAAAATAAATACACACATACAAAATAAACAATTCATGTGTAATAATGAAATAATGACATCAAGAACTATTTGTTCTCCCAACACATAAGATTGAGTGGACAGTATGGTTGCTAAGCAACTCAGCTTGTTCACAAGTAGGAGGGTCTCATAAAACGAAGATATTTCCTACGATTTGGACCATCATTAACACGTAAACGCAGATCTTATTTCTTTGTATTTTTTTTCTACTTATTAATTTATTTTTTGGGCATTAAGATAAGTTCATTTCAAAAACTTCGACCAAAGTGAAGATTTAGTTTACCTCGTTTATGCAACTGCGTGTGGACATTAATAACCAGGGTTTTAAGGTTTGAAACATCACTGCCTGCGACAAAAAAAAAAAAAAAAAAAAAAAAGCTCTGATCACATTTGCTACCTGTGTTTACTCTGGATCGCTTTCCAGGCGAACAAGCTGTGAACTGGGTCAGCGGAGTTTTCACTTGTTTAAAACGGCGATCAGACAGATGATCCGCTCAGATCCGATGGCCTGCTCAGTCGATTTTTATTTTATTAACTTTGCTCCCAAAGATCCATGCTTTATTTATTTTGTTAAACCCTCTTTCCACCTGCAAACGCTTTCCCCTCCATTTAAGCAGCAAACTCCTCCTACCCGCCAATCATCACTTCTCCCCCCCCCCCCCCCCCCCCCCCCCCGTTTCATTTATCCATCCATATTAATATTTTTCCATACAGCTGATAAGTATTGAAATGTGGATAAAAAGCAGCACTTCTCCCGGGCCATCGCCTGGCTGACGACAGTGGCGCAAAAAGTGGGTATGCAGCATATGCGGCGCATAGGGGCGCTGCGCTGAGGGGGGCGCCAAAGCGATGAGGGAAAAAATTATTTCAAGTATAGCCTACATTCTTCTTTTGGTAATAAGTGATATTATGATCGTTCTTATTCACCAATAACAGAGGCACGTCACTTATCAGCGCCCCCCCCCCCCCCTCCCCTCCCCTCCCCCTCACCTCTGCCGCCTCCCGCGAGGCGCTCCAGTCCAGCACGTTACTTTTTGCCCCCCCCTCCTCCTCCTCCTCCTCCTCTTCCTCCTCTGCCAGGTGCTCCAGTGGGCACTCCTGCGAGGCTAGCTAGTAAATGTTGAGAGTTCACATGTGGCGCTAAAGATGGAGAGAAAACTTTCGGGGCTCAGAATAGAAAGAGAAAGAGGGCGAAGGAGAAAGATGTCGCCGCAATGAAAACCAGCTTCTCCAAGTGGCTCAAAGACGGCAGGTAAATTAAGTAGTTTGTGCTTCTTGCAGCCTACATAGGTTAGCATAAACTAATAGAAGTAAAACGGCAGGTTACTGTTGTCTTCTTGCAACTGTGTGCTGATGAGTGGGCTATTTACAATATAACATACCCCCCCCCCAAAAAAAAGCATAAACAAAGTTGTTTGTGGTTATTTATTATTATTATTATTATTTCTCAGACAAGTATCAAATAACTAGATGATGAATCATAAAATAGGTCAAATGTGGAACTTGGGAGTGAGATGAATTACAGGAGCTGTCATTAGTTCTGTAGTAGATTTATTTTCTGATAAAGAAATGGCATAATTTTAATAATTATTTCATTCCACATTCTTTATTTAGATAGGAATGTGGAATTATATTTTACTCTTATTCTTGAACCATTGATAGTAGTTAAAGATATTATTTTAGGCACAATAAAGCATGTTGAATAACCTCTGAGAAGTCTATAGAGAAATATTATTTTGTTTTGTAACTGAATTTTCTAATGACAAGCAGGAGGTTTTAAATATATATTTTTTAAAAAATTAAAAGGCAACGTTGAGTAAACTTTGAATATCATTTATGTATGCTGATGCAGAGTGTTCTTTTTTTATGAATCAAAATTGTCCCCCTACTTCTGGTATAGCCTAACACTGCAGAGTGGTTGTGATGTATTAGATCAATCTAATTACCTGTAGATGTAGTGTCCAATAACTTACATCCTGTAGAATTAAAATAAAATTTCATATATTTTTATGTGATTTAACTACGAGTTTTGAAACTGTACAAGTTCCACGTTTCATTGGTATGTGGTAAACCTGTGTATATATATACATATATATACTGTATATATATATATTATATATATATATATATATATATATATATATGGGCCATATAAATATTAAGGCTGTCAAAAAATTAATCCTGATTAATTACATTACTTTTATCACTTCTAGAACACATTTAGGATCAAAGGTGTCTCACCAGGAATTCTGCATTTATCTTTAGTAGACTAGACTACTGAAACTCTGTCCTTAAATGTCTCCCTAAAGTCCTTCAGATGGCGGCAGTTTAGTCCAGAATGTTGCTGATACGGTCCTCACAGGCTGACTTCACAACTGTCTTAATGTGAAGCTGAAAGACTGCTCCATTTGACAAAGTTCCTGTCATTTAGGTGTGAGGATGGAGAAGGAGAGAAAGAAGGGGAGAGGAGTGATAAGAAAACAGGGGAAGGCAGCAGGTTGGTCTAATTTACTATTTTGTTGCTAAATAAATGCTGAATTGTAAACAGTTATTTAGTTTAAATTGTTGTTCGCTGGCGGGGGGGGGGCGGGGGGGGGGGGGGGGGGCACAATGACGTGTCTGCATACCCCTCAGCCGGTATGTAGTTGCGCCCCTGGCTGACGACGGTAACGGAGCGAACCATCAGAAACAGCTAAACTCTGTGAATGTGCTTAACGCACTTCTGCAGTTCGGTATGAGGATTTTTATTCCAAAAACAAGGTGGATGCGATTTTTTTTTTTTTTTTTTAAATTTTCTTAGTTGGAGGAGGGAAGACGCTCGTTTTACAAAAATCCGGCTACACATTGGCCATTCGCTCTCATCAATTCAGGCTGTCTGGCCTCGTTAATGTTGTTACTTCCATTAATAGTGGTGTAAAAATAATGTTTGGAGAAACGGTGGTGTGCGTTTGGCGGCAGCTGTTTTTGTGCAGATGTGACGCCTGCTTTGCAAATGAGGCAACATGTCCGCGGTGAAATCTGCGCTGTCATCTTCCACCCCTCATCCAGGTTCAGGACACCCAGAATATCAAAATTCACCACAAAGTCTACAAAAGTCTTAAAACAAATATAATCCAGCGAATCGGTTGTACTCAGAGCAGTTGGTTGCTAAGCAACGCAACATCTGTTTATGCTGGCGCAGGGATTTTTTGTGCTGCGGTCTGCCGGATCTACGTGTAGGTTACAGTCTGTTTTACCACGGGCTTGGAACGCAGCTCAGCCAATCACATTTAAGAATGAGAAACACCCGTTTTATAAATAATTTTATACAACAGTGTTTCCCACACATGCACCAATGTGCGGCGCACCGCCACAGATTCAACTCAAGCCACGAATTGAATTTTGGAAGGAAGGGGGAGTAGGGGGGGAGACATTATACTGTTCATTACCGCTCTTTCTCCCTTCATACACACATACACAAACGTGATGGAGGCATGGTAAAATGCCCCCCGCCCCTTTTCAGCTGTTACAACAGTTTAATCTGCCAGTAACGTGCGGTAACGTGTTTTTCCGAGGGTTAGGGTTGCCATGGGACACGCGCTGATGTCAGCATGCAGAAGACAGTGCAGCTCGGTGTGAGTCAAGTCCAGCAAACCAGTCAGAGCCAACAAAAAGCAGAAAACATTAGAGAGTAGGGCTGTGGGATATGAGGATAAAAGATCGTAAAGGTTTTGAACATGCTGCAAACGTTCAAAGTTTGCAAGGATGATGTCCGTTCATCTGCTGGAAATACGACCAGCGTTTTTATCACCCTGGTCTGCAGACAGAAGGTGAGGAGACGGCAGCCACACCTCCGCCCACACAAGTAAAAACACAACGCTGACAGGCATTCGATAAGACAACTCAAGCGCTGGAGAGACATGTACCTTCACTTCACATAAGAAACTTGTGCTTCACTCCCCGCCAGGTAGGACGTAGAGGTGCTGAACGGACGCGGCAGAGCTGCTTGAACCGTACACAAACAGCTAAGCTAGCGTTAGCTTGTATTTAGCTTAACGGTTGCTCGTAAACTCTGCTTGTTCACAAACCTGCTACTCTGATCCGACTGCTCACATTTCACCACGTATTACTCTTGCTACAGAGATCGTGATCTGTCTTTTAGGTGGTTTTAATATAGCTTTTCATGTAGTTTGTCTTCCTCCTCTTTATGTAGATTAGCTTCTGACTGCGTTACATAGAGCTGTCATCTTTTTGGCTGAGCTCTGAAAGGTCAGAGGTAAACGAGGTCAAAGTTTACGTAATTTTCATTAAAAGATGTGGAAAAGTTGTCAAGTTTACATGGCGGCTGAAGGGTATTGTTTCACAAGAAGTGACATTTGTATTTTTTGTGACTTTTGGTAAAAGCTGTTGTTGATGTTTGGTTTTATTTATTGTATTTTATTATTGACTGGATTTTGATAATGTGAACTTTGTCAAATCAGCAGAAGTCACTAGACTGGGGTTGCTTTGTTATTGAACAGTTTTGCTCAGCTAAATGAAAAACTGCTTGAACAGCACCTGTTTTAAGAGATCGTTCGTCCTTTTCAGGGGTATGGTTTTGAATAGGTAAATTGGTTTGTGTTACTTTTAATAACTTGAAAAATAGTTTGAATGATCTACATGGAAAAAAATGTATGATAAAATCGCTGAATAATAATTTCTAATGCTTCCTGTAGCTCTAAAATTGACTCAGCAGACAACTTCGAAGAACAACAGATCAGTATAGGGGTATATTTAATATGGCAGAAACACCCTGACAACCAACTCCACTGACCACCACGACACCACAACCCCTGATTCCTCCAGCCTAACACGGGGAAGCACCACACATTGCTGCCTGGTCTGTGGAAACACTGAATAATCACCATAAGATGCCACAAAGATTAATTTCTCCAATCTAAAAAGACGGTTCCTGTCCATCACAAGACAGAAAGGACATCACAGATCTGATATTTCCAGGGTGTGTTAGTCCTCCTGTCCACCAGGAGGCAGCCCTGAAATCTGGTTATGGTGAATTTTGGTTTCTTCCACCACCTCCCTTCTTCTTCAGCCACCAAATGCATCATGTTGTTACATAATTTTCTAATTGGTTGGTGCATTTTTCTACCAACAGTAAACGGGTTGTTAGGCTTTTGTGACACATTTTTTCTTGCTTAGGAGCACTTTCTATAGAATTCACTGTTTTTACTGTTTTTTCCTTCACCAAACGAGCATTAAATATGTATGTAATATCAGTTTGAAAACTAGGTTGTGTGTTTTATATAACAACTATTGACACAATTTGAAAATTGGTTTATAGTTTGAGAAGTTGTAATGGAGTCTCTACGTCGCTGCATTTAGCTGCTACGTCATCTTTAATCGGACATGTGATCTGGATGTACCAGCGTGTGCAACGGCCCCAGAGGGTTAAACAGTGTACACCAGTCGTTCCCAAACTCTCTAGGCCACAACCCTCAAGAAAACATATGTTGGTAATCGCGACCCACTATGACGACTGACTGCTTAATTGTTTGACATGCCAGGTGGTCATTGTGCATCCATTCTCTAAATGTAAGACTGGAAAACTGTCAGAATCCTGTATGCCCAAAAAAGACTTCTCTCACTGAGATAAAGCTAAATTGGGATTTTAAAAATAGCATCTGTAATAATTTTGTTTCTGGACATCTGGTGGTTAAAAAGAAATACTAAATATATGCTTTAGATTAGGGATGCACCGATGCATCGGCTGGACATCGGTATCGGCCGATGTTTGCCTTGTTTACTGCCATCGGCCAATAGAAATGACATTCGCCGATGGCAGTGGCCAATTATTATATAGCCTATATATATATACATATATATATATATATAATGATTTGCATGTGTCATCAACACTGTGCCCAAGAAAAACTCTTTTTCCCCCTCTTTTGGGCGGGTGGGGGGACATACTGGTAGAAGGCATCCGCGCACTTTCTTCAGTAGAGAAACGAAGATGGCGGCGGTCGTGTGGCAATATTTTACAGTTTCAGAAAAAGATCAGCTTTACGCAGTTTGCAGTACATGCTCCACAAATATTTTTTATTGGGCCATGAAAATAATCTTCTCACTGAGTATGTTTTTGTCTATTAGGCTAAAACCACTCAATTTTGTTGGGCAATATACTGAAGCATTCTTTTTAGTGATTATCAGTCCCAGGTTTTGAAAGGTTTTCAGAAAAGAGCTTGTTTTAACTAATGTCAACCACAAAGTGACATTAAAGGTTGTTTCTGTTTCATAAACTGGTCTGATTGAATTTGTGCTCATTGAAGGATGGACTGATGAGGAGCTGAAAGACTTGTAAATTTCTGTGGCACAAAGGAAGTAATAAATAAAAATAGAAAACATCGGCCATCGGCCAAGTTGTTATGTTAAACATCGGTATCGGTATCGGCCCAGACTTTCACAGTCGGTGCATCCCTACTTTAGATAAGTGTTTTTCAAACTTTTTGAGCCATGATCCCCAAAATAACATAGTTTGGTATTTAAAACACTAGTGTTGTTTGCAATTCAGTTTGCGATCCGGCGATGCATCACGATGGGTCACGTGACGATTTGGCATGCTTTTCCACGGAAAACGAAACCATAAAAAAAGTAGAAGGAACCATGACGCGCTCCCCGCCGCCACCTGGACAGTAGGAATGGGCGATATTTTATCGTGTGTGATATATGGTCAAAGAAATTCCCCACAATAACAATTTGAATTTATCGTGTTTAACGTGAGATGACAATTTATCAGTTTGTGTTTGCAGTTGCACTACTTTGGTTTTTTTAATAAGCCAAGTTAGTTTTGCTGTTTGCATGGTTTGAATAAATGTGGAGTTTGGTCTCTCATATTTCAGACTTGTTTCAGACTCTAACAAAACTCCGGACAAGACATTTGCGATCCGA
>JALJCO010005577.1:0-29427 GCA_023101725.1 Atherinomorus stipes
CCGTACCACACGGTGATGCTGCAGCAGGATGAGGTGCGAACTCCGTACCACACGGTGATACTGCAGCAGGATGGGGTGCAGACTCCGTACCACACGGTGATACTGCAGCAGGATGAGGTGCAGACTCCGTACCACCACGGTGATACTGCAGCAGGATGAAGTGCAGACTCCGTACCACACGGTGATGCTGCAGCAGGATGAGGTGCAGACTCCGTACCACACGGAGATGCTGCAGCAGGATGAGGTGCAGACTCAAGTACCCTGCAGTGACGCTGCAGCAGGATGAGGGTGCAGACTCCGTACCACACGGTGACGCTGCAGCAGGATGAGGTGCAGACTCCGTACCACACGGTGACGCTGCAGCAGGATGAGGTGCAGACTCCGTACCACACTGGGTGATGCTGCAGCAGGATGAGGTGCAGACTCCGTACCACACGGTGATGCTGCAGCAGGATGAGGTGCAGACTCCGTACCACACGGTGATGCTGCTGGGGGATGAGGTGCAGACTCAGTACCACACGGTGACGCTGCAGCAGGATGAGGTGCAGACTCCGTACCGTTACGGTGATGCTCAGCAGGATGTGGTGCAGACTCCGTACCTTACGGAGATGCTGCAGCAGGATGAGTGCAGACTCCGTACCACACGGTGATGCTGCAGCAGGATGAGGTGCAGACTCCGTACCACACGGTGATGCTGCAGCAGGATGAGGTGCAGACTCCGTACCACACGGTGATGCTGCAGCAGGATGAGGTGCAGACTCCGTACCGCACGGTGATGCTGCTGGTCAGGATGCTCTCCATGGTGCCCCTCAAGAAGCAGTGCATGATGGGAGATGGGGCTCTTGCTCTGTTGGGCTTTCTTGGACAGGTACGTGGTGTCCCAGGACAGGTCTTGGGAGATGTGGACAACCAGGAACTTGGTGCTGCACCCGCTCCACCTCAGCACCGTTGATGATCAGTGGAGCATGCTGGACAGGCCCTCTCCTGAAGTCCACCACCATCTCCTTCATCTTATCCACGTTCAGATGGAGATGCTTGTCCTTGCACCACGTGTCCAGGCGGCTCACCTCACTCTTGTACTTTGTCTCATCGATGTTGTTGATGAGACCCCCCATCTGCCAACTTAATGAAGAGGTTGGAGCTGGATGTTGGAATGCAGTCGTGGGTCAGCAGAGTGAAGAGGAGGGGGCTCAGCTGAACACGGCTCAGCTGAAACCGCTGAACACGGAGGCGTGATGGTGCTGGAGGTGTTGCTGCCGACCCAAACTGCCTGTGGTCTCCCCATCAGGAAGTCCAGCAGCCAGTTACAAAGGGAGGTGTTGAGTCCCAGCTGGACCAGTGTGATGATGAGCTGCCGGGGGATGATGGTGTTGAATGCTGGGCTGAAGGAGATCCGCTTTAGGACTCAGTCCTACACTTTGCTAAAAGTGTGAGTGAGATGAAGGTGTAATAGCTTTTTTAACTCCAGCTTTTACTGTAGAATACTTTTGCTCATAAGTTGACTCTTCAGAGTGATCTTGGGACTAATTCTAAGAAGTTTGATGAATACGGCCCCTGATGATTCAGATGATTTTCCATTTTGTTCTTTTTCGTAAAACCTTTAAGCTCAACAAGGATGTTGTTTCATTTTCCACGACTCTACACAGCTACAAACTTTTAGAATTGTACCAAAAAGAAAAAAATTCTCAGAAAATAGCAACGCACTACTATTTATCACATAAACCCTACTGTTCTACATATCAGAGAACAAACAGTATGTTCCATCAACTGGATAAACTTGATTCAAAATAAAGCAATAACTTTCTTTTGGAACTGCTGTGAAAAGGTGGCCAAGTGCTGAGTAAAAATAAAACAATCATTTCCTGTTGGATCAGCACACAGAAGATGCTGCATGAAACAGAGTCACTCATGACTGATTTGATCACAAGACAAGAAAAGTTTGAGTTTTCTGTACCTTGTGTGTTCGCCCTTCGATCATTGCACGTGTATGAGCATGCTTACAGTGAGCATACGCGTTTGTCAAATGACACTTCCACATTTCTCAGCCGTGAGGATCCAGTCTTACAAACATCTGCATCCTCTCCAAACTTAATGAAACAACAAACGATGGATGACTCACTGTAATGTAGACGCTCTTGCCAGTCCCGGTGGGGCCGATGAAAATAGTTGGCTTCTGGTGAGTGACGAGGAGCTCCATCAACGCCATGTATCGCACAGTGTTCTCCGTGGGAACGATGATCTGGTTGAACTGCATATCCTTGCAGATGGGGGGAGCAGTTTTTAGCTCCTCCGTCCAAAGCTACCACGTTCCTGGGCCCTGGATTACGTTAAAAAGGAACTGTTGAGCCGAAGAGATCGCTGTCCACTGTGCACAAAGTGTAACCCTGTGTTTACACTGGACACAAATTAAATTATTCATGCGAATAAATTACATGTTAAACCAATGAACAGACACAAATAGACACACATTTGACACAACTTTGCTGCGCAACAAGCACCAAACGCGCATATAATTTCGCGTGAATGGTGCGTCCTCTTTTTCTGAATGGGGGTTTTTTTCCTCTTTTCCCCCTTGTTGAAGAAGAACTGGTGGGGTTTTTTCCACCGGAATAATATTAAATTAAATGAGTTGTTTCACCGGCCTCGCTCTGCACGCTGTTCTCTTCTGAAGAGTTTGGTCTCAGACTGGTGTAGTATTTAGTTTGGTCTCAGACTGGTGTAGTATTTAGTTTGGTCTCAGACTGGTGTAGTATTTAGTTTGGTCTCAGACTGGTGTAGTATTCAGTTTGGTCCCAGACTGGTGTAGTATTCAGTTTGGTCTCAGACTGGTGTAGTATTCAGTTTGGTCTCAGACTGGTGTAGTATTCAGTTTGGTCTCAGACTGGTGTAGTATTCAGTTTGGTCTCAGACTGGTGTAGTATTTAGTTTGGTCTCAGACTGGTGTAGTATTCAGTTTGGTCTCAGACTGGTGTAGTATTTAGTTTGGTCTCAGACTGGTGTAGTATTTAGTTTGGTCTCAGACTGGTGTAGTATTCAGTTTGGTCTCAGACTGGTGTAGTATTCAGTTTGGTCTCAGACTAGTGTAGTATTTAGTTTGGTCTCAGACTGGTGTAGTATTCAGTTTGGTCTCAGACTAGTGTAGTATTTAGTTTGGTCCCAGACTGGTGTAGTATTCAGTTTGGTCTCAGACTAGTGTAGTATTCAGTTTGGTCCCAGACTGGTGTAGTATTCAGTTTGGTCTGAGACTAGTGTAGTATTTAGTTTGGTCTCAGACTGGTGTAGTATTCAGTTTGGTCTCAGACTAGTGTAGTATTTAGTTTGGTCTCAGACTGGTGTAGTATTCAGTTTGGTCTCAGACTGGTGTAGTATTCAGTTTGGTCTCAGACTGGTGTAGTATTCAGTTTGGTCTCAGACTGGTGTAGTATTCAGTTTGGTCTCAGACTGGTGTAGTATTTAGTTTGGTCTCAGACTGGTGTAGTATTCAGTTTGGTCTCAGACTGGTGTAGTATTCAGTTTGGTCTCAGACTGGTGTAGTATTTAGTTTGGTCTCAGACTGGTGTAGTATTTAGTTTGGTCTCAGACTGGTGTAGTATGCAGTTTGGTCTGAGACTAGTGTAGTACTTAGTTTGGTCTCAGACTAGTGTAGTATGCAGTTTGGTCTGAGACTAGTGTAGAATTTAGTTTGGTCTCAGACTGGTGTAGTATTCAGTTTGGTCTCAGACTAGTGTCCTGCTCAGTTTGGTCTCAGACTGGTGTAGTATTCAGTTTGGTCTCAGACTAGTGTAGTATTTAGTTTAGGTCCCAGACTGGTGTAGTATTCAGTTTGGTCTCAGACTAGTGTAGTATTCAGTTTGGTCTCAGACTGATGTAGTATTCAGTTTGGTCTGAGACTAGTGTAGTATATCAGTTTGGTCTCAGACTGGTGTAGTATTCAGTTTGGTCTCAGACTGGTGTAGTATTCAGTTTGGTCCCAGACTAGTGTAGTATTTACTTTGGTCTCAGACTGGTGTAGTATTCAGTTTGGTCTCAGACTGGTGTAGTATGCAGTTTGGTCTGAGACTAGTGTAGAATTTAGTTTGGTCTAAGATTAGTGTAGTATTCAGTTTGGCCTCAGACTGGTGTAGTATTTAGTTTGGTCTCAGACTGGTGTAGTATTCAGTTTGGTCTGAGACTAGTGTAGTATTTAGTTTGGTCTCAGACTAGTGTAGTATTCAGTTTTGGTCTCAGACTAGTGTTGTATTCAGTTTGGTCTCAGACTGGTGTAGTATTTAGTTTGGTCTCAGACTGGTGTAGTATTTAGTTTGGTCTCAGACTAGTGTAGTGTTTAGTTTGGTCTCAGACTGGTGTAGTATTCAGTTTGGTCTCAGACTGGTGTAGTATTCAGTTTGGTCTCAGACTGGTGTAGTATTTAGTTTGGTCTCAGACTGGTGTAGTATTCAGTTCGGTCTCAGACTGGTGTAGTATTCAGTTTGGTCTCAGTCTAGTGTAGTATTGAGTTTGGTCTCAGACTAGTGTAGTACTTCGTTTGGTCTCAGACTGGTGTAGTATGCAGTTTGGTCTGAGACTAGTGTAGTACTTAGTTTGGTCTCAGACTGGTGTAGTATTCAGTTTGGTCTCAGACTGGTGTAGTATTCAGTTTGGTCTGAGACCGGTGTAGTATTCAGTTTGGTCTCAGACTAGTGTAGTATTCAGTTTGGTCTCAGACTGGTGTAGTATTCAGTTTGGTCTCAGACTGGTGTAGTATTCAGTTTAGTCTCAGACTGGTGTAGTATTCAGTTTGGTCTCAGACTGGTGTAGTATTGAGTTTGGTCTCAGACTAGTGTAGTATTCAGTTTGGTCTCAGACTGGTGTAGTATGCAGTTTGGTCTGAGACTAGTGTAGTATTCAGTTTGGTCTCAGACTGGTGTAGTATTCAGTTTGGTCTCAGACTAGTGTAGTATTCAGTTAGGTCTCAGACTGGTGTAGTATTCAGTTTGGTCTCAGACTGGTGAAGTATTCAGTTTGGTCTCAGACTGGTGTAGTATTTAGTTTGGTCTCAGACTGGTGTAGTCTTCAGTTTGGTCTGAGACTGGTGTAGTATTTAGTTTGGTCTCAGACTGGTGTAGTATTTAGTTTGGTCCCAGACTGGTGTAGTATTCAGTTTGGTCTCAGACTAGTGTAGTATTTAGTTTGGTCTCAGACTAGTGTAGTATTCAGTTCGGTCACAGACTGGTGTAGTATTCAGTTTGGTCTCAGACCAGTGTAGTATTCAGTTAGGTCTCAGACTGGTGTAGTATTCAGTTTGGTCTCAGACTGGTGTAGTATTCAGTTTGGTCTCAGACTGGTGTAGTATTCAGTTTGGTCTCAGACTGGTGTAGTATTCAGTTTGGTCTCAGACTAGTGTAGTATTCAGTTTGGTCTGAGACTAGTGTAGTATTTAGTTTGGTCTCAGATTAGTGTAGTACTCAGTTTGGCCTCAGACTGGTGTAGTATGCAGTTTGGTCTGAGACTCGTGTAGTATTTAGTTTGGTCACAGACTAGTGTAGTATTCAGTTTGCTCTCAGACTGGTGTAGTATTCAGTTTGGTCTCAGACTGGTGTAGTATTCAGTTTGGCCTCAGACTAGTGTAGTATTCAGTTTGGTCTCAGACTAGTGTAGTATTCAGTTCAGTCTCAGACTAGTGTAGTATTCAGTTTGGTCTCAGTCTAGTGTAGTATGCAGTTTGGTCTGAGGCTAGTGTAGTATTTAGTTTGGTCTCTGACTGGTGTAGTACTCAGTTTCGTCCCAGACTGGTGTAGTATTCAGTTTGGTCACTGGATGAGTCCAGTACCAGGAGTTCAGTCTCAGCTGATGGAAACAAACACTCGCTCTGTGTTGTGATCAGGATGAAAGCAGCAGGAAAGCGTCAGTTAGGAGTTACATTTAATCAGCTGGTTTAATCCTGAAAGGTGGAGGCGATGAGATGGCAGAGACTCGTTAAACTGAGCTACAACAGCTAGCTTACTGTCAGCAGTTCTTTATCTGGAAGTTGGAAGTTGTTGGAAGTTTAGCTGGAATTTCCAATTTGCTGCAGCTAGCTTACTCACCAAAGGCAGATAGACAGATGGCTCAGTAGCTGGAATACAGCACCTGAAAAAGATGGTGCCAGTGTGGGTGGCTGGCTGTCTGCTGCTCCTGCATTGTTTGTTTGTTTTTTTGTTTTTAGCCATTGGCACTGAACAGATTGAGTCCCAGCTGGTTTATGATCGCCAGACTTTTTTGTTGCTTGGACATTTCTCTGCCTGCAATCATGATGACAGAAATACTCTGCCTCCACACCTGGCGGGGATTCCTCACCTGTGCTGGACCTCGGCCCTACCTTCTCGGCGGAAGCATCCACGTCGCCGCGGCTGTCGTGGTGGTCGGCTGGTGAGGCTGAAGCTCCAGCTGTCCTGCTCTTCGTCCACTTCCCGGACAGGATATGGATTATTGCATTCCAGCATGGTGTCCCGGCGCTTCCTCGACCCCATCGCCACCTGTTTGGTGCCCATTGCTGGTTTTATGGAGGGATTTCAGCTTCGCCGCCTCTGTCCTTCTTGCGTCTCTCAGTGCGGGGTGGACCATCGGTTCCTAAGGATGTTACTCCGGGCTTCCCGAGCGACTGGACTGCGGTCCCCAGCACTTTCTCGGATTGGCTTGGTGAACACCAGATCCCTGGCTAACAAAACTTTCATCCTGAGGGATTTCTTCAGCTCCCGCGTCCTGGATTTCCTCTGTGTGACAGAGACTTGGATCGGTGCCGGTGAGTCCAGCGCTCTGGTCGAGCGTTTACCCTCCGACTGTTCTTATTTTAACTCCCCACGGGCATCGGGTTCCATAGGGCTCCGTATTAGGTCCCCTGCTTTTTTCTTTGTATTTATTGCCCCTGGGATCCATCCTGAGAAGGCTGGCATCTCTTTTCATTTCTATGCTGATGATAGTCAGATTTATGTGCCTATTAAAAAAAAAAAGATCCTCTGCCGCTGGCAGTTTGATGACATTCTGGTTGGTTTAACTTTCATAATGAGAAAATGAAGTGGTGGTGTTTGGTCCAGTAACTTATGATCCCCCCGTTGACTTGAGCCTTTTTACAGCAAGTAGTCTCAAACTTGGGTTTTAAGATGGAAAGTGATTTTAAATTGGATCGGCAGATCAGCTCTGTAGTGATGTCCCTTGGAAGCGGCCGCCATCCAGAGAATCTGGTGGACCCAAATATGGTGGTGTCTTTATTTCTCCAACTTCCAAAGCAGGAACAACGCTGCAACTCTCTCAAAGTACTAAAATAACAGGGTTCTGCCATGTTCACCTGACTGAGGTGACTGACGGGTGACAAACCACCATCCCTCTCTCCAGAAAGTTCAACCTGATGCTCAAATGAAGCATCTTATTCTAGCGTATTATTCGCTCCATTCAAGCAAAAAAAATTCCTGAATCAAGCGAGTAAACATCCGGCATTCGCGCGTTGAAATCTAGGCATATGCAAATGGAGATGTCCGGTGTGAACACAGGGTAAGAGATCTTTTATAGATTATTGACTCTTTGGAATAACCTGCTTCAAACCCTCAGGTGCATTTACAGCAAATTATCTTTTAACCTGTTGTTATTTTAGCGTACCACCCACAAGACGCCATATATTTTTCATAACTAAATATGTATTTTGCTCAGTGTACATTCTAAGTACCTACACATGTTATACACCATTGGAAAGCTGAGATTCTTGAGATTTCAATGATCTAATCCATTCCAGGCTGTAATCATAACTGTAGATTCAGAAAACATTTCTTTCAAACCAGCCACAAATACAAAAATTTATGTATTTTACCTTTGAAACTGTACTGTAGTCCAGTGACAGGTGTTACTGCAACAAAAACGGTCCTTTTACATCAGCAAAGGTACAGTAGAAGTATTCCAGTAAATTAGTTGGTCCACAGGCAGTCTTTCATCCATAAAGGCCCATTTATCACGGCCGTAAGCGTGAATAATATCTATCTGATGCACATATATTCCATATGTTTCCCACCGCAGCGCCGGTTAGCCGCATCCTGTTAGCCGCTAAGTGCTACCACGTCGTCTCTGAGCTCTGACCTTTTGATTGACATATCATTTACTCCAATAGACCACTGTTTACTCTCCCTGTATGGCACAACATCCAATGAAGACAGGTGTGTGAAAAAGTGCCCACCCCTATTCCTTCGTCTTAAGCTGAAGCCACGTGCGGTGAATTTTACAAATGACTGACAGATTGAATAGACAATGGAATTGTAAATACACTGATTTACTGTTTGATGGGTTAGGCCCTCTCCCAACCCACTCAGGAGCTTTACTGCTGTGCGTAAGAGATGCTGCTCACACAGGAGAAGTTTTGTTTATGGAGAAAATGTATTTGTTGACTGCTACTCTTTTTCAGTAATACTTACAATAAATCAGGATGTAGGGTAAGATAGTCCCAACTGGAACCTTTCATTTGAGCCTAAGGTCATGACTGTATGTTGAAGCTTTCCAGAATAACAGCCAATATATGACTAATGGTTACCAAGGGTCTCTAGGTGGCACGCACTTAGTTCGCCTGGTCCTATCTTTGGAGAAACTTCTGTAAAATACTCATTTCATGTTGTATGACAGTCAAATATGAACTGCCAGTAGAAAAGACTTCAAGCTGTGCCCTCATTGTATTTTCCAGTCCACCACCTAAACTTAAAGTCATTTTGAAGGCAAATGTTTTTGGAAAATAAAAAAAGGCTGACATAAAATGAATCAGTTTCACTGTATTTAAACCACTGTTATTCAGTTCCAGTGGTAGTTAGACCAATTCTAACTGCTGGGGAAAAATTTTAGAATATTACCTATCAAAAGAGCCCTCAACCATGTTTGTACTCATAATGGTAAAAGAACAGCTTGAAATTTACTTTAGGTGTGCTTTTTTCAGGCGTTTTATGTGAAAAGTTAAAGATTCCAATAAAAAGAGTCTGAGACTCCATCTAATGCCTTGAAGTGTTTTTGTGTTATCAGCAGTTTTGTTTTATTTATTCTTTTTTTTGTGCATTCTCTGATAATCTACGAACTACTGTGTGTTGAGAAATGTCATTTTTGGAAATTTTGTATTTCTGACTGTCCTGTAATGTATTTGTAATGTATGTTTTTAATTTGGACCCCAGGAAAACTAGCTGCTTGCCATGACAACAACTATTTAAAAAAAAAAAAAATTGTGATACTGTTTAGATCCCAGAGGAGAAATGAGGGCTCTGCATTTCACCCATCTCTGAAGTATCAGAGAGCAGTGGGCTGCTACTTAAAGTGCCCGGCGAGCAGTGGTTTGTGGGGGTTAAGGACCTTGCTCAGGGGTCCACAGTGGTTCACCTGAGTGTTGTGACGCGGACACTGAACCCAGGTCCTCTGCGCCAAAGCCCGCGACATTGCCACCAGGCCACCCACTTCACCAATGATGATGATAATATAATAAAATTACAAATGAGCTCAGCCTTTTCTCCCTGTTTCCCTTTCTTCAGAAGAGCTTCGTCAGAGCCAACCTTCCATGGAAACCAATGTAAGGAGGCTTCAGTTAACAGTTCGTCAGAGCCAACCTTCCATGGAAACCAATGTAAGGAGGCTTCAGTTAACAGTTCGTCAGAGCCAACCTTCCATGGAAACCAATGTAAGGAGGCTTCAGTTAACAGTAGATGAAACAACTGAGGGTCCAGTTCCATTTGTCTGTGTCAGGTCTTCGCTGCATTAGTGTAGATAGTTTTTGTTTTGTTTTGTTGCCTGTTACTTCTTTTACAGTTCCACTTACCCATTTTCCTCATATTTTTCAGGACATGCTATGCAGAGATACGTAAAGTTCTGGACAATGACTGTTTTGGAATATCTTTGCCGATATAAATAAAAGTGTCTGTCTGCTAAACACGTTGTGTGTTTGCAACAGGCTGTTAGTGCAAAGATACAATTTAAAATTGTCTGTGAAGTTATGTGTTGATGTGGCTCAGGTGTTTTTTTTACTGTAAATCTTCCATATTTGTACTTTTCATTGCATGGTGTAATTATTAAATTTTTGTCTCAATAATGCAAAGTACAATGGAAATTTATCCCATCTTTTTCATATACAGCTCACAAAGAAGTAAACCACAAATTACTCCAAGCAAGACACAGATTAAAATTTCATTTCTCAACTGCACAAGTTTCAGAAGCAGACTTACCTCTTTAAGGAAACAATACTGGTATACAGTTCCCTCACTGGGCAAGGGGACAGTCAGTTGTTTAGGTGGAGCCTCAGCGGTCGCCAGAATGCCGTAACGGGTCAACGTTTCCTCGCTTAAGGAGCCATTTAGTAACTCTCTGACAAAAGCGTCAAACCTGACCCGGCCTGAATCATCACAGCTAGCCCCCACTGACCACACCAAGCAGAACACAAAGATACCCTTTGTAGAAGAGAAGGACAATCGTTACACACTTTCCTTATCAAACTGTATCAATATGTTCAGACAATGTCTGTTCAATAAAATCAACGATGGGAAAAAATTACAGTTAAAAAGGCATTTAAATCGATCCATCCATCCACCTATCTATCTACATATCTGTCCACATCTCTTTCTCTCTCTCTCTCTCTCTCTCTCTCTCTCTCAGGTCTTATTGGTTTATAGTGAATATCAGTTATTCAGCCAAGTCTCCCATTTTCGGCGGGTATCTTCTATATTTTAACCCTCTCTCCAGCCGACTTCCCGTATTAGCATTTTCCTGTGAATCTCCCATATTTACAAGACATTAAAAAAGGCCCTCTGCCTCTGCAAACTGAGCTCTGTCATAAGTTTCTACCACCTGCAGGAGCCTTGGTGAATTATTACGACTAATTGATTACAACAAAATTAACACGTTAAAAAATGTACGGATTTATCGCAGTTTGCGTTGGGAGCAAAACTGAACGTTTGTCACTGCCGAGTTTCTGGTACACCCAATTACACTGACAGACGACACAACTCAATAACTTTGTTGCTAAATTTAGTGAGTTTTCAGACCCTCTGATAACTTCTTTTATAGCACAGCTAGCAAAACTCATTGTGAGATCGGCCATGTTGGAAAGGCTGTTGATGAGGCGTGAGCGCCCCCTTGTGGCAGAATTGTGTATCTGCGCTACTGAGCACATGATGTCAGGATGCAGAAATGAAACTTGTGAGCAGCAGTGAGCACGAGGAGAGAAGACTGTTGGACAGATTTCTAGTGAATATAAAACGTCTTTTATAGCGCAGCCAGCAAAAATACTGGTGACATTTTCTGGTGTTATTGTAGAATTTTAGGCCCTGATTTACAAAAGGTTTGTGTGTACTAAAACAAGTGCTAACTTGATTGCAATAATCGGCCGTAGCTGATTTACTAACATGGCACAATGAGGTAAACGGGCAAAAAGGCCTCCGTTATACATTCTGCGGACCTCCTGACGTGATCTGGTCCACGTGGACCTCCTGAAGTGACCTGGTCCATGTGGACCTCCTGACACCAGGACCAGGTCATTCTGCGTGTCTGCTGTAGATGAATATTCAACCAGGGCATTTCTGACAGAACGGGCAAAATATTGGGAGGAGAAAACAGAACACCTCAGCTTTGCACAACCAAAGTGATTTATCAATTGTGCAACGGTTGCTACAGTAAATTTGCACATCCAAAAACAGGTTTAGTAGATGTGAAAAGGAGGTATTAACTGGCAGCTTTACACGCTGGTAGCTGTAGGAGAGCGACAAGTCACTGCTGCAAAGGACTACAGACATGCAACATTGGGTCAGAAATGATTTCTCATGAGGTGTGAGGACAACACATCATGTTTTCATTATTTAATCAATAACACGGCAAACATCGCTATTTAACAGATTTATTCCAGACAAATGGATCATTTGCAGCTAGGATGATATAAGTTAAAACTGATTATTAATGTCTTTATTTTCCTTTTTTTCACAAATGTCATACTTTTTCTGCTTCTGCTGCTCTGCAGCTGCTGGCAGCCTGGAACTGTGCCACAGCGCATGCTAATAAATGTCACACTATCTTCAAGCTTTCATCCATTCCAATAGAAACTCCCTATCCATGTCCTTATAAACTGGCCTCTTCTTAGGCTCTGTGGGGATGTTGTATTGTTTTTATTTTGTAAAATCTGTACTTATTTTATGTTCTATTTTATTTTCCTTTACTGCTGACGGGTAGAATTTGCAACCTGCTCTTTAACCTTCCATGGCAAAGCAGTAGTGCCGCTAAATCCTCATATACAGTTTTGTGAAGTGTTTGCTCCCTTCCTGATTTCTTACTTTTTTGCATGTTGGCCACACTTAAAGTGGAAATGCAACGCTCAACCAACCCAACTTTATTTACCAGACTGAGTCCTGGTCTTATCAATAATTACATACCAAATGTGAAAAATAGAAGCATAAAAAAGAAAAACTTTGCAAAGTTTGACGTTTTTAGAACAAGGCCGCCATTTTACAGTACTCTAAGCGTTGACATCACCGGGTTGGTTTCCCTCCGACTCCACATTAAATCAACAGGAATCAGCAGCTACGCGGCTCCATGATTAACAAGCTGGAACATGTTTCAGAAGATTAATATGATTAAAAGTGAAGCTGGGAGGCCGGTCCAGCATCCAGATCCTGTACCAACGCTTACAGGCCATCACACCGTGTGACTGAGGAGAGAGGACGAGACCTGGTCCTGGTGTCAGGAGGTCCACATGGACCAGGTCACGTCAGGAGGTCCACGTGGACCAGATCACGTCAGGAGGTCCACGTGGACCAGATCACGTCAGAAGGTCCACGTGGACCAGATCACGTCAGGAGGTCCACGTGGACCAGATCACACAAGGAGGTCCACATGGACCAGATCACACAAGGAGGTCCACATGTACCAGATCACACAAGGAGGTCGACATGTACCAGATCACATCAGGAGGTCCACGTGGACCTGATCACGTCAGGAGGTCCACATGGACCAGATCACGTCAGGAGGTCCACATGTGCCAGATCACATCAGGAGGTCAACATTGACCAGGTCACGTCAGGAGGTCCACGTGGACCAGATCACGTCAGGAGGTCCACATGGACCAGATCATGTCAGGATGTCCACGTGGACCAGGTCACATCAGGAGGTCCACGTGGACCAGCTCACGTCAGGAGGTCCACATGGACCAGGTCACGTCAGGAGGTCTAAATGGATCAGGTCACGTCAGGAGGTCCACGTGGACCAGGTCACAGGATGTCTACAAGGTCCAGATCACGTCACGAGGTCCACATGGACCAGATCCCGTCAGGAGCTTCACGTGGACCAGGTCATGTCAGGAGGTCCACATGGACCAGATCACGTCAGGAGCTTCACGTGGACCAGGTCATGTCAGGAGGTCCACATGGACCAGATCACGTCGATGCTGGTACGTACTGATGCTGGTACGTACTGATGCTGGTACAGACTGACGCTGGTACAGACTGACGCTGGTACAGACTGATGCTGGTACGTACTGATGCTGGTACAGACTGACGCTGGTACAGACTGATGCTGGTACATACTGATGCTGGTACAGACTGACGTGGGTACAGAATGATGCTGGTACATACTGATGCTGGTACAGACTGACGTGGGTACAGACTGATGCTGGTACAGACTGATGCTGGTACAGACTGATGCTGGTACGTACTGATGCTGGTACAGATTGATGCTGGTACAGATTGATGCTGGTACAGACTGATGTTGGTACAGACTGATGCTGGTACAGACTGATGTTAGTACGTACTGATGTTGGTACGTACTGATGCTGGTACGTACTTATGTTGGTACGTACTAATGCTGGTACGTACTGATGCTGGTACGTACTGATGCTGGTACAGACTGATGTTGGTACGTACTTATGCTGATACAGACTGATGCTGGTACGTACTGATGCAGGTACAGACTGATGCAAGTACAGACTGATGCTGGTACGTACTGATGCAGGTACAGACTGATGCAAGTACAGACTGATGCAGGTACAGACTGATGCAGGTACAGACTGATGCAGGTACGTACTGATGCTGGTACAGACTGATGCTGGCATATACTGATGCTGGTACAGACTGATGCTGGTACGTACTGATGCTGGTATATACTGATGCTGGTACAGACTGATGCTGGTATGTAATGTTGCTGGTACATACTGATGCTGGTACAGACTGATGCTGGTGTGTAATGATGCTGGTACAGACTGATGCTGGTGTGTAATGATGCTGGTACAGACTGATGCTGGTACGTACTGATGCTGGTACAGACTGATGTTGGTACAGACCGATGCTGGTACAGACTGATGCTGGTACAGACTGATGTTGGTACGTACTGATGTTGGTACGTACTGATGCTGGTACGTACTGATGCTGGTACGTACTGATGTTGGTACGTACTAATGCTGGTACGTACTGATGCTGGTACAGACTGATGTTGGTACGTACTGATGCTGATACAGACTGATGCTGGTACGTACTGATGTTGGTACAGACTGATGTTGGTACGTACTGATGCTGGTACAGACTGATGCTGGTACAGACTGATGTTGGTACGTACTGATGTTGGTACGTACTGATGCTGGTACGTACTGATGTTGGTACGTACTAATGCTGGTACGTACTGATGCTGGTACGTACTGATGCTGGTACAGACTGATGTTGGTACGTACTGATGCTGATACAGACTGATGCTGGTACGTACTGATGCAGGTACAGACTAATGCAGGTACGTACTGATGCTGGTACAGACTGATGCTGGTACCGACTGATGCTGGTACAGACTGATGCTGGTACGTACTGATTTTGGTACGTACTGATGGTGGTACGTACTGATGGTGGTACGTACTGATGCTGGTGCATACTGATGCTGGTACATACTGATGCTGTACGTACTGATGCTGGTACGTACTGATGCTGGTACGTACTGATGCTGGTGCATACTGATGCTGGTACATACTGATGCTGTACGTACTGATGCTGGTACGTACTGATGCTGGTACAGACTGGTGCTGGTACAGACTGATGCTGGTACGTACTGATGCTGGTAAAGACTGGTGCTTGTACAGACTGATGCTGGTACGTACTGATGCTGGTACAGACTGATGTTGGTACTAGTGATGCTGGTACGTCCTGATGCTGGTACAGACTGATGCTGGTACGTACTGATGCTGGTATAGACAGATGCTGGTACAGACTGATGCTGGTACGTACTGATGCTGGTACAGACTGATGCTGGTACGTACTGATGCTGGTATAGACTGATGCTGCTTTGTACTGATGCTGGTACTAGTGATGCTGGTACGTTCTAAAGCTGGTACAGACTGATGCTGGTACGTTCTGATGCTGGTACATACTGATGCTGGTACAGACTGATGCTGGTACGTTCTAAAGCTGGTACAGACTGATGCTGGTACGTTCTGATGCTGGTAAAGAGTGGTGCTGGTACAGACTGATGCTGGTACGTACTGATGCTGGTACAGACTGATGTTGGTACTAGTGATGCTGGTACGTCCTGATGCTGGTACAGACTGATGCTGGTACATACTGATGCTGGTATAGACAGATGCTGGTACAGACTGATGCTGGTACGTACTGATGCTGGTACAGACTGATGCTGGTACGTACTGATGCTGGTATAGACTGATGCTGCTATGTACTGATGCTGGTACTAGTGATGCTGGAACGTTCTAAAGCTGGTACAGACTGATGCTGGTACGTTCTGATGCTGGTACATACTGATGCTGGTACAGACTGATGCTGGTACGTTCTAAAGCTGGTACAGACTGATGCTGGTACGTTCTGATGCTGGTACATACTGATGCTGGTACAGACTGATGCTGGTACGTTCTGATGCTGGTACAGACTGATGCTGGTACAGACTGATGCTGGTACGTACTGATGCTGGTAAGTAGAGATGCTGGTATATACTGATGCTGGTACAGACTGATGCTGGTATGTAATGTTGCTGGTACATACTGATGCTGGTAGAGACTGATGCTGGTGTGTAATGATGCTGGTACAGACTGATGCTGGTATATACTGATGCTGGCACAGACTGATGCTGGTACGTACTGATGCTGGTATATACTGATGCTTGTACAGACTGATGCTGGTATGTAATGTTGCTGGTACATACTGATGCTGGTACAGACTGATGCTGGTGTGTAATGATGCTGTTACAGACTGATGCTGGTACGTACTGATGCTGGTACAGACTGATGCTGGTACGTACTGATGCTGATACAGACTGATGCTGGTACGTACTGATGTTGGTACGTACTAATGCTGGTACATACTGATGTTGGTACAGACTGATGCTGGTACATACTGATGCTGGTACATACTGATGCTGGTACAGACTGATGCTGGTACAGACTGATGCTGGTACGTACTGATGCTGGTACATACTGATGCTGGTACATACTGATGCTGGTGTGTAATGACGCTGGTACAGACTGATGCTGGTGTGTAATGATGCTGGTACAGACTGATGCTGGTACGTACTGATGCTGGTACAGATTGATGCTGGTACAGACTGATGTTGGTACAGACTGATGCTGGTACAGACTGATGCTGGTACAGACTGATGTTGGTACAGACTGATGCTGGTACAGACTGATGTTAGTACGTACTGATGTTGGTACGTACTGATGCTGGTACGTACTGATGTTGGTACGTACTAATGCTGGTACGTACTGATGCTGGTACAGACTGATGTTGGTACGTACTGATGCTGATACAGACTGATGCTGGTACGTACTGATGCAGGTACAGACTGATGCTGCAGACCGGACCGGTCGGTGAGTGGATGTCTCCGGCTGTGATATTAAAACACTCAGAGCAGCTGCAGGCTTTCGTCTGAGGATCTTTAGCTACCAGACTCCAGGTCTCCTGATCATTTTCCTCATTTTCTCTAGAAAATTCTCACCTCATTATCTGGAGTCAGGGAGGTTCCAGCAGGACCGGTTTCTGGTTCAGATGGAGGTTGTTAACTGTTCTGTCTTTAGCTTAAACTTTGGAAAACTTGCTTTTAGACCAGGAGGATACAGTAGTGGTTCCCCTTTTGTCTTTTCTTCTCCTTTGGCTCTCCAGTCTCCGTCATTCAGCTGTTATCTTTATAATTGTGGACCGGACCAGAGGACTCTTATTCAGGACCGCAGGACTAACCAACCTGGTGACGTCAGAGCTTAGAGCACTGCAAGATGGCGGCGCCCTTGTCCTAAAAACGTCAAACTTTGCAACATTTTTCTTTTATATGCTTATATTTTTTAGGTTTAGTATATAGGTATATTTGGTTGGTTGAGCGTTGCATTTCCACTTTAAATGTTTCAGGTCATCAAACATTTTTAAATACACTGCCCGGCCAAAAAAAAAGTCGCCAACAAAAAAAGGTTTAACATTTAACATTTGGTTGGACCGCCTTTAGCTTTGATTGCGTCAGTATTCGCTGTGTTTCCAGAAGCTTCTGCAATGTCACCAGATTTATTTGCATCCTGTTGCATCAATTTTTCACCAAGATCTTGATGATGATTGTAGAGTCTGACCACAGCACATCCCAAAGATTCTCAATGGGGTTCAGGTCTGGACTCTGTGGGGGCCAATCCATATGTGAAAATGATGTCTGATGATCCCTGAACCATCTTTCACAATCTGAGCCCAATAAATTCTGGCACGGTCATCTTGGAATATGGCCGTGCCATCAGGAAAGAAACATCCATTGATGGAATAACCTGCTCATTCAGTATATTCAGGTATCAGCTGACCTCATTATCTGAGCTCATGTTGCTGAACCTGGACCTGAGCAACTGCAGCAACCCCAGATCATCACACTGCCCCCACAGGCTCATACAGTAGCACTAGGCATGATGCTGCATCACTTCATCTGCCTTTCCGGCCACATTTCTTCCTGGAAGACGATGGTCCACTATCCTTCCAGTTTTTCAGAATGCGTTGGACTGTTCTGAACCCAGTTTTAGTAGTTTCTGCATCTCCTTAGATGTTTTCACCTCTTGATGCCAATGATTTGACCCTTCTCAGACAGACTAACATCTTTTCCACGACCACGGATGCGTCTTTCCACATGGTTGTTTAGGAAATGAGAAGCAAGTCATTGCACCAGTTGGAGTTAAATAACTTGTTGCCAGCTGAAAGATAATCGCCCATGCAGTAATTATCCAATAGGAGGCTCGTACCTATTTGCTTAGTTAAATCCAGGTGGTGACTTTTTTTTTTGGCCAGGCAGTGTATTAGACAAAGATAACACAAGTAAACACAAAATGCAATTTTTAAATAAAGATTTTTATTAGTAAGGGGGAATCCAAACCTCCATGGCCCTGTGTGAAAAAGTGATTGTCCCCCCTGTTAAAACATAAATTAACTGTGGTTTATCATCTTTGGAAAGCTGAGTTCAGTTTCTCTATCCACATCCAGGCCTGATTACTGCCACACCTGTTCTCCATCAGAAATCACTTAAAGGAGTGATGACATAACAGTTAAAAACTAGTTTATGTTGTTGGCATTACTTTATATGTAAATACTCCAAAGAAAAAAACGGCATTTTTTACAGCGGAGTATTGTTTTGAAACGCCAGACCTCACTTCCTCAGTAATACAGTTGGGTCCGGTGATGATATGGAGCTTTACCCGGAGACCACGTTGACTTCATTTTGATTGGCTACACCTTATTTGGCTATGACCTTATTTGGAGAATCTAGGTCAAGCTGCGATCGGAGTTTGCTAAAGGCTAACTGCTAGCAACATGGGCACTTCAGACGGTGAGCTACGTTTATCAGACAAGACAGCATTTAGAAAATAAATAAACTTACAGGTAATGACAAGGCTGTGGCCCCCTCCCTCAGTGTTGCTGCAGAAGTTTTCTTTTAAATCCATTTGTTTGAAAATCCAGACCTGACTGCACAGAAGTTACTACTAGCTCCATACATGCAGCTGAGTCAGACAGGGAGGGGAGGGGGGGAGCGGACGGTGCATAAACCGTTAGGAGAGAGAGAGGGGGGGGGGGGCGCTGTTTACTTGATAGTGTGCTCTTATTGGAGCAATTAAATTACGTAGAATGATAGAACTACGTAGAATGATGGTACTACGTAGAATGATAGAACTACGTAGAATGATAGAACTACGTAGAATGATAGCCTGCTGTCTGATTCAACTGTTTCTGAGCAGAGAGACAAAGCTGACAGACCATAAACAGGAACTTTGATTCTCACTCTGACATTCACATGGCCTCATCAGTGCACAATAGATCATATTATACACCGAAAACCCCAGAAAAGTGAAATTTGATGTCATGGCACCTTTAAATAGGACCTGCCTGACAAAGTGAAGTAGACCAAAAGATCCTCCAAAGCTAGACATCATGCTGCCATCCAAAGAAATTCAGGAACAAATGAGAAACAAAGTCATTGAGATCTATCAGTCTGGAAAAGGGTCCAAAGCCATTTCTAAAGCTTTGGGACTCCAGAGAACCACAGTGAGAACCATTATCCACAAATGGTGAAAACATGGAACAGTGGTGAACTTCCCAGGAGGGGCCGGCCGACCAAAATGACCCCAAGAGCACAGCGACGACTCATCCAAGAGGTCACAAAAGAGCCCAGAACAACATCCAAGAACTGCAGGCCTCACTTGCCTCAATGAAGGTCAGTGTTCATGACTCCCCCATCAGAAAGAGACTGGGGGGCAAAAATGGCTGCATGGCAGAGTTCCAAGACCAAAACCACTGCTGAGCAAAAAGAACATAAAGGCTCGTCTCAGTTTAGCCAGAAAGCATCTTGATGATCCCCAAGACTTTGGGGAAAATACTCTGTGGACTGACGAGACCAAAGTGGAACTTTCTGGAAGGTGGAGGTCCCATTACATCTGGCGTAAAAGTAACACGGCATTTCAGAAAAGGAACATCATAGCAACAGTAAAATATGGTGGTGGTAGTGTGATGGTCTGGGGCTGTTTTGCTGCTTCAGGACCTGGAAGACTTGCTGTGGTAAATGGAACCATGAATTCTGCTTCTACCAAAAAATCCTGAAGGAGAACGTCCGGCCATCTGTTGGTGACCTCAAGCTGAAGCGCACTTGGGTTCTGCAGCAGAACAATGATCCAGAACACACCAGCAAGTCCACCTCTGAATGGCTTAAGAACAACAACATGAAGACTTTGGAGTGGCCTAGTCAAAGCCCCCCACCTGAATCCCATTGAGATGCTGTGGCATGACCTTAAAAAGGCGGTTCATGCTGGAAAAGCCTCCAATGTGGCTGAATTACAACAATTCTGCAAAGATGAGTGGAACAAAATTCCTCCACAGCGCTGTAGAAGACTCACTGCCAGTTATCACAAACGCTTGATGCAGTTGTTGCTGCTAAGGTGGAACAACCAGTTATTAGGTTTAGGGGAAGATCACTTTTTCACGCAGGGACATGGAGGTTTGGATTTTTCCCCCTTACTAGTAAAAACCTTCATTTAAAAACTGCATTTTGTGTTTACTTGTGTTTTCTTTGTCTCACATTTAAATTTGTTTGATGATCTGAAACATTTAAGTGTGACAAACATGCAAAAAGTAGAAAAATCAGGAAGGAGGCAAACGCTTTTCACACAGCTGTACTTGCTTTGAAAAAATTTGTGTTAACTGTCCCCGCTCAACATTGAAATGTCCGTGATTACACTGTCATAAGAGTGTGCATACAAGTGGAAAATAAGTAATAACAAGTGAGCATTCATTTGTTATTACTGCTAATGCCACTATTTCAATAACTACTGGCAGTAATACTGGTGTACTGACCTCCAGCCAGGAACAAACATGTGTTTGATTCATGCTCTTCATTTTTGCTTCATCATGAAACTCATCCATCATGCAGTCCATCAGATTCATCAGGGACTTTGCTAGATTGGTGTCAGAGGTTGGGGACAACTCCTGAAGTCAAACAAAGAGATGACTCACTCATAAAACTTAAATGCCTTAAAGATCTACAACATGTGTGGACAAGTTTTAAAATCTAGCACCTTGGTTGCCTTTCGAATGAGCTGAAGGCATGGAGGTAGTATGCAGTCAAAAAGGGTGGTGATAAGGTCTTTGTGAGCGGCACTGACTGCAGGTGGGACGGTATTGAGCCAGGACAGCATAAGAGGTCGCCAGCCAAGCATGTGAGGCTCCATGTAGATCATACCACAGCGAGATACCTGCCAATAACATACATCACAAATGCAAACGCACTTCTGAAACAGTGATTCTTCATTCATAAAGCACAGAAATGCAACAATGTGAACTACATGTGGACATGCAGTGTTGTAGCCATTACCATTCTACTGTCGTTGCAAAAAGATAAGGCATCACAACTCTTTGAGAAGTATTTTTTATGACTAGAATTTCATTACTTTCTTTAGATAGTCCAGCAGTACAATAATGACAACAGAGTCATCTTCGTAATGATACACTTATAAGAAACTGAATAAACAGAAACAGAAAATGATGGGTTAAACAAGAACAAAGTACATGAAAAACAGAAAAATACACACGTGGAAAACCCATGTGGATGTTTCAGAGAAAATAGTTTACATGTATCAATGATAAATTTATTCTAGATTAACATAGGTATCAGGAGTCACCTACAAAAGAAAAGAAGCTTTCCCACTTAGCTTGAAATGTCCCTGTCTGATGAATAAGCCTGAAATGGAGTACTTCACGGGCTGCAATGGTGCCTTGCTCAGAGAACCAGACTCTCACACACACTTCCATTCTGTTACAATCATCTTTGGTCCCAGCATGAACGCTGTCTGAAGCCAGTCTGCCTGGACTTAAGGAGAGCGGATCACCAAAACACAAGACTCGGGCAGAATGGAATGTCAGTTTTCAGGATTAGTTTAATATTTTTTTATATACCTCTAACCAGAATGCTTGCACTGTTGGGTATGAGTAAAAGTGAACCCACACCTCTAACAGTCAGGGTTGTCCCCCAGTCTCACTGGAGCCGGGCAGGAGACCAATTTACTCTATTAGGTATTTCAAACCATACTAATCTAGTTCTGAGTTCCCGTGAAGTTCTCTTGGTATTTCTTAATATATTATTCCATTCTTCATTGGTGAGAGAGGTTGAGGTTGGCCTCCCAAGCTGCCTTCAGATGAAGGTTATTTGAGCAGTCGGGAGTAAAATGTGGATGCCTCATGACCGGTACCTAAGGCTTTAGCAGCACTGGGAGAAGCTCTGATCCTGGTGAGGCTGATATCGTTCTGCCAAAAGTTTGGGAAAGAAGATGTCTGAGCTGAAGGTATCTCCAGAACTGATTCTTGGAAATGCCAAACTGCTGTCCAAGCAAGATGAAGGACTTCAGAATGTAGCCATCACACTGATCACCCAAAACGAGGATGCCCTCTCCACACACTTCCTCCACAAAAATGGCTTTCTGTCGATGCTTAGTTCAGAGTTTAACCAGATAGTAGCTGACAGGTTGAGGTCTCTTCCAGAGGGTTTATTCAGATGTTTGTGTTTTTCTGTCTTGTAACAGCAGTAACAGCTTAACATTCAGAGTTTATGTTGCATACCTCAAAAAAGGAATTAAGACTTCTAGCTTATACTTCTAGCTGGCTTCTTTTGATTTTATGAATTCTTGGAAGCATTGGGCCTCATGCAACATGTTCATGTTCTGTTCAAAACTTTCTCTTACTTTTTCTCCTACCGTGGGCTCCGAGTGCGCCACGTCAGACCCAACAAATGTTCTTAACTTCAGATAACTGCATAAATGATCCTGCTAAACGTGCGTAAGTGAGCGCGTTCATGAGAATTGCAAACTGCATGATTACAACCCTGATAATTCCATATAAGGCTATGACTTCCGACGCTTGTCAGAAAGTGTTCATTAAGAAAAATGGCATCAAAGACGGAGAAGAGAAACTTTACCAGTTGGGAGATGGAGGTTCTGACTGAGATCTGAGCAGCAGCATTAAAGGAGGTAAAGTCGAGCAGAGGAGAATAAGGGTGAATTCCCATTCCTGTCTTAATCCTCAACCTCACAAATGCGCACTCCCATGAAGTGCAAGTGCTGTCCCGATTCTGAGAACGTTAAGTTGAGGCAAGTTTGAGGCTGAATATCCTCCATCCTGAGGTCCTCCGACACCACCTTGTGAGTAAGGATTACCCAGAATGCAGCAGCAAAGAAGCAGAGCTACAAATCTTAAGTATTTTCTGTTAATGGAGATATAAATATCAGTAAAACCATTGTATTATCTTAGTTTAGGCCCATGTTATGGATCAGTTACCTCGTTGTTGCAGAACATTTATTTTTATTTTACGATCTTTTGTCAGTAGCAGCAGGTGCGGTCAGCCATGTTGCTATCATTTATGTTAGTTAAAGGTTAAAGGTTAAAGGTTAGGTGGGCCTCCACCACTGCCAGCTGGGCCTCCACCACCGCTGCTAGCTGGGCCTCCACCACCTCTGCTAGCTGGGCCTCCACCACCTCTGCTAGCTGGGCCTCCACCACCTCTGCCAGCTGGGCCTCCACCACCTCTGCCAGCTGGGCCTCCACCACCTCTACTAGCTGGGCCTCCACCACCTCTGCCAGTTTGGCCTCCACCACCTCTGTCAGCTGGGCCTCCACCACCTCTGCCAGTTTGGCCTCCACCACCTCTGCCAGTTTGGCCTCCACCACCTCTGCCAGCTTGGCCTCCACCACCTCTGCTAGCTGGGCCTTCACCACCTCTGCCAGCTGGGCCTCCACCACCTCTGCTAGCTGGTCCTCCACCACCTCTGCTAGCTGGGCCTCCACCACCTCTGCCAGCTTGGCCTCCACCACCTCTGCTAGCTGGGCCTCCACCACCTCTCACCTCACCTATCCGAAGCATCATGCCAAAATGTGATCAGATACAGCATCTATTAAGAGAATCAATCTTAGATCTTCTATGTCTCACTGAATCCTGGTTGCATGAAAACTCGGCAACAGCGGGGTTAACTGCTGTTAACTGCTAACTCCATCATCATTGCTAGCTAGGCCTCCACCACCTCTGCTAGCTGGGCCTCCACCACCACCACCACCAGATGGGCTTCCATCATCATTGCTAGCTAGGCCTCCACCACCTCTGCTAGCTGGGCCTCCACCACCTCTGCCAGCTTGGCCTCCACCACCTCTGCCAGCTGGGCCTCCACCACCTCTGCTAGCTGGGCCTCCACCACCTCTGCCAGCTGGGCCTCCACCACCTCTGCTAGCTGGGCCTCCACCACCTCTGCTAGCTGGGCCTCAACCACAACCACCACCAGATGGGCTTCCATCATCATTGCTAGCTGGGCCTCTGCCAGCTTGGCCTCCACCACCTCTGCTAGCTGGGCCTCCACCACCACCACCACCAGATGGGCTTCCATCATCATTGCTAGCTGGGCCTCCACCACCTCTGCCAGCTGGGCCGTCACCACCTCTGCTAGCTGGGCCTCCACCACCTCTGCTAGCTGGGCCTCCACCACCACCACCACCAGATGGGCTTCCATCATCATTGCTAGCTAGGCCTCCACCACCTCTGCTAGCTGGGCCTCCACCACCTCTGCTAGCTGGGCCTCCACCACCTCTGCCAGCTTGGCCTCCACCACCTCTGCTAGCTGGGCCTCCACCACCTCTGCCAGCTAGGCCTCCACCACCTCTGCTAGCTGGGCCTCCACCACCTCTGCTAGCTGGGCCTCCACCACCTCTGCCAGTTTGGCCTCCACCACCTCTGCTAGCTGGGCCTCCACCACCTCTGCTAGCTGGGCCTCCACCACCTCTGCTAGCTGGGCCTCCACCATCTCTGCCAGCTGGGCCTCCACCACCTCTGCCAGCTGGGCCTCCACCACCTCTACCAGCTGGGCCTCCACCACCTCTGCCAGTTTGGCCTCCACCACCTCTGTCAGCTAGGCCTCCACCACCTCTGCTAGCTGGGCCTCCACCAGCTCTGCTAGCTGGGCCTCCACCACCTCTGCCAGCTGGGCCTCCACCACCTCTGCCAGCTGGGCCTCCACCACCTCTGCTAGCTGGGCCTCCACCACCTCTGCCAGCTAGGCCTCCACCACCTCTGCTAGCTGGGCCTCCACCACCTCTGCTAGCTGGGCCTCCACCACCTCTGCCAGTTTGGCCTCCACCACCTCTGCTAGCTGGGCCTCCACCACCTCTGCTAGCTGGGCCTCCACCACCTCTGCCAGCTGGGCCTCCACCACCTCTGCCAGCTGGGCCTCCCCCACCATCCTTACCAGCTGGCCTCCACCACCTCTGCTAGCTGGGCCTCCACCACCTCTGTTAGCTGGGCCTCCACCCCACCTCTGCTAGCTGGGCCTCCACCACCTCTGCTAGCTGGGCCTCCACCACCTCTGCTAGCTGGGCCTCCACCACCTCTGCCAGCTGGGCCTCCACCACCTCTGCCAGCTGGGCCTCCACCACCTCTGCCAGCTGGGCCTCCACCACCTCTGCTAGCTGGGCCTCCACCACCTCTGCCAGTTTGGCCTCCACCACCTCTGCCAGGCCTGGGCCTCCACCCCCTCTGCTAGCTGGGCCTCCACCACCTCTGCTAGCTGGGCCCTCCACCACCTCTGCTAGCTGGGCCTCCACCACCTCTGCCAGCTGGGCCTCCACCACCTCTGCTAGCTGGGCCTCCACCACCTCTGCCAGCTGGGCCTCCACCACCTCTGCCCCCAGCTGGGCCTCCACCACCTCTGCTAGCTGGGCCTCCACCACCTCTGCCAGCTGGGCCTCCACCACCTCTGCTAGCTGGGCCTCCACCACTTCTGCTAGTGGGCTCCCCCCCAGCTGGGCCTTTCTCCACCCCCACCTCTGCCAGCTTGGCCTCCCACCCACCTCTGCTAGCTTGCCTCCCCACCTCTTAGGCCTCACCACCTCTGCTAGTTTGGCCTCCTCCACCACTCTGTCAGCTAGGCTCTCCACCACCTCTGCTAGCTACCACCAGCCTAGCATTGCTACCACCACAAGGGTTGCCAGGGCCCCACCACCTCGTGCAGCTAGCTCACCAGCTCAGCAGCGGGTGGCTCACCACCTCAGCCAGCTGGGCCTCCACCACCTCTGCCATGGGCCTCCACCACCTCTATACTGGACACCATCAACGCTGCCAGTTAGGCCTCACCACCTCTGTAAGATGGGCCTCCACTCCTCTGGCTGTTTCCCACCACCTCTGCAGTTTGGCCTCCAGCACCTCTGCCACTTGGCCTCCAGCACCTCGCTAAATGGCACAAGCTCTGCCAGACTGGGCCTCAATCACCCTGCTATGTCCTCCACCACCTCTCTAGCTGGGACTCCAAAAGCTACTGCAAGCTTGGCCTCCACCACCTTTGCTAGTTGGGCCTCCACCACCTCTCACTAATCCGAAGCATTGTGCCCAAATGTGATCAGATACAGCATCTATTAAGAGAATCAATCTTAGATCTTCTATGTCTCACTGAATCCTGATTGCATGAAAACTCGGCAACAGCGGGGTTAACTGTACCAGGTTACAACATTTTTAGAAAAGACAGATCTGTAGGTAGAGGTGGGGGTGTAATGTTTTATGTAAGGTAATGTCTGTCCTGTGAACAAATAGAATGGTCATCACAAAATAACCTGGAATGTATTGGCTTAAATATAACTCTTGCACCACAAATGTCAGTTTTACTGATAGGGAATTTATAGGGCTCAATCAGCCTCTGCAACTCTTTATGAAGAACTTCAAGCTGTTCTTAAAGAATTTAACTGGAAGAAGGAGATCATTTTATTTGGAGATTTTCACATAAGCTGGCTGAATAAAACAAATCGTAAACGTCTTAAGTCAATAACCAATAGTCATGATTTAAGGCAATTAATAAAAAAAAAACCCACCAGAATAAGCAAATCATCAGAAACCTGCAGTGATTTAATTTTCAGTAACAAATTGATAAAATTAAAAAACATACAACATGATCACAGGTCTGTCTGACCACAACTTCATACTCTTAGCAGAAAGTTTATTGCGAAAAGAAATAGGCTTATACAACCCTTACATAAAACATCAAACATTGAGAATTCCTGAGTGTGAACTAAGAAATCTTCCAAGTAGCATTATCTGAAATTGACTGGTCGGAACATTTGTCACATGAAAATGTAAATGAAAATTGTAATGCTTCAATGGCAGTTATCAAGAAACAACGAGCCTATTTCAGAAAAGTCAAGGTGAGATCACAGAAGAAATATCTGCCCTGGTCAAACAGTGACATATAGTCACTAATGAAGCAACGGGATAAAGCTCTTAAATCCTCCATCAAAAGTCAAACCTCCCACGATAGACAGATTTATACCTCACTGAGAAATAAAGTTACTAATCAAATCAGAAATGCAAAAGCAACTTTCTTTATCAATATAATTAGCAATGCAAAAGGGAATGCAAAAGAAATCTGGAGGAACTTAAGGAACCTAACTGGAAACGATATAGTGAATAAGAGCATCAAAGAAATGCAATTGGATAAGGAGGTGACGAGTGACCACAATAAGATTGCAGCTGCCCTGTTAAGAACTTAACAAAAAACTCTGTGACTCCACTTGCACCCACTGTACCAATAAATAATGAAGCTCCAGTTTTTGAACTATGTACTGTATCTCAGCTGGAGATAGACAGAATAATCTGTGGTTTAAAAAATTCTAAGGCCAAGGATGCATTTGGTATAGATACAATTTTTCTTAAGAAAAACAAACAATCCCTTATTGCTCCCCTCACCAATATTATAAATCAATCTATTACTGAAAGTATTTTCCCCAATCAATGGAAATTTTCAGTTATCACACCGATTTTTAAATCTGAGGACCCTATAAAAATGTGCAATTATAGACCAATAAGCATTCTGCCAATAGTATCCAAAATGGCTGAAAATGCATGGCAGAGCAGTTTATAAAACATCTGAATAACAGCCCATTTAATCTACCCAATGCAGTTTGGCTTTAGGAAACATTCAACTGAAACAGCAGTATGTTATCTCTGAGAACAAATTAAACACAAGGTTGATAAAGGTGGTGTAATCGGGCAGTATTCCTTGATTTAAAGAAAGCCTTTGACACTGTCAATCACCAGATCTTACTGAGTAAATTGTCTTCTTTTAATCTGTCCTTACGTACTATGCAATGGATGGAGTCATATCTGGCACAGAGACAACAATGTGTAAGAGTACAAAATGTAACATCTGCATTATGTGGAAATAATCTGGGTGTACCACAAGGTTCAATCTTGGGACCATTGCTATTTAGTGTATATATAAACAACATTCCCAATAACTGTCCACCCCATGTGCAATGCCAGATGTATGCTGATGATGCTGTTTTGTATGTTCATGCAAAAACTAAATCTCAAGCTGCTCAGGAACTGTCATGTACAATGAGCAATATCTCTGGCTGGATGGCGAACTCCGAGCTAAGTTTGAATGTGTCTAAGACAGTCTATATGTCCTTTCTCCAAAAACTCTAATGATGAGGATGAAAATCCTGCTGTGATGATAAAAAGAGCTAAACTTAAAGTGGTTCAAGAATTTAAATACTTGGGTGTTTACGCCGGTTAAGGAGCTTTTGCTTTAAACAGCTGTGAGTTAAGAAAACTGTGACTAAAATAAAACACATAATATATCAAACCACAGGTATATTAGAGACAACTTAACTCTCGAATCGGCAAAGATATTTTTTAATTCAGTGATTTTATCACATGCTGACATAATGTGCTATAAGTTGGGCACTGGCATGCAAGACTGACCTTATAAACCTATTGAAACAACATTCAAACAAGCTCTAAAAATTCTAGATAAAAAAACCAAAAAGTTATCATCATTGCAGGATTTTAAAGCAACACAACCTGATGAGCTGGGAAAATATGATTATATATGCAGATTGTATTTTGGTGTTTAAAATTCTCCATGGTTTGGCCCCTGCCCCATTAAAAGATTTCATAAAGAGAAAAAAGAAAACTCTAGCAGGTCCACAGGTCAGTTCAGAGGTGACTGCCTGGTGCCATTTAGAAAAAGTACTTTTGGACAAACAGTGTTTTCATGCCGTGCCTCACAAACTTGGAATACAATACCCATCTTTACGTGAGATTTCCACCCTAAAACTTTTTGCTAAACATCTAAAACTATGGCTGTTGGAAAATCAATTTGTTCTCACAATTAACATAAGGTCTCTTTTGCAGCTTCAAGTGTATATGTGGATATGTGTACATATGTGTATGGGCATGTGAAAATATGCGTGTTTAAATATGTGTGTGTATGTATGTATGTCTACAGTATGTGTATATATGTGTATATGTGTATGTATGTAAATTGTGTCTGTATGTGTATATGTGTGTATGATTGTATATATGTATATGTATGTATGTGTTTAAGTGTGTGTGTGTGTGTATGTGTGTGTATGTATGTATATATATATATATATATGTGTATATATGTATGTATGTATGTATATATATATGTGT
>JALJCO010005586.1:0-126576 GCA_023101725.1 Atherinomorus stipes
GTTCAAGATAGAAAGAGAAGAGAGGTATGGCCAAAGGGTGAAAAGGAGTTTGGGAACAGGGGGGTTGTTTTTTTTTTTTTTAAAAAAAGAAGACCAGAGAAGCTAAATGACCAGTGGACTCATCCGAGCAATTGAAAACTTCCATGATAGACTACAATTGCTCCATTAACTACAAACCCACCCACCGCTTTCCTCCACAAAGCTGGCTCCTCTACATGCTATCCTGCGATGTTTTTAGTGCACACACACACATACCAGCACCAAACACATGAATCCTCACATCAAATAAAAACAAGTGTGCTCATTAACAAGCCAATGTTGCACGCTTCCACATATAATCTGTTTCTTCATTAGATACACACAGCTAATGGATCATTACTCTAAGCGTGTTCTCTGTCAGACCTGAACTTTGAGCAAGAACATTCCCTCAGTGGTGCAATGCCATGCAAAGTTCACTTTTCCATATGTCTGAAAGAGCGGCCTCCCAGTTCTGCAACTGAAAACTAAACAGTTGCCGTCTGAAGTGACATTAAGATTTTTCCCTTTTTGGGGGGATGAAAATTCACCAAATAGTAAGAAGCTTTATAATTTGGCTCTGGCCTTCTTATAATGAATGACCCATAATGAAAGATACAGGTGTTTCTGTTATTTCAACACTGCTTTGTAGCAGTTTGTGAACAGTAATTAAACTTTTAAAAAATATGTTTATCTTTGCACTGTAAACATTGTCACAACTGGCAATAAAAAAGGAAGAAGAGAAAAAAAAGCTGGAAAAAAAATTATCTTTCATGTCAGTAACATGAAAACCATAGCATGTTCAAACAAGATGAGTTATACACTTTAACACTATGTTGACAGAGGAAGAGTTGCCATTGTACACAGGTCAGTAAACAGTTGTGTATTAACACAATGCCCAGGAGGGAAGACACCAGCGATGATAAGCTGCTGTCCACTAATCTGCAGCCCATTCCACAGTGAAAAAATAAAAAATAAAAACATGGAAGACTGTAGTCACTATTTCAGGACTGAATGTCCCAGCAAGTCAGTCTGCAATGCTTAAATGTGGCAATAAAATTCCCAGGAGCTACATCTTAGACACAATGTCATGGTCTGTTGGTCTTTGGCAGAGGTGGACATCCCTGGTCCAGAAAGTAAAAAATCTGTCCAGCAGTTGTTCCAACCAATAACTCAACCAGCTGAATTTAATTAGCAGAAACATGGCAGGACTTTCACCTGGATTGTCTACCTCTAGATTTTGGGTTGGTTCTTGTTTTCTGTAGTTTTTCTTTAGTTTCTGGTCTTTCTGTCTTGTTTCCTGTTTTATTATGTAGATTTTACCCCCTTGTGTATTCTTTATAGCTCACTTCCTACTCCTTGATTTTGGCTCCCAATTGTTGTATCTGCTTTTCATTTTGAAATTTTGTTAGCTGTGTTGAGTGAGTTGCTTTAATCCTCATTCTTTCAGTCTTGCTATTCCCAGAGTTGCCATTCATCAGTTCACTTCTCCAGTTGCATTTTGTTCTATTAAACCAGTTTGGTTCTTGCATTTGTTCTTGGTAGAGCAGGGCGATATGGCCAAAAATATTTATCACAATATAAATTGGAAAATTTGCAATAATGATATAACTGACGATATGACTGACAAAATACTTGTCTAGTGTCAGTTTTTGCACAACCCTTCCCCACTTTTTAGTTTTTGTTAAATAAATGATAACTTATACATTGTCACGTTTGTCTAAGGCTCCAACTACTTATTTTTACATCCCGGAAAGTTTCAGATGAATTTTAATTATATCTTTAAATATTAAACTTTATAGTTAAATGGGATTTCCTTTCTTACTGTAAATTTCTTTTTAAATTATAGTTTCACACACTGATTTGGGCAAAGAAAACATCTTATTAGGTTTAAACATCAAACATTGTGTTCAGTTGGGTAGGTTTAGGTAAACATTATGGTTATGGTTTGTATAAAGATACACTCACAGTGGCTCCAAAGACAAAGTGAATTGTGTGGCCAGCTTAAAAAAAAAAAAAAAAAAAAAAAAAAAAAAAAAAAAAAAAAAGTCATGTTGGATGGAAAAAAATAATATATATATATAAAGTAAAATAATTGATAAATCTCAAAGCAAACTGATATACTTTGTGTTTGTGTTTTGAGTTGTCATTCCACTTCGCTGTAAAGTTGCTATAAAGCTTCTCATCTCCGATCGCCCAGTGATTAATTGAATAAACCCTAATGCAGTTATTATTCCAAACACAGATAAAACAACACAGGCCAAAGCAAAGTCATCCTCTGCATCAAAATTCAGCCAGCATGAAAGCCCTTGCTGTCAACTTGACTGGCCCCTCATTGTCAGCCATTTCTCAAACACAGTCAAACATTTTGCTTCTGTTGTCTGCCCTTACTGATCGCATCTTTCATGTCAAAGCAGAAAGCTATTTTTCTTTGAGCCATGAATCATCACTGCAGATCTGTGTCATAATTTCTAATAATAAATTGAAGTCTTGGACAGAAAATGCATGCACCACTGTTTAACTTGCATGTGGTGCCTGCAGACTACAACAACAGCTTAACATTGTGCGTTGCTTGTAAACTGTGCGCTGTTGTTAATTACACCAGATCACTTGCAGATTCACCATGTTGTTAGTTTTGAGTGTCAGAGGTGTAATGGCTGGGAGGTTGTTAACAGTTTAATCTGGTTGTAATTTAGGGTCACATTGCAGTTAGATCTTCTTTTGTTCTGCAACTCTGCATCTGGTTGGATGTTATAAATTCAAGGACAGAGATGTGTAGTGATTGGTTGTAAAATATTTAATGTTATAATCTTTTTTTCTCCCACATGTTGATTCATCAGAGTGTTGGTGGAAGGTCACTTCAGAGACAAATGCCACAAACTCAAGGCAATTGAAAAACAATGGTAATGCTGTTCTTTTCAATATGATGTATTACACAATATTCAGTACTTGTATTAGATAAACTCAACTAGCCCTCCTAGCCCTGAAAAACTCTAGTGTGGTGTTTTTTTTTTGTCCAATCCAGAAAACCTATGCGTACCCAACCATTTTCAGCTTTTTTTTATCCTCTCAACTCCAAGCCATAAATTTATGTGTTGATCTGCTGTTGTCCACACATCCTAATTTAGCTGAGAACCTGACAATATACAAAGAGAAGAGGGTTCACTTCAGATTGATGCACCATACTATTTAAAGCAATGAAGTAACAGCTGCACTCAGGAATTGATTCGGTTGTTTGCAACAGTTACTTTCTTACAGCCCAAGTTCCTTCAAGCTCAACCTGAGCTTAATTATACTTTTACTCTGCTGGAATGGAAATAAGATGACAAGTAATCAATGACGTTTGTTAATGGAACCAATAAGTCATCTTTGCCATCAAGCTTGTTCTCATTCTGACAGAACAAGAACACCATGTGCACATCTCAGACGCCAGAGGCTTTGATAAGATGTTTGTATTTTAACTGCTGAACATTAGGTTGTCACAATTGCTATTAGCATCCTGGAAAAGTTGTAAGAAAATATCACCTTTATTTGCCTTCGGCATGAGGGACAACTGTGCCTTTTCCCGATGAAAACACACAGCAGATGTTAGTGGGCATCAATCATTCGCCCACTGTGGAACAGACTACTGAGTTTCTGGTGTGTTGGAGGAAGCAGCAGGTCATTCCCTTCTCCTTGTAGGTCACACTGCAGATTAAAAGCTTAATTTTGTCACAAGCTCGTTCTTTTACAGGATTCACCAACAGCTAATCTTGATATAATTTCTTTTTCTTATCAGTACATTTATGGTAGTGAGCCAATAAATATGGATTCAAATGTCACCCTGCTATGGACTCCATTTACTCTTCATTTATTACTTATTCACTTGTTTTTATCTAGTGTTGGGGAGCGTTCAATTTCATGTCTGTCACTGATTTCTGTTTAACGAGCATTATTGATCTACCTTCATCAAATCTTCATTAATCGCCATGAAACTGACTTTCTCTGCATTTGTCATGGTTACTTCACCGGAAAGTAGCAGCCTGCACAGACTTTGGTCGACTGAGCAAATGGATAAAAAATATTCAAGCATACCCTGAAATATATCCTGTATTAGTAATTCATGTTCTGTTTTCTCTGGCCTCAGTCATGCTTTGGGGTTTGAAGCATATAAGTCCAGCTTTGTGCACATGCATACATACAAGCATGCCAGAGAATATTTCTTCTTTTTTTTTTTTTCAAGGGCAGTGTGGCAGCATGCATACAATTTAAATGAAAAACTGGTAAACCACAACCATTTTCTTGCTTGTGATCGTGTTTTTGGGTTAAGAGACACTTGGAAAATGTATATCAATCTCCATCTCTCCTGTGCCACATGCTCCAGCACCTGGAGGATAGGCCACGCATCAGTACCAGGCCTCTAAGTCAATATTAATCTACTGGTTTGAAAGACAGGATTATCACACGGTTCAATTGTGCAGGCCTCATGTAAAAGAAGCATATAATGGAAAGGGAGATCTGGAAGGTGGCAGAGTAGAAATAAATACAGCTTGGCATGAACGGTAAACTTCCAGTGCTTCTGCATGGGAAACTTTCTCAGGCATGTTTAAATTGATTTGAACTGAAGGAACGGTTACAGTAGAGGAGGGAGTTGCTGGTAGGTGGGGGCAGGTAGCTATGATTATGAGCCAAGGACACCTATAAGGTGACTGTCTTATGAGCCTATGAGCTGAGCATTGGTGGGTTTATTTTCATCTTTACTGTGGCTTGTCATAAGGCGTTGCTGAAACGCAGCTTAGGGAGAAATTAACATACACTGACCTAAAGCCTTGATGCGTTAATATTTATTTTTCACAGTCTCCAAAAAGTTGCAGGCTTCCAGCATTTAAATTTCTTCAAATTATGACTATTAAGAATTCTGAAACAAAATTATTCAAAAGACTGATGTTAAAACTATCAAACTATTAAGGACTATTAATAAAGAAATGATGAAGATGAATCCTAGTTTGTTTTTTTTTACGGATGAAATTCAGCCCTACTTAGGTTTAGCTTTCATACTTTTTTAAAAATAAAAAAAAGCTTTGTAACAACCTTTATCTTACTGTTATGAATTTGATTTGATATGCAGGTGTGTTGTATGAATACAAATGTTTGATAAAAGGTTTTGTGTGTGTGTGTGTGTGTGTGTGTGCGTGGGTGTGTGTGTGTGGGTGTGTGTGTGTGTGTGTGTGTGTGTGTGCGTGGGTGCACTTGTGTGTGTGTGTGTGTGTGTGTGTGTGTGTGTGTGTGTGTGTGTGGACGCGTAATTGCAACATTGTGGGGACTGTGTTCTGGATTTTTACTATCACTGTGGGGACGTCTTGCCCTCGTGGGGACATTTTCCCGGTCCCCATGGGGATGAACCCCGATTTGAGGGTCAAGATTAGGTTTTAGAGATTAAGTTCCAATTAGGTTTAGGTTAGGATTAGGACAAGGGTTAGGTTTAGGCAATCAGTTCTGGGAGTTAGGTTTAGGGTTAGGGGCTAGGGAATGCATTATGTCAATGGAAAGACCCCATGAGGAATGAAAACTTGTGTGTGTGTGTGTGTGTGTGTGTGTGTGTGTGTGTGTGGGTGGGTGTGCATGCGTGTATGTTGGGTGTTGGGGGTGGGGGGATCACTTAATGCTCCCCCCAAAATCTTTTGATGAAATATGAAATAATTTTAGAGCATTCACAAGCGTTTAACATCTTTATAGAGAACTTTTAAGAACACCCGTTTCGTTTTCTTTTTAAAGGCTTTAAAAGGACTTTTATTTCTAAAAACAGACAGGAAGTGAATTACATATTTTATTTCATTTAACTTGACTAAAGCTGTAATGACCTCATGTGGCCACCAGAGGGCAGACAAGTCACCCTGTGAAAATGGTTAACTGTCGTTTTTTAACATTTAAGTTGGGGAGTTTTGTGTTTATAAGCATTTTTTGTTGGTTTGTTGGTTTATTTAAATTAAGGCTTTAACAGGACTTTTATTTCCAAAACCAGACAGGAAGTAAAACACAAGTAAATTATTTAACTTGACTAAAGCTGTAATTACCTCATGTGTCCACCAGAGGGCAGACAAGTCACCCTGTGAATATGGTTGACTATCGTTCTTTTAATGTTTAAGTCAGGGAGTTTTGTGTTCATAAGCATTTTTTTTGTTGGTTTGTTTAAATTAAGGCTTTAACAGGACTTTTATTTCCAAAACTAGACAGGAAGTAAAATACGAGTGAATTATTTAACTTGACTAAAGCTGTAATTACCTCATGTGGCCACCAGAGGGCAAACAAGTCACCCTGGGAATATGGTTAACTATCGTCTTTTTAACATTTAAGTCGCTGAGTTGTGATTACATGCATTTTTTTTGTTGGTTTGTTGGTTTGTTTAAATTAAGGCTTTAAAAGGACTTTTATTTCCAAAACAAGACAGGAAGTAAAACACAATAACTTATTTTACTTGACTAAATGTGTAATTGCCTCATGTGTCCATCAGAGGGCAGACAAGTCACCCTGTGAATATGGTTAACTATCGTTTTTTTAACATTTAAGTCGCTGAGTTGTGATTACAAGCATTTTTTTGTTGGTTTGTTGGTGCGTTTAAATTAAGGCTTTAACAGAACTTTTATTTCCAAAACCAGACAGGAAGTAAAACACAAGTAACTTATTTTACTTAACTAAAGCTGTAATTACCCCATGTGTCCACCAGAGGGCAGACGAGTCACCCTGTGAATATGGTTGACTATCGTTCTTTTAATGTTTAAGTCAGGGAGTTTTGTGTTCATAGGCATTTTTTTTTTTTTTTTTTTTTTTTTTTTTTTTGGTTTGTTGGTTTGTTTTAATTAAGGCTTTAACAGGATTTTTATTTCCAAAACCAGACAGGAAGTAAAATACGAGTGAATTATTTAACTTGACCAAAGCTGTAATTACCTCATGTGGCCACCAGAGGGCAGACAAGTCACTCTGGGCATATGGTGATTAACTATCGTTTTTTAACGTTTGAGTTGGGGAGTTTTCTGTTTACAAGCATTTTTTGTTGGTTTGTTTAAATTAAGGCTTTATGTAGCCGGTCTGTTTCGGCACCGTCTATAATCTGCGTTGTGTCTGTAGTTGAAGGATGAGGCGGAGAGCTCGAATGTCTTGCAACCAGCCAGTGGGTTTATTCTGCGGGGGACGACACTGTCCAAAACATATTTTCATCAGTACAGCAACTTCATTGATCTGGCTTCACCATGCACACCTCTCCTCAGCGGGGCTTCTAGCAAACTCGAGTGAAAGTGTGTGCCTACTAACAGTTAATAAAAGAAAATAATACACAGTGTAAATGCTAACAGCTTAATATTGACTTTCTTTTACAGCTTAAAATATACCACAGAATTGTATCACCCACTCAGTAATCACAATTTTATATATTTTTTACATTTGAAAACTAAAATAACAATCAAATCTAATAAATTGTCAGAACACACAATTATACATAGTAAAAAAAATAATTCCCCAATACAATAATTCAATTAACAAGTTCTCATACCTGTCCAAAACATATTTTCATCAGTACAGCAACTTCATTGATCTGGCTTCACCATGCACACCTTGAGTCGGGAGAGAAACGGGGAAACCAGCGGACCGCATGAGAGAAACCGAACATGTGCTCCAGTTAAGTGAGCATTTTCAAACGAGCACAATTCAATAAAGCTCTGCACCGCGTCCAAACATATAAAAATATAACATGAAAAGTCTCTAGCATGACCAAAACACGGTATGAGACTATGTAAAAGGAGTTTGAACCATATTTTAACATTTTTTCACATTGTATTGGGAGGAGCACTTCTCAAGACTCACCTCTCCTCAGCGGGGCTTCTAGCAAACTGAGGATCGGCGCGAACAGGAAGTTACATCACAAAAAGGAAACCGGGATCGTGTTAATAAAATAAAAGCTTCAAAATAAAATAAGTACATTAAAAAAACGGAATATAATACAGGACAAACTGTACAGAGACATAGTGGGTGGTTCTTTGGTGAAATATAAATAAGTATATTTGCATACCTGCTACATCCACCCCTCCTAAATTTCACCAAAATCCAAACCAGCATGGAAAGTATTCCAGCTTACACTGTGAAATGCCCCGACAATCCGGCATGGGTTCATCATAAACTCTCAGCTTATGTCTCGGCTCTATAAGCCACCTATAAAACAGGTTCAGAAAGAACACAAGGGTGATCAGGCCTTTGTTCCTCTTAGATTAATATGATGCCGCTTACACCACACATTCCCCTTGCCACTCACAGGCAAAACATACAGTATACATCAAATAACAAAGATGTTACCGCTTAAACTCAACAAATGTAACAAAAAAAGTATGCTGTCCAAGCTTGGTACTTTAAAATAATGAAAGAAGCGACTGAGATCTCCTGCCAACAGAACTTGCCAGATTTCTGAAATCAAAAGGTTTTTGAACCATAGACTCAATGAGTCGATTCACTTTCTTACTGACTCTACCCACTCGTGTTCTGACAACAGGTTCTCTGTTTTCTGATGGTTGTACCTTTTTGATGTTATGTCCTGAGTTACCTGAAGTCGCCTGTTCATCTGTACAATGAACAGAGTCTGCCGATGGTAGACATGCCTCAGAGTCACCCCCCAAGTCTGTGGAATGTATCTGGGAACTGATCTCTCCAATATCTGAAACAAGTGAGTCTGAGTCAAATTCTGCAACTAAACTGTTCAGGTTGCTGTCTTTGTCACAGCTGTCAGTCTCTCTGAGAGGGCGTTTCATGTAGTCATCAGCTGACTGTCTTTCACAGTCCACAAATTGATGACTTTGGCTTTGATGAGACCGTTCTGACAGTCCTTCATCGAAGCTGGAAAGACTCTCGTCTGCTGCTCTGTTCAGTATCCATGAGCTTGTTCTCTCCTCAATGTTTTCCTCCTCCAAGGTGTCAAGGCAGTCAGCGACACATGAAGCTTCCTCTGTTTCATCCATTTCTTTCTCAGATATTGCAACAGGTAAGAAGCTGATGTCCAGGACCAAGTTACGATGCACTGTCTTTATGTTTCCTTGGTCATCCTCCAGCTTATATGTATGAGTCTGAAGATTTCTGTCCTTGACCGAGTACACTGTTGCATCCCACTTGTCAGCCAACTTTTTCTTTCCTTTTCCACCTTTGTTCGCAAGTAGCACTCTGTCTCCAACGTCCAGATGAGCGCCTTTTACTTTCTTGTTGTATCCACCTGCCTGTTTGTCCTGTTCTTTAACAGCATGTGTTTGGGCAATCCTGGCTGCTTCGTGAAGATGTGACATCAGTGTTCTCACATAGTTCTTATGATCAACAACGACAGGGTCATGTAACACCTGTTTAAACATCACATCTACAGGGAGCCTTGGAACTCGGCCGAACATTAACTGGAAAGGGGCATATCCTGTGGTTTCATGTATCGTTGCATTATATGCAAATGTCAGAGTCTGTATTTGCTGAGGCCACTTGTGTTTCTCCTTGAGAGGCAAAGATCAGAGCATGCTGCCAAGCGTCCTATTGAACCTTTCAGTGCCTCCATTTCCCATGGGGTGGTACGCTGTGGTACGTGACTTTGAGACTCCTGATAGGTTGAGGAGTTCTGCGATGAGCTCACTTTCGAAGTTTGCCCCCTGATCTGAGTGGATCCTTCCTGGGAAGCCATACACACAAAACACATTGTCCCACAGTTTCTTGGCTACTTGCTTAGCTGTTTGGTTGGTGCACGGGAAGGCATGTGCTAACTTAGTAAAGTGATCAGTCAGGACAAGCACATCGACTGAATTCTGCTTACTATCTTCAGCACTCCAGAAATCCAAACAAACTAATTCCATAGGAGTGGAGGTCCTGATGCTTGTCAGAGGGGCACGAGCATGGGGATCTGGTGTTTTGGCTAGGATGCACCTTTGGCAGCACTTGACATACTCTTTGATCTCTGACTCCATCTTAGGCCAGAAAAACCGCTGCCTTGCTAGATGCAGAGTTCGTGCTTGCCCCTGATGTCCAGCTGCATCATGAATGCCATGTAGAGCTTGTTCTTTGAGGTTGTCAGGCAGAACAAACTGATGTCTCCTGCGCTTATTGAAAGGGTCTTTTGTAACCCGGTAAAGGACACCACTCTCCATTTTGAGTCTTTCAAACTGCTTACTGAGGACTAAAGCTTTTGCATCAAATGATGTTCTTTCACGACGAGATGGTCGCCTCCTCTGGATAACAAATGGCAGGATCTTTGAAATAGTGGGATCAGACTCCTGGCTACGCTGGAGTTCATCTAATGTGAACATTGGCAGTGCGTCTTGGCCTGGCAGCATGAGATCCTGAACAGACTGACACAGTTCCACAGCTCTGATTTCAGCAGCTAGATCCCACTGATCATGGACGTCCAAAAGAGCCTGGACAGCTCCTGCATCACAGTTGAAGTTTTGAGGGCTAGACTGGGATTCTGCAACATCTTGTTTTGATTTCTTCACCTTGTGGTGCTGGACCTTTAGATGGAAGGTGTCCTGGACACCATCTGGGCTGATACTAACAGCTTCGGCAAGCAAGCGATTGTACTGTTCTGTGATGAGTCTATGGCTGACTGTTGTCGCAAATGGGTCTCTGCTAAGAGCATCAGCTACTGTGTTTTTCGTGCCGGGTATGTGTTTCAGGTCAAATGTGTAGGGTGCCAACTTGGATACCCAACGCTGTTCACATGCGTCAAGTTTAGGCTTCGTCATGATGTAAGTAAGTGGATTGTTATCAGTCCACACGGTAAAAGGCTGACCTCTGAGCCAGTGGCTGAACTTCTCACATACACTCCACTTCAAAGCCAAAAACTCGAGCCTATGCGCTGGGTATTTTTTCTGAGAACTGCTCAGAGTTTTGCTGGCAAAAGCGATGGGGCGGGCTTTCTTTTCTCCAGCTGGTATTTGAGACAAGACGGCACCGAGCCCATCTAACGAGGCATCAATGGACAGGATGAGGGGTAGTGAGAAATCTGGATGTGCAAGAACAACACAATTCAAGAGTTTCTCTTTCAAGGCAGAAAAGGCTGCGTCACATTCACCTGTCCAGTCAGATGGTCTGAGGTTTCTGTATGATCCAGCATTTGTGTTTGTTTTGGCTTTCCCTCTCCTCTTCTGCCCAGCAGTGAGAGCAAACAATGGCTTGGCTATGGAAGAACAACTTGGAATGAAATGTTGGTAGTAAAATACCATGCCAAGGAAGGATTTGATCCTCTTCACTGATGGCGTGCAGCCGTCATTATCCATCAGGTCAGATTTTGTCATCTTGGTTATGACCTCAATCTTTTCTGGGTCCACAGCCACTCCATTGCCATCTATGATGTGACCCAAAAATTTGACCGAAGATCTCAAGAAGTGACATTTTTTAGGACTCAGTTTGAGGCTGTGGAGACGCAGTCGCTGGAACACCACTTCCAGTCGCTCCAGAGCCTCTTGTTCAGTCGAAGCAAACACGAGTAAATCATCAAGGTAGCACAACAGATTGCTGAAGTTCAGATCGCCAAATATGCTTAGCATCATTCGCATGAATGAAGCAGGGCTGTTGCATAAACCTTGGGGCATTCTGTTGTACTCGTATAAGCCCATGGGGGTTGTGAATGCAGTGTATTTCTTGTCTTCCTCTGCCATAGGGATGTTGTAAAACCCTGAAGTCAAGTCCATTGTGCTGAAAAAGGCGTTTCCTCCTAATGCAGCCAGGCAGTCAGCTTGGTGTGGCAGTGGATGTGCATCTTTAAGCGTTCTCGCATTGAGCCATCTAAAGTCTGTACAGATTCTCAAACTGCCATCCTTTTTCCAAACTAACACAAGAGGAGAAGCGTACTCACTCACTGACTTTCTTATTATTTCCTGCTCCTCCATTTCAGATAGAACCTGGCGCAGCTTTTGATAATGGGCTGGTGGTACGCGACGGTAAGGAAGGCGGAATGGTTTCTCGTCTAGAAGCCGGATCCGATGCACAAAACCTTTTGTCTCACCACAGTCCAGGGCATGTTTAGAGAAGACATCATTATACTTTTCCAGCAGTTCAACCAGCTTAGCTTTTCCTGCTTGGCTAGTATGACACAAGTCAATATCGACGTCACAGAGACCAGCCTGCTGTAGACGCTGCTTGAGATCTGTAGGTTGAGTGCCATCAGGTGTCTCCACCTGCTTGACTTTTTCAGGTTGGCTGTTGCCCTGAAAAATCTCAAAGTCTTCCACAGCTAGACAAGGGGACACATCTGCCAGCTTACTGTTCCTCTTCAGGGTGATGGGCTTATCTGACAGGTTAGTGACTTTCATGGGGACCCACCTATCTCCCCACAATGGCGTAATTAACCGGCCAACCATAATGTTCCGGGGAATGGACTTGGATGTGGTGGGCTCAATGATCACTGTGCTCCCTTGGGACATGGGAATATTATTTGGCAGCTTACCCCACACCAGATGTTCTTTCCGTGGTGACAGGGTGACAGACTGCTGCAGCTTTACTGTGCCAATCTTGTCTGGAAGCTCCTCAGCTCTCCACCGAGATGCATTTGCCATTAGGTCAAGAAACTGCTCGCACTCTGGGAGAAGACTGCCACTGGACACAAGATGCCAATAATCACTGGTTATTTTCAGTTGATGCATGAGAAATCTGATTACATTTGTGCCTATGATTAAATCATCACGTTGGCCTGGCACCACAAGAGCAGGAACAACACAGGTTTCTCCATACAACTTCATTTCCAGCTCATACATGCACTTGGGTTTGCTGAGTGACCCACCGCAGCCTACCAACACAACTTCTTGTGGTAAAGGGATGGGATCCGAGAGTGCATTTTCACTAAGCATCCTCTGTTCTGCTTGCTCACTGAGTGTGCAGGCCATGGACCCTGAGTCCAGCATCCCCTGTAGGTGGTGCGTGTTGTTAATGATGACAGGGGTGTAAAACAGTTCATCATATGGCCTCACCCTTTGTGTGTTTTGTGCTATCACCTTAGCACCTGCCGGTGCAGCCGCACATGCTTTTATGTAGTGTTGTTCAAGATCATCATAGTTGAGGGTCTCATCAACTTTGCCCACACCTCCCCTCACTGAATGCGGGCCAGCTAGTTTAAATGTTGGGGATCTTGTGACTGGGAGGAATTCTGGTTTTGAGAAGATGGGCGGTTAGGGCAGTCTTTTTTTATGTGGTTTGGCTTGAAGCATGCCAAACACAGACGTTTCTGCCTGCAGTGTGCAACAGTGGAATGCTCTGGGGATTGGCAGACCTTGCATGATGGGAAACGTGCTCTACCATGGGGAACCTGCCTGTCAATAGTCTGGTTGTTCTGTGACAGTGCACGTTCAAAAAGATTCATCAAGGTTTGCAGGCATCTGTCATTACAAGATGGTCCAACTGCTGAACTGGTTTCCCCATGGGCTGATGACCCTGCTCGCTGACCTGTTATGGGGGGATCTTCAAAAACAGGGGCTTGGGCATGAACTGTAACTGGTTTGGGTCGTCTTGATTTGGAGAGCACCTGTTCTCGTGATTCAATCTGGTTACGATCTATGTGCTCTTGAATCTCACTGGCTGTCCATTTATCTGGTGCCTTGAACTTGAGAACGGCAGCTAAAGCAGGGTCTGGGCAGTGTTTCACAAACATCATGACCGCTTCTTGGCATGGATCCTCGAGACGGCGTCCTAACCTTTTCAGACCCTCCTCTGCTGCATCAACTGCCTTGTTCAGTCGTACCCAATAATCTAGGGGGGATTCTCCTGTTACAGGCACTGTACCATAAAAATCAGCCATAGGCATACACGAGTAAGACACTTCACTAAAGTGCTGTCTGAGAATATTATAAATGACTTCTGGGTTCTCTTGAGCCCTGAGTGAAGGGCTGCTTCTCAGTGTTATCCTCACAATGTCTTTAGCTTTCCCCATCAACCTAGACATTATCTCAGAGTGCTGTTCTTCCATTGGTATAGCTCGTTTTTTCAGATACATCCTCATAATCTCTTCCCACTCGCAAACAGTGGTTTTGTCTGACCCCTCCCCTCTGAAGACAGGAGGTTCTCTCACATCTGACTGGAGAACTAGCCTTGCACCAGTCAAGTTAAGGCAAGAAGAGTTATGTGGTAACTGGTCCCCACTACACTGTGATTGAGTAGCCCCACCATTACTCTCATTAAGTTCCCCCTTAATGTGTTCTCTAATAGTCAGTCCAACCTGCTGAGCGATTTGTGTTATCAGGTTATTTAACCCTGGATCAGCAGTGGCTGAGTTGTCTGGAAGACTGACATTTTGTGTATGACTAGAAGTTGCCTGACCCACAATACGGGTTGAACAAAAAGCTGGGGAGCCTGTGCCATCATTAGCTCGTACAGGGGTACTAGGTAACCCCTCAATTAATCTTCCTCTCCCAAAACCAAAATGAAAAGAATCAGCTGGAGTTTTGCTTTCATCCATTTTACCAAGAACATATGTCATTTCAGCCCCTTGCACAGTATTCAAGTTATAAATTAAATAAATGGCTTATTAAGGAAACAAATTCTTCACCAAAATGATGCTTGCAAATAACAAATAACTAGAGTCCAAAACTCTTTCACTTTATACTCTGTATCGACTGACACATTAGCATAACCACACTTGTAGCAGCAACCTCTGGTGACCAAACTGATGTTGATCCACAACTCCAGGAGCCACGATGAACCGGTCTGAAGCAACGTGGATCCGGGTCACGGCACCACTGTAGCCGGTCTGTTTCGGCACCGTCTATAATCTGCGTTGTGTCTGTAGTTGAAGGATGAGGCGGAGAGCTCGAATGTCTTGCAACCAGCCAGTGGGTTTATTCTGCGGGGGACGACACTGTCCAAAACATATTTTCATCAGTACAGCAACTTCATTGATCTGGCTTCACCATGCACACCTCTCCTCAGCGGGGCTTCTAGCAAACTCGAGTGAAAGTGTGTGCCTACTAACAGTTAATAAAAGAAAATAATACACAGTGTAAATGCTAACAGCTTAATATTGACTTTCTTTTACAGCTTAAAATATACCACAGAATTGTATCACCCACTCAGTAATCACAATTTTATATATTTTTTACATTTAAAAACTGAAATAACAATCAAATCTAATAAATTGTCAGAACACACAATTATACATAGTAAAAAAATAATTCCCCAATACAATAATTCAATTAACAAGTTCTCATACCTGTCCAAAACATATTTTCATCAGTACAGCAACTTCATTGATCTGGCTTCACCATGCACACCTTGAATCGGGAGAGAAACGGGGAAACCAGCGGACCGCATGAGAGAAACCGAACATGTGCTCCAGTTAAGTGAGCATTTTCAAACGAGCACAATTCAATAAAGCTCTGCACTGCGTCCAAACATATAAAAATATAACATGAAAAGTCTCTAGCATGACCAAAACACGGTATGAGACTATGTAAAAGGAGTTTGAACCATATTTTAACATTTTTTCACATTGTATTGGGAGGAGCACTTCTCAAGACTCACCTCTCCTCAGCGGGGCTTCTAGCAAACTGAGGATCGGCGCGAACAGGAAGTTACATCACAAAAAGGAAACCGGGATCGTGTCAATAAAATAAAAGCTTCAAAATAAAATAAGTACATTAAAAAACGGAATATAATACAGGACAAACTGTACAGAGACATAGTGGGTGGTTCTTTGGTGAAATATAAATAAGTATATTTGCATACCTGCTACACTAGTATTACATTCCTAGGATTGTACTACTTTACTCATTCTAGGATTACTTAACTCATTTTTTAGGACTACTTAACTCATTCCTAGTACTACTTTACTCATTCGTAGTACTACCTTACTCGTTTCTAGGATTACTTAACTCATTTTAGGACTACTTTACTTGTTCCTAGGATAACGTTACTTATTCCTTGTACTACTTTACTCGTTCCTAGGATTACTTTACTCATTTTAGGACTACTTCACTTGTTCCTAGTATTACGTTCCTAGGATTGTATACTTTACTCATTCTAGGATTACTTAACTCATTTTTTAGGATTACTTTACTCATTTTAGGACTACTTCACTTGTTCCTAGTATTACGTTCCTAGGATTGTACTACTTTACTCATTCTAGGATTACTTAACTCATTTTTTAGGACTACTTAACTCATTCCTAGTACTACTTTACTCATTCCTAGTACCACTTTACTCGTTCCTAGATGAACTGGGCTGCTATTCTCTGGTTTCCACTGAAACTAATGTGGTTTTCTTTTAGAATAAGAGTTACTTACGTGTTCTACTGTGTTTCAGGTGAATTTACTCTGACACAGTAGCACACGTCTTGATTCTGATACTTCTGTAGTAATTTCACGTGTCACACCTTGTTTCAGAGACCAGGATTATACATACAGCCCTGTAGTTGTGAGGATAGACCGGACTGGACTGGAAGCAGAAAAACAGGCCTTGTGAGGAAGAAGTTGATCAACTCGGACTCAAACTTTTAAAAAGTGTAATGAAAGTTTTATTATCAAGTACAACAGGCTTCACCGTCGCCTGCACACAAGAACTTAAAATATGTTTTAGCAGCGCTGTAGTAATGCGTCATCAGTGATTCATTAAAGCAGTGTCACAAACAGTTTTGCATTAGCGCCTCTGTGACGAACAGCTCGTTTACCTTTGAACTGCTGTACATGGAAGCAGAGGAGCATCATACGACTGCTGTCTGACACAGGCGTGTGGAAATGCTGCTGACTCGGCTCGAACCTGTGATTTACTTCCTCTTATTATCCGCCACTTGCTACAGAAAATAAATGAGTGATCACCTACTTTTCTCGGAATCAAACAGTCATTCCTTGTGCTGTGGAAAGCGTGTTGTGCATAGATCACAACCCTGCAGTTGCTTCATTTCCAGGTTGGCCTACTTCTCTGACCGGTCATGTGGTTAAAGGTCTTCATGTTTAGAACATATAAAGCTGAGTTTGTTACACTTTTTTAGATGAATTCTCATCTTTATGACGCAGAAACGTTGCTGCAGCAGGCAGATGAGAGTAATGTCCGTTCTTTCTGAAAGCTGGTTAAACATCTCCAGGATACGAGCGGTCTGAACCTGCTGCCTCAGCTTTTATCTACGGAAACTGGACTTGTGGTCATTTTATGTTTTTTTATTTACGGTTTCTGCTGATAACATGTTGGCAGCAGGGTGTGCAAAGTTGGGCTGTTTAGTCTGAAAGTTTTAGATGACCATAGATGGATGAACAAACAGTAAAATAAACTAACAAAACAAAGGTCAGAATAATCCGTGCAATGAAATAATGAACAAGTAGTTAAAGAATAAACGATGTCTCGTCGTCCGTTAAAGTTGTCCAAGTCTTTCTCTTTTGATATTTTCATGCTAGGGATGCACGGAAATGGAATTTTGACCGATATTCGATATGCCGATATTTTAAAACTCATGTGGCCGATATCCAATATTGATATTAAAGCTGAAAAAAATAAGCAGTCATTGCAAATAGCAGTTTTGTTATTCATTTCCGACACTTTGAAAAATTGGGGGATAAAATAAAATATCGATACACTGAAATATCGCAATATTTTCATTCGGGCCGGTAAAAAATATAGCTATACTGAAATATCGCAATATTTTCATATATAGATATTTAAAAGTGTGATATTGATCTATTTTACCAATGAAATGTAGCGAGATTTCATCGTTTGCTTACAAATTCTCACGAGATTTTACAAAAACCGGCGAGATTACGTGACTGAACGACGAAATCTCGCAAGATTTTGTTAGTAACGTAGATCCATACCGCATTTTCAAATATCGATATGACATCAGCATACGAAAATATCGCAATATTTCAGTGTATCGATTTTTTTTCCTAGTCCTAAATTTAATATTCCGATATCAAATCGATATTTAAAAATGTGGTATCAACCTATTTTACTGACAAAATCTTGTGAGATTTCATCACTGTTAAAAACTAACAATATTTTGTGAATTCTCGAGAGATTTTGTTCGTAAAATAGATCGATACTGCGTTTTTTTAAATGTCAATATGAAATCAGAATATGAAAATATCCCAAAATGCTCGTGAATTCTCATGAGATTTTGTAATCGAACGATGAAATATCACAAGATTTTGTTTATAAAAAAGATTGATTCCGCATTTTAAATGTCAATATGATATCGGCATATGAAAATATTGCGATATTTCAGTGTAATGATATTTTTCCCCACCCTAGTCTTTAGAAGTTTTAAAGTCTGTAAAAAAGAAGTTTATTTATACTTTTTTTAAACAGCAGGCTGATTGATTAAATATCGGTGGACATTCAGTTTTAAGGCCGATATAGGCCGATACTGATAGGGGGCCTATTTCATGCATTTATTCTTTCTTTCTGTAGTTGTGAGGAGATTCAGGTGTTCATGGATGCAGCAGAACAGATTTTATGATCTCCAGTTCTCTTTTTTTTTTTTGTTTCTTAGATGATTTTAATGATTCTTCGCACATTTGTTCACCCTCTCTCCATCTTTGCTCCTCAAAGTCTCAGAACCATTGTCATGGTTACGATATCTGGACATCACATGTTTGAAATAAGTATGATGTCTAACAAGGTGCCTATTCATTTATTTTAGTTTTTTATATTTCTTGATATTATTTATATAGTTATTTTACATATACACACAGTCAAATCTCAAAATTATGAATGAATTAAAGTCAAGGCTAAATTCACAACACTAATTCAAATAACAGAAAACAAATAATTAATAAAATTTACAAAAATATGATTCATACTCTCCACTTAAAGAAGGAAAAAAAATCAGCTGTCAGTGAAATACGTGAAATTAACAAAAGTGATAATAAATAAAAAAATTATATGAAAATCATGACATTGATCTTTAATTGTGGTTCAAAAAATATATTAAAAACAAACTCACAAAAAAAAAACAAGTAAACAAGCATGATTTGGCTCTGAAGCTAAAATGTTGCTGAGCAACACTTTGATTCAATCACTGCAATCAGGTGTTTTGTGTAACGTCCAATCAGACGTCTGCACCTGCTGACAGGTATGTTGATGTTCATGGGAAAGATGCTGTAGTATGTCTGGGGCAGCTTTGTTTTTTTTTTTTTATTATATTATCTTTGAGCACATTTCAAAATCATATATTTTATTTCACTAAATTATAATTTTGAAAATTTTTATTTGTTATTAGTTTCTTTATTTTCCTGTTATTTGAATTACTAAAGTGAATTTAGTTTTTTTCTTTAATTGGAGGGTATGAGTCATTTTGACGACGAATGTAATATATAATGTCCCTTCAAAATTGATTAAAAATATATATATATTTTTTTGTAAAGTTAATACTTTTATTCTGTATCCCTCTAGACGCTAAGGATGTTTAACTTTAAAACAAAAATTTATTGAAAAAATTGCATCTCTCCCCTTTAACCTTATGTTACGTGGTATAAAGTCTCATTTCAGAGGGAATTGCACCTCTTACCGCTTCTGTGTCCAGAGGATGATGCAAAATTTGTTTCAAAGATCGGGTACCAACTCTCGTTTGAGACAGCGCAGTCATTTAGAACAATCAGGCACTTTTATAGGTGTCCTATGACACTTTAATGTACACCTGCAGCCAATCAGAAACGAGTATTCACCCAGACCATGGTACAACTTTGTCTCATATCATCTATAAATTCCTGTTTTAATGTGTATTTTCTTAACATTTTGACTTTAAATGGATGTCAGACCAAACATCACAGTTACTTTAATTTTTAGGAGCTTTTTGCAGTCGTTGGGGCCATTTTGTCCTTCTCATCCGTATTTATTAAGTAGAAAATAATAGCTGAGTTTTTACAGTTTGCTACCAGGACAAGTGATGCATGTATGATCCTTTATGGATGTTTGGGGTTAATCAGATCATCTGATGTGTACGGTGTGAGCTGCCATTTAATTTCAATGATGCAGATGAGTCATTAAACGCCGCGCTAATCAGTGTTTAACTGCAGGAGGAAGCGTTGCATCAGATTAATGTGGGATTGCTGGAAAACGCGCGACACGGCTGTGTGTTTGCTCACGTCTGCGACATGCAGGAATCTCCCCGAGCCCCGATGAAAATCACACTCTTCTCCTAAAACAAACCGGCACTTTTCTCCGTATTTGACTCAGCATTAGTGGTATTTCAGCCATCCTTGAGTTCTGCTGCTGTTTTTATCCGTCTTATCTGACTATTCTGGTGTTTTTTCAGGTGATGTTTAAGGCCAAAGCCAAGTATTCACCAGAGCTCACCAAGTATAAGTAAGTCCGTCTCTGTTTCAGGAGGAAAATCAGAATATTTACGTCTGACTTGAACTAACCATCATCCTCTCTGTCTGTTCAGGGTTCCTCTGCGTTTGTTCTTCTTATGCCTCAGTATCTTTTTCCTGGTGGTGAATTTAACTTGTGCATTGTTGGTGCAAGGAGCTCTGGAACATTCTGCACTGCCAAGGTGAGCACGGATGAAATAACCGCCGTTAACGTCTCCATGAGTTCATATTTTGTTTTTACGGAACAGTCTATTTATTGGGGGTGGGAAAAGTATCTATACACTGACATATCGCAATATTTTCAAATGCTGATATCATATTTATATTTAAAAACGCGGTATTAATCTATTTTACTGACGAAATCTCGCGAGATTTCATCGTTATGTTACGTTATTTCATGAAATCTCATGAGATTCCATCACAAAACATGATATCTCGTGAGATTTCATTGGTAAAATAGATTTAATACCGTGTTTTTCAATATAGATATGATATCGGCATATACATATTGTGATATTTCAGTGTATAGATATTTTTTCCCACCCTTACTAAATAACCAAATGACCCCTTTGTAGTCAGTCGAGGTGCAGCCGGGTCATTACGAAAAAATAAAGCAAAAAACAACTTTCAGAACTAACATCGGGATATAAAGATATATGTAAATATCATATCACGATATCATCGTACAGTCCTAGTTGCTAGGCAAAGAGAGATATGCTGAGGAGGCTAGACCGTCTGACTTTAAAAGCCTGTTAATAAGAACGGGATATTGAAGACAATTAGGTGGGTTTTTATAGTCCTGTGGTCCCATAGGTGACTAAATTTTTTATTTTTGTGCCAGAGCGTTTACATTTTTTGGCTGCAATCAGGGTGTTAAGACGATTTTAAATGATATAGTGAAAAATGCTCCAGGAAAATATCATCCACCCTGCCTTTCAGCGGTAAGGAGGACCCGGCCTAGCCCTCAAATCTGGGCACAGCCTATGTTGCTAAGAGACCTCTATTTAGACCTAGAAATGATGATGAAGACACTTCCTGTCAAACTTTCCACCAATCAGAGAGTTTAAATTGACGGTAACGTCCAATCAGGAGCAGCCAAAAATCAACCAGTGAGCAGAAAGTTCTGTGTGTGTCTGAAAAGAAGAAAATAATGGTCCTGTATGGCTGGAATAAAGAAAGAAGAGCTTTCTGATGCAGCCGAGGTGGAGTTTTCAGGGTTCCCACGTGTCATGGAAAACCTGAAAAATGATTGAACTTTTTTCCAGTCATGGAAAAAACATGGAAAAAGAGTAAAATGTCCTGGAAAAGCTTGAGTTGTCCTGGAAAATTATTTTTCCTCCCTCTGCTTTGTCACTGCTTCGTCGCTGCTTCGTCTCTGCTTTCGTCTCTGCTTCATCGATGCTTCGTCAATGCTTTGTCTCTGCTTCGTCGATGCTTCGTCGATGCTTTGTCTCTGCTTCGTCTCTGCTTCATCGATGCTTCGTCCCTGCTTCGTTTGTGCTTTGTCTCTGCTTCTTTGCTGCTTCGTCTCTGCTTTGTCTCTGCTTCGTCGATGCTTTGTCTCTGCTTCGTCGCTGCTTCATCGATGCTTCGTCCCTGCTTCGTTTGTGCTTTGTCTCTGCTTCGTCGATGCTTCGTCGCTGCTTTATCGCTGCTTCGTCAATGCTTTGTCTCTGCTTCGTCTCTGCTTCATCGATGCTTCGTCCCTGCTTCGTTTGTGCTTTGTCTCTGCTTCTTTGCTGCTTCGTCTCTGCTTCGTCGATGCTTCGTCGCTGCTTTATCGCTGCTTCGTCGATGCTTTGTCTCTGCTTGGTCTGCTTCGTCTCTTGCTTCGTCGATGCTTCCCTTCGTTGCTGCTTCGTGCTTTGTTTCTGCTTCGTCTCTGCTTTGTCTGCTTCTTTCGTCGTGCTTTGTCTCTGCTTCGTCGCTGCTTCATCGCTGCTTCGTCGATGCTTCGTCGATGCTTTGTTTCTGCTTCGTCTCTGCTTTGTCGATGCTTCATCGATGCTTCGTCCCTGCTTCGTTGGTGCTTTGTCGCTCGTCTTGGCTCGTGCTTTGTCTCTGCTTCTTCGCTGCTTCGTCGCTGCTTCTTCTCTGCTATGTCGATGCTTCGTCGATGCTTTGTCTCTGCTTCGTCGATGCTTTGTCTCTGCTTTGTCGATGCTTCGTTGGTGCTTTGTCTCTGCTTCTTCGCTGCTTCGTCGATGCTTTGTCTCTGCTTCGTCGCTGCTTCTGTCTCTGCTTTGTCGATGCTTCGTTGGTGCTTTGTCTCTGCTTCTTCGCTGCTTCGTCGCTGCTTCTTCTCTGCTTTGTCGATGCTTCGTCGATGCTTTGTCTCTGCTTCGTCGATGCTTTGTCTCTGCTTTGTCGATGCTTCATCGATACTTCGTCCCTGCTTCGTTGGTGCTTTGTCTCTGCTTCTTCGCTGCTTCGTCGATGCTTTGTCTCTGCTTCGTCGCTGCTTCGTCTCTGCTTTGTCGATGCTTCGTCGATGATTCATCACTGCTTTGTCAATGCTTCGTCCCTGCTTTAGCGCTGCTGCGGCGCTACTTCGTCAATGCTTCACCGCTGCTTCAGCAATGCTTTGGCGTTGCTTTATCGCTACTTCATTGCTGTACAAAATATAAGCTACAAATGTAGAACACACCTCCAAAAGCTTGGGGTGGAATTTATTAGTCTATGTTGCGATCATTTGGCTCGTACTGTAAACTTCAAGAAAAGAGTGGGAACCCTGAGTTGGTTTGTGAGGATAGTAGGTAAATAGTAGCAGAAATAAGTGGAAATAAGGAAAAAGTGTGAATGTGTCAGTAGTTTCTGTTGTTCTGTTTCAGGAGTTAAAAGTCACATCTTTTTTTCTCCTCAGTGATGGAGGGATCCGACACGCCGTCTTGGCCCGGGTCCTGATCAACGATAGTCTTTTTGTCTTGTGTGCCATATCTCTGGCCGTGTGCATCTTCAAGATCGCCAAGATGTCATCTGCCAATGTTTACCTCGAGTCCAAGGTAGAAAAAACCAAATCCAGCGTAACCTTTCAGACCTGAAGTCCTCCAGCGGGAGAACCCTGAGAACACTTACACCTCGCCTGAACTATTTCTACTAAAACTTCTCTAATTTTCTTCTGCTTTGCTTCATCAGAGTTGTGTTTTGCAGAGATATTATATTTGACAGAGATTTAGAACTACAACTGCATCGCTTTAAAGTAGGAATGTTCAGTAGCTACTTTTTTACCAATATCCGATATACCGATATCGCCTAACTCTTCATTTCTAATGACCGATTGCAACAGATGCTGATTTATGGAGACAACTGTGAGGTTGTACATGTCATATTTTAGCTTTTTGAGTGAGAGAAGTAGGTGAAGAGTTGGATGTATACCACATTTTTTGGACTATAATCCATGTTTTTTTATATTTTAGCTGGTCCTGCAATTTAATATATTTTTAAATGTTAATTCATACCGACAGACACGAACAAAGGAGTAAATATTACTGTCTAACACCACAAGAGGGCGCTCTAGGCTTTTGACAACTATATTCTGCTCCGAGAGCAAAGATCCCAAAATAGCCTTATCTCAGCCGGAGTAGTTCATTTTGGACATCTGGCTGTACCGTCTTTGCGATGGAACAAACCCTCAAAAAACATGTTTATTCTTTTTTATTTATGACGTTTATGATCATTTACAGGCATTAACAACAATATGCTGATGTTGTGTAAGTTTTTTTTTTTTGCAATAGTGATACATGGCAACAAGTTTTTGGCCTGTCGTTAAAAAAGAAGAAACTGATAATAATACCAATAATTTCTGATATTACATTTTAATGCCAATATTGGCTGATAATAGTGGAAGACCGATAATATCGGACAGCTCTATTTTAAAGGGATATTAATCCTGAAATATTTTTTATTTCAGGCAAGCCTGATTTTCTTTTGCATTTTTGCTTTGTGCCATTTCCATTTATTTTTCCCAGAAACAAATATATTGATATTCATACATCTTAATAAACATCACAGCATTTCTTTTACCATGACTCTAAAAGTATTTAAGTACACCTTGTAGTTGCAGAAATATTTTCATGTCAGTATGGGGATGCAGTTTTAGAGCAGAGGCCTAAAAACTAGATAGAGGGATATTCTGAAATAGAGAACGGGATTTATCGTTATCCTTCTTAAACAAGCAAAACCTCTGAAATGCACAATCTGAACGTGAGGACATGTTGGTCTAAATGCTGTGTATCATCCAGCATTAATGGTGCTGTTACAGATGTAGCGTGTGCATTAATGCATCCACCGTACCGTCGCCATCACACACCATCGGGTGTCCTCTCTTCTTTAGCCCGGAGGACATGTAGTCTATCGTTTCCAAAAGGGATTTAAAATGTGATCCATAAGTAATCATGGGACTTTTTAAAATAAATAAACCCATCTCTAGAGGATTCAGACACCTGTTGACAGGTATTTTGGTCCATTGTTCATTGAAAATGTGTTCTAATGTGTCTTGAGACAGTTTTGTTTGTTTTTGTTTTTATTATCAATTTTAACAACAACCCAAAAGCAATAATTAATTTCACTAATTTATAATTTTGTAAATTTTTATTTATTATTGGTTCCTTTAGTTTCTTGTTATTTGAATTACGATTGTGAATTTAGCCTTTTATTTAATTGAAAGGTGTGAATAATTTTGAGGATGACTGTAGATTTTCCATATCTGGCCACCAGGGGGCGTTTAAGCTAATTTGGCTTCATTAGAGTCGTTTTTATCTGTATAAATTCTTCATATATTTGGAGATTTTGACGTTATTGCCTGTTATATTACAAACCAAACCAACAAGGATTCCTCAGTGGGTTATATTTTAGATAAAATCGCCATTCTTTCCGGAACAACCACTTCCTTCTAGTAGAAATAGCTGCTAACAGACTAATGATGCTAACTTTGGCTAAACCAGTAGGCGTTTCGTTAGCACAAGCACCTGCAGATGTGTTTTAGGCTTACATTTTGATCACATCTGTGGCTTATATCTCTTTATCTTTAAAATCCCCGGTAATTCTGGACTGATCCTTGTTTTAAAGCGATGATTCTTCCTCCAGGGTACATCAGTGTGCCAGGCGACAGCCATAGGAGCAGTGGTGATCCTCCTCTACACATCCAGAGCCTGTTACAACCTGGTGGTGGTGGCCCTGTCCCCTCAGGACAGACCCAGTCCCTTTAATTACGGCTGGTACAGCGTCTCTGATCAGGTACGGTACCAAGTGCTTTAATTATCGGTGGGAATAAGCTTTTATACAGCCAGATAGCCGAAGTGTGCGAGTGTGTGGGCAATCCATCTTAGGAGATTTGGGAGGGCGATGCTTAGTGGGGTAAAGGGCTTTGTCTGGCTATAAATAACCTCGTGTTTGTGTATACTGACCTACATCAGGCCTCCAGACAGACCCATTTTTAAAGGTTGCATTGTGTGTATTTGTTGAACATTATAGACAACAGCAGACATCTGACGTGGGCATAATCTGACTTAAATAATTTCCTTAATCAGAGAGCAGCTGCCATATGGATCACAAAGATGCAGTTGCTTTGAGTTATTCAGTGCTCTGCTTGGTTTTATTAAAAAGGCTGTAGCACCAGCCAGAGGATACAAACGGTGGCTTTAAGATTTAATTTAAATTTAAGTTCAGGACTCGTGGTTAAAAAGAAAGGAATAGTTCACCCACAGAATGATGGTCTTTCATCTTCTCCTCATCCTCATGGTGAGAAAGACTCTGCAGCACTTTTTTAATATCTAAAATGCAGCCGGCGATCAGAAGGCTTCTCGTTTCCCCCCAACTTTCATATAATGGAGTTCACCGGGGTCTGAGCCAAAAAGGTCCATAAAAGTCCACAAAAACGTGTCAGTATTCCTCCATACTGCTCGTCCAATGTAATCCAAGTGTCCTGAGTGGTTAGCGTCCAGAATTTACTGGAAACGATGTCATTTAGTAGATTTTTAGAGCCTAAACAGTAGAACATCGTACTTTTGCGAAGCACGCACATGCACATTCACGAAACTGCGGAAGCCTTGGCGTTTAGCCTCTTCTCTGCCGATAATACAAGCGTAGAAGAAGAAATTTCGCTGTTTACATTGTGCTAAGAGCGACAGAGCTGCAGACAAACCGGGACAAACACAAGAGGATCCAAGAGGGGTTGATATTGATTTAAAACAAAGAAAGAAAGAAAAAGAGAACGCGTGATTTCGTCTGCCGCGACTTCCGTAGTTTCATGAACGCACATCGGCGTGCTCGCAGGAGATGCGACGTAGTACTGATGTAGTACTGACGTAGTACGGTTTAGGCTCTAAAAATATACTAAATGACTAGAGATGTAACGATATGAAAATTTCATATCACGGTTATTGTGACCAAAATGATCACGGTTATCATTTTTATCGCGGTATTATAGAAATACCCCCCAGCATCTTTAAAAATATCAAAAATAGGTCTAAATGTCTACTTTGTCCTTTTTAAAAGGGGGGAAATCTGAAGAGAAATGTTTATGTGGGAGCCTTTGTTGCCTTTCGCCATGTTTTCATAAATTAAACATTGCAAACTGTGACGACTACTGCTCTTTCAGCCAATGAGCAGCATCACGAGGAGTTTTTCAAAGTGCTATAATCAGTCACGGATTTAATGATAATTAAAATTTGGAAAGGTATTACTAATCTTTGGGAAATTTATCACGGTTAACCATTATACCGGTAATCGTTACATCCCTATAAATGACATCGTTTTGAGTAAATTCTGGACGCTACCCACTCAGGACACTTGGATTACATTGGACGAGCAGTATGGAGGAATATTGACACGTTTTCTGGACTTTTATGGACGTTTTTGGCTCGGACCCCGGCAAACTCCATTATATGAAAGTTGGGGGGAAACGAGAAGCCTTCCTGATCACCGGCTGCATTTGAGATATTAAAAAAGTGCTGCAGAGTCTTTCTCACCATGAGGGGACGTGGAAGATAAAGTTACATCATTCTGTGGGTGAACTATTCCTTTAACTGCTTCTCGGCTGTTACTGTAATACCTGCTGGATGTTTTAAGCAGCATGGGTTAACACTGGCTTCACTTCTTTACATGTAGAAGAACTAGATCAGTGTTTTCTACGCAATAAAAACAGAAAATACAGACAACCAACTACCTCACCTTTAAAGGTGCTGTAGAAGATGTTTCGGCATTTCAGAAAGCAGAGACTATTCACAAGTTTTTGAATAACACGCATGCAAAAAATGCAAAAAAAAGTTAAATACAAACAGGCCTTTTTTGTTTGAGTTCAGAAAGTGTGTCAGATTTGGGGTGCGATACTGCAAGATTTGGTATAATCCGATGCCAAGTAAGTAAAGGGCTAGTATCACTGATACCCATATTGATACCGATACTTTTTTAATAAGGCTGTCAAATGGGGAATTATCACGCTTCCGTGTTCCGAACTTCCGGTTTGAAACACTTAGACCGCCCACTTCCAGCCCAGTTCAATGTCCCTGCTTTACTTCGTAGATAACGTGAATAAACGCCAACCCTACTGAAATTTTCACGGATTCCAGACTGAAGTGATACTAAGGAAGAAGTGGATCAAAGCGATTCTCCAGAGTGAAGGGCCGAACTTTAGAATAAAACAACGTAGCATGTTTGTTTGCAGCCGGTGGGGCACAACACCGGCATGCTAGCATTAGCCAGCTAGCATTTACTGATGTGCTTAACTTTGTGCGTCTTAAAACACACATACATCTGAAAATCGGGTCTGTACCCCCCCGTTTCCAGTGGAACAACTGGGGACTGCCAAGAAAGGAGACGCTTTCAGATGCTTGTGTGTTTTCAGCCGCACAAAGTTAGGCACGTCATCAAGCTGGCTAATGCTAACCTGCTAACAGTAGTCTGCCGACTACTACTCTGTTAAACTTTCCAGACTGAAGTGATACTAAGGAAGAAGTGGATTAAAACGACCGATTCGCCGCGGTGAAGGACCGAACTTAATAATAAAACGACACACGTTTGTTTGTAGCCGGCAGTCTGCACAGTCGTGTTAGCAGGTTAGCATTAGCCAGCTTGATAACGTGCCTAACTTTGTGCGGCTGAAAACACACAAGCATCTGAAAGCGTCTCCTTTCTTGGCAGTCCCCAGTTGTTCCACTGGAAACGGGGGGGTACAGACCCGATTTTCAGATGTTTGTGTGTTTTAAGACGCACAATGTTAAGCACGTCAGTAAACGCTAGCTGGCTAATGCTAGCAAGCTGTGAAGTGCCGGTGTTGTGCCCCACCGGCGACAAACAAACATGTGTTTTATTATAAAGTTCGGCCCTTCACCGCGGCAAATCGATCGCTTTGATCCACTTCTTCCTTAGTATCATTTCAGTCTAGAATGAAAACTTAAGTATGTTTGGAGTTTATCCGATTTAAACAGTATAACAGAGCAGGAACGGCTGTTGTTAACATGATCCTGAAGAGGAAGTGTCCAAATACCGGGAAGTTCCGGTAAGCGTGATAATCCCCTATTAAAGGATTTCTGCAAAGAGATTATTTTTTGGTATCTATACGCTAATTTTTCAACTCATTAATACAATTATTATTATTATCAAATCCAAAATTGCATTATCTCGACGAGAGAAGCTGATTTTTGGCGACTTTGTCACCAAGGTGAACCGAATCCACCTAAAACCACATCTCCTCCTTATTTATGAAGTTTGTGATATTTTAAAGCCTTACATCTAGAATTTTCTAATCAGGTGGTCTGAAACAAAATAATCACTGGAGCCGTTTAAAAGTCTGAATTTGGTTTTATCTCCGTGAGAGAAGCTGGTTTGGGGAATATGGGGACCTCATAGCAGAGAACCGGATCATCAAAAACTACTTTATTCTCCATATTTATGAAGATCTGATAGTTTTCAAGCCTTACACTGAAGTATCAACTAGTATTAATCAAGATTGATACTGACATTAGTATCAGTATCATCGATATTTGTATCAATCCGCCCACCACTGCTTCTTACTCATTTGCATATGTTTTGTGTGATGAAGGCGGACGTACAGGAGATCAGCGGCGAGGCCTACGTTGTTTTTGGGATCATTCTGTTCTTCTGGGAGCTGCTGCCCACCAGCTTAGTCGTGGTTTTTTTCAGAGTCCAGAGACCCCACCAAAATCTGGTAAAACTCGCACGTTAAAAGTCAATAATTTGCAGTGAAACTCGATAACAGCTTTAACATGATGACCAAGTGTGACCATGTCTGCGTCTCTCAGGCTCCGGGGGGCATGATAAACAGCCACAGCTTCAGCTCCAGAGCTTATTTCTTTGATAATCCCAGACGCTATGATAGTGATGATGACCTTTCCAGAAGCATCAACAGTAGGAGTGATCGGGCCAGGTGCGTACTCGCAGACAATCCATCTAATATCCACTTACAAAACAACACTGTGTTGTGTTTTATGACGGAGTTTAGGGCCTTGCTTTTTACAGACTTCGAGAATAAAGTCATAAAGCTGTAATTTTATGAGTAAGAAAAGTTATGTTTCTTTTTATTTTAAGAGAATAAAGCCTTAATATTTTCAGATTTAGAAGAGAAAAGTTGATAGAAATGAGGGTAGTGGATCATTTGGTGTAGATTTTTACAAGTGGGAAAAAATATCGATACACTGAAATATTGTGATACTTTCATCCGCAGATTTCATATTGATATTTAAAAACACAATATTGATCTACACTGCCTGGCCAAAAAAAAAGTTGCCACCAAAAAAAAAAGGTCATTCACTCTAATACTTTGTTGCACCGCCTTTAGCTTTGATTACGGCAGCATTCGCTGTGGCGTCGTTTCGATAAGCTTCTGCAATGTCAAAAGATTTATTTCCATCCAGTGTTGCATTAATTTTTCACCAAGATCTTGCATTGATGATGGTAGAGTCTGACCGCTGCGCAAAGCCCTCTCTAGCACATCCCAAAGATTCTCAGTGGGGTTCAGGTCTGGACTCTGTGGGGGCCAATCACAAGTGAAAATGATGTGTCATGCTTCCTGAACCATCTTTCACAATCTGAGCCCGATAAATCCTGGCATTGTCATCTTGGAATATGGCCGTGCCATCAGGGAAGAAACATCCATTGATGGAAGAACCTGCTCATTCAGTATATTCAGGTATCAGCTGACCTCATTATCTGAGCTCATACTGTTGCTGAACCTGGACCTGAGCAACTGCAGCAACCCCAGATCATCACACTGCCCCCACAGGCTTGTACAGTAGGGACTAGGCATGATGCTGCATCACTTCATCTGCCCCTCTTCTTACCCTGATTCCCCCATCACTCTGGAACAGGGTAAATCTGGACTCATCAGACCACATGACCTTCTTCCATTGCTCCACAGTCCAATCTTTATGCTCCTGAGCAAATTGAAGCCTTTTTTTCCGGTTAGCCTCACTGATTAGTGGTTTTCTTACGGCTACACAGCTGCTCAGTCCCAATCCCTTGAGTTCCCTTCGCATTGCGCGTGTGGAAATGCTCTTACTTTCAGTATTAAACATAGCCCTGAGTTCTACTGTTGTTTTTCTTCGATTTGATCTCACCACACGTTTAAGTGATCGCCGATCACGATCATTCAGGATTTTTTTCCGGCCACATTTCTTCCTTGAAGATGATGGGTCCCCACTATCCTTCCAGTTTTTCATAATGCGTTGGACTGTTCTGAACCCAGTTTTAGTAGTTTCTGCATCTCCTTAGATGTTTTCACCTCTTGATGCCAATGATCTGACCCTTCTCAGACAGACTAACATCTTTTCCAAAACCACGGATGTGTCTTTCCACATGGTTGTTTAGGAAATAAGAAGCAACTCATTGCACCAGTTGGGGTTAAATAACTTGTTGCCAGCTGAAAGATAATCGCCCATGCAGTAGTTATCCAATAGGAGGCTCGTACCTATTTGCTTGGTTTAATCCAGGTGGCGACTTTTTTTTTGGGCCAGGCAGTGTATTTTACCTACCAAATCTCGCGAGATTTCATGAAACCGCTCAAGATTTCGTAACAGAACGACAAAATCTCGCGAGATTTCTTTTGTAAATTAGATCGATACCGCATTTTTAAATATTGAAATGATATCAGCATATGAAAATATCACGATATTTTAGTGTATCGATATTTTTTTCCCAGCCTTATTTTACAAACCAGGAGATCCTCAATCTCTCAGCACATCTGCACCACATTGTCATCAGTATCAGGACTTTAAACAAAGCTGGTACAGCAGTTTTAAAGTTCAGAGGGTTCTCACTTCACACACATTGTTTTGTCCATTCAGGGACACCGTAGTAAAAATGGTGGAACAAATATGGCTGCCTCCATATGTGCACCACCCAGCAAGTAGATATAAATGACTCGTTCTAAGAAAATAAACATATAACAGCTGTTCTAGTGCAGCGATTACACATCAATATAAACACAGTTTTGAATTATATATCACATTTTTCTGCCATTGACCTTTGATTTTTACATACTGTACCTTTAATTAAATGACTTATGTTAAAGGGAAAGTTCAGAATTTTTGACATAGAGCCTCATTTACAAGTGAGCCAGGATACTACTTATCACTGAAGACAGTTTCAACATATTTCATCCCGTTATTCTAGTTCCAGGAGGTTGCTGATGCTAATGCTAGTGGAAGTCAATAGGAATCTGCTAGCCTGTCATTTAAACCAGTCTTATACACTCCACAGAACATCTGAGGCAAATCAGCAAGATTATCTGTGTAAATGTGTTAAACTAGTAAACTCGTGTGCTAAAAAAGTCAAACTAGCCTTGTATGACAAATTTTGCATTACATATTGAGGAACTAGTTTCTTACCAGCTTACTACGTTTGCCAGTGTATTCTGGTTCATAGAGACATGGTGACAGTTAGTTTGATGAAAAAAGTTCGAAATCTTCTTCAAAATCCGACATTTCCTCATGCCTTTCAGACGTGGCCGAATTTTAGACTTTATATTTGTGTAATCAAATTCCTTCATGCATGTAACAGCAGATGACATCACTCTGCTGCCAAATACAGGAAGTAAAACTTTGTAAAGTTTCTGAGCAGCAACAATCAAAATGCAACGAAATGTAGGTTAGTTTTATTTGTAACATTATTCTGATAACACGGCATTTACACAGATAGTCTGAAGTTTTAAATGATTTGCCTCGGATGTTCTGTGGAGTGGATAAGATTGTTATTAATGACAGGCTAGCAGATTCCTATTGACTTGCACTAGCATTAGCATCAGCAACCTCCTGGAACTAGAATAACGGAATGAAATATGTTGAAACCGTCTTCAGTGATAAGTAGTATTCTGGCTCACTTGTAAATGAGGCCCTATGTCAAAAATCCTGAACTTCCCCTTTAAACGCTATACTTTCTATCCTCTCTTTTTAATAATATCTGTTCCCTTCTCTCGCTCTCCCAGCCTCCTCTCCACCACACCCCAGCTGGCACCCTCCAGTTGGTATGGCTCCATCCAGCGTAATGGGAGTCTAGCAGCTGGGGTGGCCTCTGCCCAGCAGCCACCGCCCTCCACGGCTCCCCTCCTCTTCGCCTACGGAAACATCCAGAACCACCATCACCACCATCACAACTATTACTCCACCCCACAAAACAACAATTACCAACATCATCATCACAATAACTTCTATTCCACGCCGCAGAATTACTACTGCGGATCGCAGATGTACTTCTGCACCCCCCAGAATTAAGCAGGGTCCATGGCAACAGCTGGGCAGCTCATTGTGAATAATTCAGATTTTTTCGTCACGGTTATGTACAGCTACATCAGAACTGGCTACTTTAATACTGTAAAGTAGCGCTCTGCAGATAATTTGGATTACCAGTTATGCAGAAGTGTTGAGAGCGAAGTCGGAGTCTCGGCACTTACGGCCGGTGTGCCTGAAAACTTTTAAGCTTTTCCTCTTGAATACTGTGGTTGCTTTATTGTATGTGAGACTGGAAAAAATCAACGACCAGATCATTGTTATTTCACTTGTAAATTTCATATTTTTACGCACTGGGACCGTGTAGCAGTTGTGGATTGTAGCCAGCCAGCATGGGTAAACCTGAGGCTGCCAGTCAGTAGTACAGGGTTTAGCGACGTTACATTCATACAACTTCATCAAATTGTTTGAGTTATGTGACTGTTGTAATGGAAAATATATAATACAATCATCTAAGAAGCATTAAAAGGGTCATTTAGGTTGCTTTAGATACTGGCTAGCTAGCAGGACATTTCGTTTACTCGTACATCTGGTACATGACAGAAATTAGCTGGTGCTAATTTGCCAACGGTTACTGCTAACAATTTGTTTAAAATCAATGCTAGCAGTTAGCGTAACTTTTATAAAGTTCACAAAATTAAATCACAAAAGTCAAATCCAACAGACTTGTCAAAGAAAAGTTCGCACTTTTGTCCCACTTAAAGTGAAAAGCTAGCTAGCTAGCAGGACATTTCATTTTCATTTTTACATCTAGTTATATATGGCTAGAATTAGCTAATATTGCTAATGTGCCATTGGCTGCTAAAGCAAGGACAGCTAGCCTATATCCAATGTTAACAGTTAGCATACTCTAAAAAAACTCTACACAAACTACAAAACCTAATTCATCAAAGCTTTGGTAGTGTTGTGTTTTGTAAGCTAGTTATCACTTTTAAGCTGGGGTTGGTCATTTTGCTGCCACGCTGGAATATGTAAAAATGCTATTAGCAAGTGTAGCAATAGGCTACTGGCTCCACCATACTCGTAATACTACAGTGTACAGTTTGACATCTAATATAAGCTTATACTTCTCTTAACTTTCTGGCTATTACCATGCTAATGACTCTAATGTGCGATCAGCAACGTTAACAGATGCCAGTTAAGCCGTCTGGCATCATCACCGATGATCGCCAGGATTCCAAGCATCACGCTGCCTGCTACGGAGCATTAATCATGTCCATGTGAATCCCGCTTAAAGGCCAGAACACATTACCGGCAGATTACCAGATTAATTCATTAATTAACTCTGTATTTTTCCCTACTTTTCAGATGACGTGGTGACTTGATACAACATGACTTGGTCATAAGACATAGACCTGCTGAATGAGTTATTTGTAAGATGAATCAGTGATTGATTATTGAGGTTGAAAATAATTGGCGCTGTACAAAATCCCATCATCCTGCTGGAAAACTGCTCTGAGATACTCACCAAAATTTTTAAACATTGTGGCAAGTTTTTTATTTTTATTTTTTTGCAAACACCATTTTGTTTGAACATATGAGTTATGTTTTTAATAATTTTTAAAGTTGAATCCCAAATGTTGATGCCAGTAGGGGGGGTTGTTGTATCTTTGTTTCTTTCTGATTGAGGAATGAAATACAAAAATTTAATTGAAAGTTTAGGCTCCATGTTTAAAAAAACCCCAAAAAGAACGACAACTTAAGTCATGAAATCCTTTTAAAATATTGATCTTTAAATTTTTTTTTATGAAATTCAAGTTGTATGTATCAATGTGGCTGAATTTTTAATTGGGTTTTTTGTTTGTATTTTTCTTTTGTTTGTTTGTTTTATAGCCACCATTATGTTTTTAATATAAATCATTTTAGTTATTTTTGAGTAATTTTTTAATAATTTCATGTAGATGTATTTTTTAGTGGTTAAAGGTACAACTACCTCCTCGCTGGCATAAACTGGGATCACCGCAATTGTACCTTTTCTAGTAAGTTTTAAAATACAGGAATTTTATTAAAAATTTAGGGTCCATGTTTTAAAATGGAGAGCAACTAATAACTCTTGAGATTTTGTTCAAATATTGCTCTGTAAGAAATGCATCACTGTGGCTGCAAAACATTTTTGGCCATCATTTAATTTTCTGATACAAATAATTATGGCTGTGTGAGTAATTATGTACGGAAGAGGATTAGGGCCACTGGAGAAAAAAGAATTTTAGAAGAAAATGCAGATTTTTGAACTTTAATCTCGGAATTCTGTACTTTTTTCCAGAACATTGAAAAAAAAAAGTTCAGGATTTTTGTGTGTGTATATATATATATATATATATATATATATATATATATATATGTGTGTGTATATGTGTATATATATATATATATATATATATAAATATTTTGTTTTGTTTTGTTTTGTTTTCTCAGAATTTTTTTTATGTTGGAAAAAGAAATTATGATTTTTTTTTTTTTAGAACATTTTTTTTTTTTTCAGTTTCTGGAAAAGTCAGAATTCTGTATTTAATTTCAGAATTCTGACTTTTTCAGAAATTGAAAAAAAAATGTTCAGGAATTTTATTTTTTTTTCTTCAGTGGTTTTTCCACTTCATCACACTCTTCCGTAATTATGTTTTATTATTGAATTTAATGTTAAATCCCTCTAAAAGACACAACTACTCCCCCTGCTGGTACAAATTGAAATTACATGCATCGTCTCTTGGCTAGGAAGGTATAAAATATGTGAATTTTATTAAATATTTAGGCTCTATGTTTTCTAAAAACAGCTAATAAATGTTGCCTAGAAGCTTATATCAGACACATGATGAAACAAAAAATACATTTTCAATTCATGAATTTAAAAATTTGCAACTTCTTGTGGGAACCTGACCAAAGCCCACCACCTGTGTGCTCAGATGGGGGCTGTATTGCATATTTCCTGTTTGTTGCGGTACTGGATATGAGTCATTTGATGTGATGTGACGTGTGCTGTTTGTGTGTTCTGGCCTTTAGGCATATGGTCACTTCCAGGCTTCCTTAGCTGTAAATATACAATAAAACGTCAGGCTGAGCCCCCAAACTGTGCAACGAATGTTGGGATTCGAACATTCCACATGTTGATTATTTAGAAAACACGAAGAGATTCTGACATCAGTATGTGACTGATATTAAATAGAAGTGTAACTCAGCCCTTGCGCTGTTTTGTTCCAGATTGGAAGATTTTTGTAGCTCATTTGTGACCAAAAACTCTTTGTATGATGTGATGCTTCGAGAGCTGTGAGGCAGAAATTTGCACTTAGACGAAAATCACCGAGAAAATGTGGATTTTTCGTCTCCTGTCTTGTATTTTCTTCAGTAATCGTCTGTATTTTTTTTCTACTTCTGTGTGAAACATCAGTGTGCCATCACATTTTCATATCTAACAGCTACATTCCTCACAGAAAATGTTGTTGCACAAGAATTTGTGAGATGTTTTTAATTGTGTCACTTCACGCCAATCGCTTTCTAATGTGTTCAGTGACATTTTTAGGCTGTGTTGTCTTAGATATTTGTATTTGACATCTAGATTTTTATTTTAAATAGATTTTTTTCTACTTCTTTCCTGTTGTTGCTCATAAGCTCACTTTTTTTCCCTGAGTCTCGTGACAGACTGCAGCCTGTCTGCAATAATTAAGGAGTTTTTGTTGTTTTTGACCCTCTTCTCAGACCAAAATGCACCTAAAAAAAGAAGCTGAAACACTGAAACTCGACCTGTAAATGACCATGAAAACTTTGACTTCATCCAACGGAGAAGCCTTTCCTGGAGAGAATGAAGCGGTGAACATCATCCCGGCTGCCGCTCCTGCTTTTAACTTTTCTCACCGGACACCTGAGAAGGAAGTAAAGTCATTGTTGGCTCCAGCTGCTTGTCTGCAGAGCAGAATGCATGTTTCTGCATCAGTGTACAAGAACTCAAAGTCAATGTTTCTTTCCAGGGTGGTGTTATTTGTGTGACGATGCTACGCAGACACAGTGGTAATCTTTTTGAGCTGTTTTATGTCATTGATGGTTTTATTCGTGGCCATATTGAATGTAACCTGTGCAACAGATCACTAATGATGTATGCAAGGAAAGCACTACCATGTTTAAATAAAGGCCGATGGCACTGCGAAGACGAGCGGAAAGCGGGTCATTCATGGTTCTTCGAATCCAGCCAGACCCAGACGGATGTTCGGCATGCCGAAGCGGGAGGTTGCATCAAACCGCTGCACAATGTTCTCATTGTTTTTGCTGCCGTGTGTCTAACTGGGCCTGACCTTTCCCATTAGCTCACGCAGCCGGTCATGTGGCCGAATTTACCAGATAACAAGGTTACCGGGATCAGCTGGAGTCAGGGAGCAGCTGCTGGTCTCCGGAGAACATTTAGCTGTTTTCTGCCATCGTACCTGAACATCACGTTTGCTGGAGTGTAGAGATGTAACGATATAAAAATCTCATATCACGGTTATTGTGACCAAAATGATCACGGTGATCATTTTTATCGCGGTATTATAGAAATACCCCCCAGCATCTTTAAAAATATCCAAAATGGGTCTAAATGTCTACTTTGTCCTTTTTAAAAGCAGGAAAATCTGAAGAGAAATGTTTATGTGGGCGCCTTCGTTGCCTTTCGCCATGTTTTCATAAATTAAATATTGCAAACTGTAACTACTACTGCTCTTTCAGCCAATGAGCAGCATCACTAGGAGTTTTTCAAAGTGCCATAATCAGTCACGGTTTTAACGATAATTAAAATTTGAAACGGTATTACTAATCTTTGGGGGCGAACTCCGCTGGAAAATGGTGAAGCCCAGAAGTTAAGTTAAATAAAATAACTTATTTTTTCATCCCTAGCGGCTAGGGGCTCCAAAACCAAAAAGTAGTACATGCAAGTATGCTTTGAGTATACTAATTTCAAACTTTAAATACGACTGTATACTTTCAGTTTACTATTTATGTACTTATCAGAAATATACTTAAAGTTTACTTGGCATTTACTAATAAATATACAAGAAGTTTAACATATTTAGCCTATTCTTATATTTAAACTTTTGATAGTAGTACATTCATAGTACATTTTCAAACATACTGGTTTCTTTGATACTAAAAGTTTAAATATTAATGGACCATTTGGTGGAGTCAAATAAAACATCTGAATCTATTTTTGGCAGAAATTTTGTGATATTTTTTTTACTCAGCATTAAAGGTGGAGTAGAAGTATAATAAGGCGATTTTCAGTATATTTGAAAATGTATTTTTAAACACTAAACAGTGGAGTATACGTGTATTATCAGTAAAGTCATAGCAAACCTAAAAGGTTTCTTTCTGTATACTTAAGTCTACGTATCTTACATTAAAAGGACATTGAGAAGTGTACTGCTAGGAAACTAACAGTATCCATAGAAGAATACTTTTAGTATACTTCAGTGTACTTTGCAAGAGTAAAAGTACACAATGGTTTCTCAGATTTTTTTCAGCAGGGGTGAATTTTTTTTTTATATATACCACTCATACGTTTAGATGTTATTTAATCAGTTATTGATTGACAGACGGCAGACTGGATGCCGATTTTAGCCGTGGAGGCTAATAGTTAGCTCCCTGCTAGCTCCCAGTAAGGCCTTAGCTGGTAGCAGAGTAGCACAACGGTGGTTTTTAGCTGGTTAACAGCATTGTTTATTCCTGTTAACTACGGATTAGCTCGGTTAGCTTTAGCTTGGCTGTCAATCATTTGCCCCGCGGCTCAGAGCGACCCTGTTTTGGCCCATTTCAGTATTTTCTGGGAGTGACGACACACGTGACACTGCAAGATGGCGACAGTTGGAAACGCCCAACTGGCTTCACTTTCAACTATTCAGATGTGACGAATACGTCCTTTTTTTTTTTTTTTTTTTAAACAGTCTCTACTCTTAATCTCTTCTTTGTGTTGATATCCAGTTGCTAGCATGTGACGCAGTGCCATAGTCCGGCATTATGCAGTAATGCGCCGGGAAAAAGAAGTTAAAAAAGAAGAACTAATTAACTCAAGATTTTTTCCAATTACGCTTCGTACCCACACATTCATGGGGGTGCTGCCTTTGCTACTATCCGTGGTGATTCACCCGTACTTCCACAACATATAGTTCCCCTACTGAACGCCGCCTAGTCAGTCCTTTGATGTGAAATCAGCTTCCTGTTTGTACTCGATCAGAATGTGCAGGTCATGAAACGTAATCCGCTTTATGCACAGCTCCAGAACTTCCTGAACTTAAAGCTTCAATATAGAACATTTTTATTAAAAGCTATATTTAAAAAAAAACAAAACATCCACAGGTCATTTGAAGGGTTGCAGAATTAAAGTACAACATTTCCTAAAAATATATATATTTAGCTTGAGAATAATTATAATTTTTTACCGGTTTGACAATGGCATTTACGTCTATAAGCCGATACACGCCGCCATTGCGGGTTGCCAAATGCGATATCTGTGTGGCAACAATATGTTGGGCACAGTTAGGCTGGTACAGGGGGACAGTGGAGACGGAGAGTGAATTTAGGTGAAGACTTCACTAAATGGACCCACATAAACGTTTTCCACGGCATCAAAATACGGAAATGGCGACTTTTCTCCTGGATCGGTAAGCTAGCTTGTTTGCTAGCGTGGCTTACGTTAGCCGTCAGTTATAAACTCCTCTGCGTTACTTGTTGGACATGCTGCAGACTGTTGGTCACTGACGAATCGGCAGTGAGCCTGGCATCCCAGCGGCTGCAACTACAACTTAGACACACGTGATGTTGCTGTTCTGTCCGTGTTCCATATTCAACCTTTAAAGGTACAGTGTGTAAAAAATCAAAGGTCAATGGCAGAAAAATGTGATATTTATGTCAAAACTGTCTCTATGTGTAATCACCGCACTAGAATTACAGCTGCGTGTTTATTTTCTTAAAATAAGTAATAAAACATCTTTTCTTTCAAATACCAATCTTTACCACTAGATGTCAATAATTCTTACAAACTGTACCTTTAATACTGCACCTTTGTTTCCTGTCTTTCATGATTAGATGAACTGATTAATCCAGGTGTGTCTGATCTCAGCAAATGGTCAGTCACACCTGGATTAATCAGTTCATCCAATCTTGAAAGACAGGAAACAAAGGTGCAGTATTAAGTTCAGGAAGTAGTGGAGCTGCGCATAAAGCGTATTAGTTCACTTTCTCCAAGTGGTGCTAGTTGGAACCACCCGATTACAGCAACTATGCTAAGCTAAGCTAAAGTCAGTGCTGGCTTTAAGCATAGGGCATGGTCCTTGAAGGCCTTCTGCATCATTCATGTGCGTAATTTGGTGCATTTCCGGGTCTCTTGCGGATGCCTGACGAAGCAAACGTAGTAGCACCACGGGAAATGGTCTTTTCCCGAGAATAGGGGATTATCACGCTTACCGGAAGTTGCCGGCTTTTGACACTTCCTCTTCCGGGCCATGTTAACGACAGCCGTTCCTGCTCTGTTATACTGTTTAAATCGGATAAATTCCAAACATATTTAAGTTTTCATTCTAGACTGAAGTGATACTGGATCAAAAGCTGGATCAAAGCGATCGATTTGCCGCGGTGAAGGGACGAACTTTATAATAAAACACGTTTGTTTGTCGCCGGTGTGGCACAACACCAGCACTTCACAGCATGCTAGCATTAGCCAGCTAACGTTTACTGACGTGCTTAACATTGTGCGTCTTAAAACACACAAACATCTGAAAATTGGGTCTGTACCTCCCCGTTTCCAGTGGAACAACTGGGGACTGCCAAGAAAGGAGACGCTTTCAGATGATTGTGTGTTTTCAGCCGCACAAAGTTGCTGGCTAATGCTAACCTGCTAACACGACTGCGCAGTCTGCCGGCCACAAACAAACGTGTGTCGTTTATTATAAAGTTCGGTCCTTCACCGCGGCGAATTGGTCGTTTTAATCCACTTCTTCCTCAGCATCACTTAGTCTGGAATGAAAACTTGGCATTGGCGTTTATCCGATTTACAAAGTTTAACAGAGTAGTAGCTGACGGACTACTGTTAGCAGGTTAGCATTAGCCAGCTTGATAACGTGCCTAACTTTGTGCGGCTGAAAACACACAATCATCTTAAAGCGTCTCCTTTCTTGGCAGTCCCCAGTTGTTCCACTGGAAACGGGGAGGTACAGACCCGATTTTCAGATGTTTGTGTGTTTTAAGACGCACAATGTTAAGCACGTCAGTAAACGTTAGCTGGCTAATGCTAGCATGCTGTGAAGTGCCGGTGTTGTGCCCCACTGGGGACAAACAAACGTGTGTTTTATTATAAAGTTCGGCCCTTCACCGCGGCGAATCGATCGCTTTGATCCAGCTTTTGATCCAGTATCACTTCAGTCTAGAATGAAAACTTAAATATGTTTGGAGTTTATCCGATTTAAACAGTATAACAGAGCAGGAACGGCTGTCGTTAACATGGCCCGGAACAGGAAGTGTCAAATGTTTCAACTTCCGGAAACCGGAACGCGGAAATGTGATAATCCCCTATGATCATGATCTCGTCATCGTCACCGTTCGTCAGAAACTTGGAGGTGGACGCTGCGCTGCCCTCTGGTGGACGTATTGGCTAACAGCCACGTCTACGTAAAGGATGCATAAAGTATGAGCGGTGACATTTGAAACATGCGTGCCTATTTACGGTCGTATGTGGACACCTTGCAGTCAGAAAGTGGACCGTGAACTCCTCTGGATTCCAAAGCTCTGTATTCTGGAGTCAAATGTAAAAGCTGTTATTGTTATTTAACAGGAAACACAGAAGTCCTCATGTCTAATTTCTGGATTAAATGGACAAAGTCACAGCTTTTCTGTGTTCTGTGGTTCAAATGAGACTCAAAGTTGTTTATTTCACCAAAAAAGAAAATACTCTGTTTACAAATAATGTTCACAAAATGATGTTCTCCATGTTTAACAGAACTGAACACATCATAGCCAATGTGCAAATTAATTCAAGGTCCAAAAACTGGATCCCAACAAAAGATCCTGCTTTAAACTCACTCATGTGAGCCAACATTCATCATATTTGCTTTTCCATCATGACTCACAGAACATCATGTTCTCTGTTTAAACCCCACCTGCTTCAAAAGGGAAAAGAAAGTTTGCATTTCTTAAAATTAATTCAGAGCAACGCTTTTTTTTTTTTTTTTCCTCAAAGGGATTCAATAAATATACAAACGTCAGATTTTCCAGTGATTTGAAAGTCCCAAGATTCCCGTTAACAAAAAGAAAAATGATGCGACTTGAACACGTTTGAAGTTAAAACTGAAAGTTTGAAACCAAACTAGAAATGTTACAATAAAAGAAATAACTGGTGAAATATTTAAGGCATCTCGGTCGTCAGGCCTTGAAGGCAACACGCTGCAACGTCACGCGTTAGATTTGTGATGACGTTTCCTCCCAACATCCATCACACCATCTAGAAATCAGGATTTTTCTGGACTGACTTTCAGAAACTCTGCAGGCGGCCGAGTTCAAAGTTCGTCATCGCCGCTGCTGTCCCAGGAGGCGGGGCTTGGGGATCTCCGGGGGAGGAGCTTGTGCCTCTGTCAGGATTCTTCTCCCGCATCCTGGTTGATCACATGATGGTACCCTCTGCTTCTGGTTGGCTCCTTCTGCCAACAAATAACGCCGAGGAGGAGGGCGATGAGGATGAGGAGCAGGAACCCGGACAGCGCCAGGCTGATGATGACTTCTGGAAACAGAGACGCAGAATCCACCTTAGAGACGTGTTCTCAGAATCATTTATGTGTAAATGTGAGCAGCGGTGAGGCGGAATGAACCTTTATCCCGCCCCTGTGAAGGCAGCTGGCATTCCTGGTCCCTGTCGTCGGAGATCCACGTCTGTGTGATTCTCACAAAGTCCTCCAGGGGGCAGTCAAGCGAGCAGCCCGGCAGCTGGAGCGGGAACGGCGCCGCGGTGCTGTCGTTTCGGTAAAACATGGACACGAACGCAGAGCTGCGGAGACACCAGGACGCCGAAATCTTCACTTAGAAATACATTTAAATCAGAAAAAAAATTGTAATTAATTTTTAGAAAAATTTGGCTAAATTTAAAACTAAAAAAATTTTAAAAAAATAAGCAAAAAATAAATTAAAAAATTAATAAAAGGTAAAATAGTAAAATATTAAACAGGGTTCTTGCAGGTTTTAGCGAGTTAAATTTAAGACCTTTTGAGACCTTTATGAATCAAATTTAGGACCAACATGATGCATTATGAGAAACAAATAATCCCAGAGATTGAAAATAGGACTTGATCAAAAAAAAAAAAAAAAAAAAATGGCAGGGTTTGTAGTTTGTAATTTATCAATCTTGATAAATTGCATCACAATGACATCACCAAAAAGTAACTTTAAAAAAATGGATTTTAGTGGACGACCGAGTCAAATAATAGACACAGACATTAAAATTGTAAATTCAAGAAAAATGCATTTAACCCTTTTAGCTCCATAATAATAGATATTATGGGATAGACAATACAGATATATGGAATTTAATTTTCTTCAACTTCCTTCTTATAAATTTGTGAAAAGTGCAGATTTAGCATTTCTGAGGCTGCAAAAATCTAATTGAAACTATTCAACAACAACTCAGTTTGACATTAGAAATACACATGTGCAGCGGTGTCACGGTGATCCCCGTGGTTTTCAAAGAGTTAAAGGAATAGTACACCCACAGAATGATGGTCCTTCATCGTCTCCTCACCCTCGTACTGAGCAAGACTCTGGAGCACGTTTTTAATATCTCAAATTTTATCGGCCAACTTTCATATAATGGAGTTTGCCGGGGTCCGAGCCAAAAAGGTCCATAAAAGTCCACAAAAACTTGTCAATATTCCTCCATACTGCTCGTCCAATGTAATCCAAGTGTCCTGAGTGGGTAGCATCCAGAATTTACGGGAAACGATGTAATTTAGTAGATTTTTAGAGTCTAAACAGTAGAACATCGTACTTCTGCAAAGTGCACCGATGCGAGTTCACGACATTACAGAAGCCGCGACAGACAAGATCGCATATTCTTTCTTTCTTTGTTTTAAATCAAATTTTTAACCCCCCTTGTGTTTGTCCGCAGCTCGTTCACTCTTAGCACAATGTAAACAGCAAATTTCTTCTTCTACACTTCTGAGCACCCTAAGTGCAAGAAGGACGCTACCGCAGGTCCTTCATTCCCACTGCTGTCAGACTATATAATTCATCTGTGTAGCTAGCTATCTACACACAATAGTTTTTTATATATTTCATAGATATTTATTTCTTACTCCTCATTTGCACTTTTAAAAATTTATTTACTTATGTATTTTTTTCTTTTTCTTTGTACTTTCTTAGAATGTATGTAATCCTCTCCTCTTATCTTTTGAAGAGCTGATGTATCAGTGAATTTCTCCAAAGTGAGATAATAAAGTTTTATCTTATCTTATCTTATTATCGGCAGAGTAGGTGCTGAACGCCGCGGCTTCTGTAGTGTCATTAACTCGCATCGGCGCGCTTCGCGGAAGTACGATGTTCTACTATTTAGGCTCTAAAAATCGACTAAATGATGATGTTTCCAGTCAATTCTGGACGCTACCCACTCAGGACACTTGGATTACATTGGACGAGCAGTATGGAGGAATATTGACAAGTTTTTGTGGACTTTTATGGACCTTTTTGGTTTGAGCACCGGTGAACTCCTTTATATGAAAGTTGGGGAAAAAGGAAAAAGTGTCCGATATCCGGCTGCATTTGAGATATTAAAAAAGTGCTCCAGAGTCTTGCTCACCATGAGGGTGAGTGGAAGATAAAGTTACATCATTCTGTGGATGAACTATTCCTTTAATTATATATCAATATAAAAAAAATAGAAAAAGAAATGGAAAATATCCCTCGTAGCTCTCCGAACCTTCTGAAAGACGGACAGAATCAACTTCTGATATCTTATTCAGTAGGGATGTACGATATAATCAGCCCCCGTATTGGTATCAGCCAATATCGACCTTAAAACTGAGTAGTGGACATCGGCCACCCCATCGATATTTAACCGATATTTAACAGATCAGCCCGCTGTTTCTAAAGTTTAAAAAAAAAAAAAAACACTTCTTCAAAAACTTCTTTTTTACACTTTAAAAATTCTACAGACTAGGGGTGGGAAAAAAATCGATACTCTGAAATATTGTAATATTTTCATATGCCGATATCACATTGACATTTAAAAATACGGTATCAATCTATTTTCACCAACATTTTGCGATATTTTCATATGCTGATATCATATTAAACACAACAATAAAACAATGCAATCTCGCGAGATTTTGTAAGAAAAATAGATCGATACTGCATTTTTAAATATCGATTTGATATCGGCATATGAAAATATTGCGATATTTCAGTGTATCGATATTTTTTCCCACCCCTTTTTTTCCAAAGTGTCTGAAACGGAGAAAAAAATGCAATTTGAAATGACTGTTTTTTTTTTTCAGCTTTAATATCGGTATCGATATCGGCCACGAGTTTTAAAATATCGGCATATCGGCCAAAATTCCAATATTGTGCATCCCTATTATCCAGCTTATTCTATGTGGCCAATGCTCCTCAGAAATGAATAAAAGTAAAAAATTAAGACTTAAATTTAAGACCTTGGATGAAAAAAACGGCCCATTTTAAGAACTTTTAAGGCCTTAAATTTTAAGTTCAGAATTTCAGACATTTTTTAGACTTTAAGACTTTGCAGGAACTGTGTTAAGTAAAAGTAAAATAAAGTGAATAAGTGTCTGGTGGGAAAGAAATCCCCCCCACATCCTCGTAAACGGCTTAAATCCTGCCGTTCCGCCTGGTTTACCCGTTGTCGTCCCGGTGCAGCTCCAACATGTGGCAGGACGCGTACGGCGGCTGTTTTCCGTTGAAGACGTTCAGACTGGCCTGCAGAGCCGCGACCGTGGTGTCATGCTGTCAAACAAACATGGAGGCCGGTTATGTCGTCTCTGACAAATCAGCTGGCATCGCCACAACGAGAAGCTCAGAAAACGGGAAGAGGCAGCTCACCGCCGACAGCATCATCAGCTTGAGCCGCTGAGTCGGGTCTGGGACGGCCATCTTGGAAAGATTCTTCACTATTTCCTCCAGCAGCATTCCTGGAAGACAAACCGCAGCTTTTACTTCCATTTACCCAAAGTTAAAGATCTTTATCTGTTTATCTCAAATACTTCCTTTAAACCAAAAGTTCTCAACATTTTTCATGATGGGGCCCAATTTACTACACGAACAAATCAGAATTAGGCTATAAACACAAAATCTACAATATTTTACTACAAAAAAAGGGACAACAGAAAACACTGATGGAAATTGATTTTAAAAAAAAGAGATAAAATGGTGCAGTAATGAAAATAAAAAGGCTCAATTTAAATAATCTGTGCAAACCTGGATTTTATTTGTTTAGACAGGAAATTAAAGCACAAAATTTCACTGAACAATTTATTTATTTAAACTTTCCGTAGAATTTTTTTAAGGAACTTCCAAACATAACAGACATTTTCTGCATCAACAGCTGATTTTCTTTCATTTTTTTCTTAAAAATCCTTTCTTTCCAACAAGTGCAACTTCCGTTAGCATTAGCATTAACATTAGCTGGTGCTCCATCCAGACTTCTCAGCCCCACTCATTAATCCGTATTTAATAAACTGGAGTGGATTTTTGCCTCTTTAGCAGTGGTTTGGGACCATTTTTGTCTTCATTATTTAATTTTAACACTTCTTTAAAACGTTAGCTACAGGCTAGCAGCTAGCTGAGTGTCTTCTTCTGCTTGTTTGTTGAACTCTGACGAATTAGCGCCACCAGGTGGGGGGGGAGGCTACATTGCAAATCATCCAGTCATAACAGTGTAAATATACGGTCCACATGTGGAAAAGGAAAGTTCTTTCGCAGCCCTCTAGGTGGCGCTTGAGGCCCGAGCTTGGGCTGCCGCCCCGTGGTTAAGAGTCGCTGCTTTAAACGGTTTTATTGAGTTTCTTTTTTTTTTTTTTTTTTTTTTTTGTACACAGTGCGAGTCAAAAGTTTGGACACATTTTCTCTTCCTTTTCCACGTATATTATACAGCATTTTCTCAGGTGATGAGCGGAGCAAAACATAAAAAGGGTTAGCTGGTAGAAAGCTCGCCTTGGGCTAAAATGGAAACTTAAAGGTACAGTATGTAAAAGTTCAAAGGTCAATGGCAGAAAAATGTGATATACAATTTAAAACTGTGTTTCTATTGATGTGTAATCGCTCCAGTAGAACAGCTGTTATGTGTTTATTTTCTTGGAATGAGTCATTTATATCTGCTTGCTAAGGCTGCCATATTTGTTCCACCATTTTAACTACAGTGTCCCTGAGAGGACAAAACAATGTGTGTGAAGTGAGAACCCTCTGAACTTGAAAACCGCTGTGCCAGCTTTGTTTAATGCGAGTTAGAGACAAGATTATTATAGTTAACTAAAACTGACAAAAAAACTAAAGCTAGAATTGCAAAATATTTTCGTTAAATGAAATAAAAATAAAAATGACAGTTTATCAAAAAACGATATTTGAAACTGTATTTTGTCTTTAAAAGACTTACTAAAACTAAATAAAATTATCGCAAAACCATCCTTGGTTTTAGTTTTTGTAAATGTATTTAATACATAAGCTTTTTTAATTGATATGAAATCTATTTCTATTTAATCTGTTTACTTTGCTTTTATTTCGAGTGACTTTCTAATGATTTTGAATGTCACGCCAGACAAATACCTATAATTAACGGGGAAAAAAATCCCCAAAAACTAAAACTAAGACTGAAACTAATAAAAACTAAGCTGAAACTAAGCATTTTCCAAAAAATATAAACTAATAAAAACTAGCAAACCTGCTCAAAAAACTAACTAAAACTAACTGAATTGAAAAACAAAAAGTCAAAACTAAATAAAAACTGAAACTGATGAAAAATCCCAAACTATTATAACCTTGGTTAGAGACTGTTTGGGATCAGTATTGCCTTAAAATACATTAAAAGTAGTTACTCATAGTAACTGGATCCACTCACAGATAAAAACATCTTTATGTTTGGGAGAATTTTGTCCACTAATGGCCACCATATTTTCACAACAGTGCGGAAATATCAAGTTATTTGAAAGAAAACATCTTTTCTTTCAAATACCCATCTTTAACACTAGATGTCGGTTATTCTTACATACTGTACCTTTAAAAATGAAGGGGGTTTTCTTTACAGTCGTCCTCAAATTATTCATATTCTCCGATTAAAAAAGAAAAAAAAATCTAGATTCACAGTAGTAATCAAAATAAGAAACTAAAGAAACTAATAATAAATAAAAATGTACAAAATGACAATTTAGTGAAATAAATTATTGCTTTTGAATTGTGGTGGGAAATAACTTTAAAAAAAAAACAAATAAAAGTCTATAGAAATCTGTTTGAAAATTACAGAAAACTCCTGATTGCCTCAAAGGAGCCCCATAATGCTTGTTTTATTTTTTGTTTCTTTATCTTTAATACTTCTTTCAAACTACAACTCAAAATCAATATCATGGTTTTCACAGAATTTTTATTTATTTTTACTTTTGTCAATTTCAACTTATTTCACCGACAGCTGATTTTTTTTTTTTCCTGCTTTAATTAGAAGGTATGAATAACTTCGAAGACGACTTTGCATGTTAGGAAGAGACATTCTCCAAGTGCTGAAAAACATTTTCATTAGAATTTCTCAGGCCAACATGACCTTTTTGTCTTTTGGGGGATGTTAGGGGTGATAACTTAAAATAAACTTGCAGCAAGGCAAACCTTTTACAACACTGGCCCCCTAGGTATTACGTTTTATTTATTAGTTTCATATTTTTTGTCAAATTAAAATAAAAAAAATTGCAAAAAAAGAAATGAATTAAATAAATATGGATAAAGTTTCTGCAGACGTTCTGTCTACCTATAACAAATATGAGTCTGAGTTTTTGTACATTTTCAGACACAGAGGTGTTGAATGTGAGAAAAAGGGAATAAAGAAAAGGCAGCAGAGGCCAAAAATCTCACAGCCAGGTAATGAAAAGAGTTCCTGAAACGAAGCAGATTCCACACTGAAAACCAGAGAAAGTCGGTGTGCACACGTACCTCCCTGCAGCCGACTCTTCTCTCGTTGTTTGTAGACGCCAAATGTGACCTGCAAATATCAAACATCAGCACAACTCCAGCAGAAGTTCTCCAGAAAAGCTGAAAGTTGCTGCAGCTTGTACCTGGAATCCGAAGTCTTTGATCGTCCTGAGCTGCGCCATGACGTCGGGGGTCACCCAGTCAGGAGGCGTCATGTTGTGACGGGACTGGGAACAGAGAAAGCAGAGGGATGTAAAAAGACTCAGACCCCCAAACATGCAGCGGCAAGCAAAGGTTTGGACAACCCTGTCACTCTGAAAAGCTTCGCGAGGAAAAGACGACCCAGTTTTAAAAAGCAGGGAGCTGTAAAAACACATTAGACATCGCAGATCCTCATTCCACGAGACTCTCCAGCAGACTTTTGTTGTCCAGTTTGGAGAATTATCAGGGACACGTCAAAACGTCGTCCTCGGTCTTTCTGAAGAGGTCCACTGAGGTGCGTTCAGGGTCATTATCTCGCTAAGGAAAGCTTCCTCTTTCTATCTGCAGCTGTTTACATCATACTTATTTTTCTAGAATTCACTTTTATTCAACTCAATATTTTAGATATATATATATATATATATATATATATACCTTGCATGTTTGTCACACTTAAATGTTTCAGATCATCAAACAAATTTAAATGTGAGACAAAGATAATACAAGTAAAGAGAAAATGCAGTTTTTAAATGAAGATTTTTATTTTTAAGGGGGGGAATCCAAACCTCCATGTCCCTGTGTGAAAAAGTGTCTTCCCCTAAACCTAATAACTGGTTGTTCCACCTTAGCAGCAACAACTGCATCAAGCGTTTGTGATAACTGGCAGTGAGTCTTCTACAGCGCTGTGGAGGAATTTTTGTTCCACTCATCTTTGCAGAATTGTTGTAATTCAGCCACATTGGAGGCTTTTCCAGCATGAACCGCCTTTTTAAGGTCATGCCACAGCATATCAATGGGATTCAGGTGGGGACTTTGACTAGGCCACTCCAAAGTCTTCATGTTGTTGTTCTTAAGCCATTCAGAGGTGGACTTGCTGGTGTGTTCTGGATCATTGTTCTGCTGCAGAACCCAAGTGCGCTTCAGCTTGAGGTCACCAACAGATGGCCGGACGTTCTCCTTCAGGATTTTTTTAGTAGAAGCAGAATTCATGGTTCCATTTACCACAGCAAGTCTTCCAGGTCCTGAAGCAGCAAAACAGCCCCAGACCATCACACTACCACCACCATGTTTTACTGTTGCTATGATGTTCCTTTTCTGAAATGCCGTGTTACTTTTACGCCAGATGTAATGGGACCTCCACCTTCCAGAAAGTTCCACTTTTGTCTCGTCAGTCCACAGAGTATTTTCCCAAAAGTCTTGGGGATCATCAAGATGCTTTCTGGCTAAACTGAGACGAGCCTTTATGTTCTTTTTGCTCAGCAGTGGTTTTGGTCTTGGAACTCTGCCATGCAGCCATTTTTGCCCCCCAGTCTCTTTCTGATGGGGGGGTCATGAACTCTGACCTTCATTGAGGCAAGTGAGGCCTGCAGTTCTTGGATGTTGTTCTGGGGTCTTTTGTGACCTCTTGGATGAGTCGTCGCTGTGCTCTTGGGGTCATTTTGGTCGGCCGGCCCCTCCTGGGAAGGTTCACCACTGTTCCATGTTTTCACCATTTGTGGATAATGGTTCTCACTGTGGTTCTCTGGAGTCCCAAAGCTTTAGAAATGGCTTTGGAACCTTTTCCAGACTGATAGATCTCAATGACTTTGTTTCTCATTTGTTCCTGAATTTCTTTGGGATGGCAGCATGATGTCTTTTAGCTTTTGAGGATCTTTTGGTCTACTTCACTTTGTCAGGCAGGTCCTATTTAAGTGATTTCTGATGGAGAACAGGTGTGCAGGAATCATGCCTGGGTGTGGCTACAGAAACTGAACTCAGCTTTCCAAAGATGTGATAAACCACAGTTAATTTATGTTTTAACAGGGGGGGCAATCACTTTTTTAAAAAAAAATACAAGTATATTTAGACTTGCAGAATTACTTCATACTGTAGATTTTACTTGTACCTGTACTTGTTACAGTTCAAACATGGATATACAGATGATTAAAGTCTTAGCTCCATACTTATCAGGCCAAATAGAAAAAAATGCAGATGTGAAACTGTGTTTAGTTTCACATCTGCTTGCAGCTCTTTCAAACTGATGATGTCAGTGGAAATGCTGGAGTGAACCAGATCCAATCAGTGAGGAGTTTGTGAACTTTCCGAACAGGACAATCTTTATTCATGTAAAATAAATTTCCGTCTTGCAGCTACAGGAAATATTTCTGGTTCCTCCTGGAGAATAAGTCAGCTTTAAATAAAGTTTTAAAAGTATGATTTCTCTAATTATTATGTTTTTCTTTAATTCCTCCTGGGCCAAATAAATATTTTTCAATTACTGTATTTTCTGGACTATAAGTCACTCCTGAGTATTAGTCGCACCAGTCAAAAAATGCATTACGAACAGGAAAAAAAAACATATATAAGTCGCACCGGACTATAAGTCGTATTTATTTATTTAAAATAGGGTGATTTTCAGCATTTCATATCGAGCACAGCACAGCCAGATGTCCAAAATGAACTCCTCTCACTGAGATAAGGCTATTTTGAGATTTTATGCCCTTGGCGCAGAATATAGTTGTCACAAGCCTAGAGCGCCCTCTTTTGACATTAGACGGTAATATTTATTCCTTGGCTCATGTCACTCAATATGAATCGATACTGAAAAATATGTTAAATTGTGTATATTTTGATATATATAGATGGGTTTCTGAGCAACGTCACAGATAGGATGCGCACGCAACCAGGGGGCAAGAAAACAGAGGAAAAGCATTATTGAACTATGAGAAGACGTGTGTTTTACATACAAAACTCGACTTTTAATGCAGATTAGGTCAAAATATGACGTGAAAGTGTCGGGGAAATATAATGTTTGAGTCCTGGTATTTGTTCGGTTGCAAAAATCAAAACATTAATGCATGTAAACAGTTGAAAATGGTGAAAATAGGACAGTAGGCGTGACTGATCTTCAGAAAACCCTCCCAGATAACTTATTCCGGTTCAGACTATGATTTATTTAGTCTTTCACCATGGTCACATGTAGGATTAAACCACGGCGGAGGCAGAAATTATTCCCGTATTCTAGTGGGAAGACTGTAATAGCAGCATCACCGCCGCGATCGGCTGCATGACATAAACTGTAAACACTGTGTGTGACAGCCGTCCTCTGCTGCTTAGGCACGAACTTAAAAAAGAAGAAGAAACTGATGGTGGAGCCGTTTACGAACGTTCACGTGGCATAACAACGCATCCCGGAGATTTAGCACGAAGTACGGGGGTCGTAAATCAGATGGCGTTTGAGTTTATACTGTTAGCTTGCTAGCAGTTAGCTTGCTAGCAGTTAGCTAGTCTGTCTGCTGTCCACCACGATCTCATCCACAATAAAGCAGAACGTTCCACAAGCAGCGAAACTTACCGACAGCAATGCGTGTTAGTCCCTAACAGCTGGAATCAGCTCCTTTCCAAACGTAGTGATGATGTCGTCTTTGCCTGGTTTAATCCCAAACTAGTGAAAGTTGCTCCTGTATGGAGGAGGTGAGGACGACACGGAGCTGAACTGAACCTGCTGCAGGCTGCAGATTGTTGTGGCCTCTTTTGGTTTGAACAAAGAGTCTAAATGAAAGTTTAAGCCGCTTTCTAACTCAGGTTTTTCAGGCAAATTTCAAATGAGGTCCAACACGAATAACATCCATGTTTTAACAAGAAAAATGCCGTTTCCGGGTGATGACTCCCTTACCAAGTTAGTGTAATCGTGATAGAAATATAACACAGCAACGCAGCGTCGGTATTTTGTTATTCGTCATCAAAATACAGATTTATTCAATATAATTTAAAACACAACGATCTCTGTTTGTTTCATCGGGTTGCTTTACATTTTTATGAATGATATGAGTGCGTGTTTGGCCGTAGACTCCAATACAAAACAGGCTTTTTGCCCCCTGGTTGCGCGCGCAACTGCCAATGTTTGTAAACGGGAAACCCATCTATAAGTCGCACGGGACTATAAGTTGCACAAGCTGCCAAACTATGAAAAAAAGTGTGACTTATAGTCCGGAAAATACGGTAATTAATTTTATGTTAATTCATTTCAGCTTTACGTGTATCGCTAATTCCCAACAGCGTCATCTCAGTACTTTACAGACAAACCGGTCCACTCATAACAGTCCAGCTGAGGAAAGGAAATGTTATTTATGCGTCTTCTCACCTCACAAAAGAGTGTATCATACACACTCCACACTGATTCCACATTGGTCTTCTTCAGTCCCGTTTTATTCCTCACGAGCTCCAACAGGTCCTGAAACAATGAGCCAGAGTTCAGATCAAACATTTGTAAATTTCATTTGTTTTTAATCTCAGAATGATTAAACCGGCACGTAAACGGCGTTCCTCTATGACCGGAGATGAGCCGCGAGGCCGTACCCGATACGTCTCGGTGACGTTGAGGAATTCTGCCGTGTGTTCGGTTTCATTCATCAGCTGTTTGTAGCGAGGACAGTCGCCCAGAGGGAATGAAAGAAGCTGGAAGACAGACGGTGAGACGGGTGAGACGGGTGAGACGGGTCAGCGTGAACAGCCGGCTGGAGCGGCTCCGGTTCCTACCGACCCTCTCTTCGCTCTGCGGCACCGTGTGGACGGGAATGGGCTGCCACTTCAGGTCCGGTCGGAACACCTGCTGACCGCTGGGGGGGTAGAGACCTGGATGAAGGTGGGGGGGTGCGGAAAATTAGCAGTGAGGGGGAGTTTTTAAAGGATAACTTTCTTTTTTCCCAACCTGGACCTTATTTCTAGGAGTTTGTGCATTTACAAGGAGTGTCACGATTCTCCAAATCCTCGATTCGATTTAATTTTTGATTTTAGGGTCACGATTTAATTCTCCATTTTTTTTCTTTTTGTGACAGCAGACAGACCTGTGTCATTGTTAGACCAGTCTGGTTTATGATCATTGGTTTATTCATTACATTTTTCAACAAACACAAAAAAATAAATAAAATAAATGATCACAAATAATAAAATAGTTCTATGACGGCACGAGGCCTTCAAGTGCTTGAAGGAAACAACATTGTGCTAATGAACAATGTTTCATAAAACACAATAATCGGGGGGGGATCGTCGATCCTCCCTTTCACTTCGATGATCGAGACCATGACGTAATTTCAATCAGTTTCGATAAAAAAAAGTTGAAATCTTGACAACCCCTAGCATTTACTCACCGGTAAAATTTCTGCATCATTTTGACTCCTTCAGAAGATATTTCATTGAGTTGCCCTTCGGCGTACATCCATAAAACATTGGGGGACACGCTGCACGCGGAAGCGCGCCGAAGCGCAGCAGTTTCATTTCGGCGCCCTTGCTAACAGACGGTGTCGACCACATCAGGCGCTACGTGGTGCGTCAAAATCGGCGCGCTTCCCTTTCAGCTTCTGTTCTGTTTTCTGCGCAAGCTGCGGCCGAATTTGTCACGCCAGGCAGGAAAATAATCAGGAAAAACATTTTAAAAAGTATAAAATAAATAAATAAAATAACAAAACACCCTGATATCTAACGGAAAGCTAAATCTGGACTCACAAGACAATAGTACTCGTTCGTTCATTCATTCTACTTAAAGTATTGGTGAAATAAAGGGGTTTTGCAGCAGAAAATGACTTATATAGAGGCTGCCCCGTCTCTCCCGTTATATGGATGAACGCCGAAGGACGACTCATCACAATATCTCGTTCAAAGAAGTCAAAGTGATGCAGAAATTTTATCGGTGATTAAATGCACGTAAAAACTCCTACACACTCAAAAATAGAGGTACGAGACAGGAACATTTCTGTACCTGTAGGTACTTTTTTTTTACAAATATTCCCTCAAAAGTACAATATTGGTCTTTATGAGGCCAGAAGTACCTATATACTATGAAAAAGGGTCTAAAGTAATATAAAGTACACATTTGTACCATTTCAACCCTAAGGGTACCTGCAGCATTGAAAAATGTGTGTAGCATGTACAATAACTATAAATAGCAGTACTTCTAAACAGTTGTATAATTATAGTTATTATATTATGATTTTTAGAATAATCATAGTAATCATTGTATGTATAATTATACATGTGTTTGTCCTAATATTTATATAATAATTATTCATTTATTATAAGCATCTTTGATTATTGTCATAATCTCTATTTTATTGACTTTTATTCATCATCTTTAATTGGTTTAATTGTACTTTATTAACTCATACAGCTTGATAAGGTACAAAAATGGACCATGAAGGTACAGAAATGTCTTTCAGAAAGGAACCCCCCCCAGCAACAAGCTTTGGACCCTTTTAAGTACAAACTGGTACCTCTGTTTTTGAGTGTGTAGAAATAAGCTCCAGGTTGAAAAAATAAAGTTTTCGTTTAAGGAAAACGGAGCGATGAGGTGGCTGATGTTCAGACCTGCGAGGTTGGCTTCAGCGCTCATCAGCGTGCGATCGTAGTCCGTGCTGCGAACTAAGATCTGACAAGAGCGAAAGAAAAAGAGAGAAAGAAAGGACTTAGTAAAATGTCTGGAGAACTTCCTGGTGTCGTGTCATGTGACCTGAACCAAGAACCACCGCACCTCGTGCCGGTTGTAGGAGTCGTTGAGGAAGTTCTTGTATCGAGTCCTCAGAAACTGGCCCAGCTCAAAGTGCTGCTTCATCCCCTCCTGAAACCAGACAAGATGATGCAGAGGAGGATTATTTACAGGTTTCAGTGGGAATGATTCAAACGGGTCATTGTGCAGGCGAGTAGCAGCAGGAAACATGTGGCCCTCGGACCAGAGTTTGACGTTCCCGGAGTAAATCATGAGGAACTCTGGTTCTCGAGGGCCAGTGTCCTGCAGGTTTAAGAAGTTTCACAGCTGCAATAAACCTCATATCAGTGGGTAATTAGCAGCTGATTAATGTTCGTTTGGGCTTGTCGTCTTTCTGCGTTTGATTATTAAAGGTGCCATGACATCAAATTTCACTTTTCTGGGGTTTGGGGGTGTAATATGATCTGTTGTGCACCGGTGAGGCCATGTGAATGTCAGAGTGAGAATCAAAGTTCCTGTTTATGGTCTGTCAGCTTCGTCTCTCTGCTCAGAAACGGTTGAATCAGACAGCAGCTTATCATTCTACGTAATTTAATTGCTCCAATTAGAGCACACTATCATGCAAACATCTTGACTTACTTTCTCTAAATAAGGTTATAGCCAAATAAGGTGCAGCCAATCAAAATGAAGTCAACGTGGTCTCCGGGTAAAGCTGCATATCATTACCGCACCCGACTCTTTTACTTCAGAGGAAGGTTGAGCAGCCAAAACAATCCCCTGCTGTAAAAAAGTCACGTTTATTTCTTTGGAGAATTAACATAAACAGCAACATCAGCTACATGAGCTAGTTTACTGCTCTGTCATCCCTCCTTTAAGTAAAAATTCTGTATTGTTGTATTATATTTAGGGCTGTCAAAAAATTAATTCTGATTAATCACATTGCTTTTTTCACTTCTAGAACACATTTAGGATTAAAGGTGTCTCAGCAGGAATTCTGCATTTATCTTTAGTAGACTAAACTACTGAAACCCTGTCCTTACATGTCTCCCTATAGTCCTTCAGACAGCTGCAGTTTAGTCCAGAATGTTGCTGATACGTCCTCACACGCTGACTTCACAACTGTCCTAATGTGAAGCTGAAATTCAGGTCTGAGTCCTGGACGACTCCCGGATGTGTAGCTTGGTTTTAGCCTTTAAGTTGTAAAACAAAAGTTAATGTATTTTCTGCATATAGCAGTAGTAATTAAAAAGGACATCTCTTGTTTGACAATAGGATTATTTTTTTGACAGCCCTAATTATATTGCATGAGGGGCTGGAACTAGGCAGAACTTTTTCCATCCCCTTTTCAGCTTGCATGGAGGTATAAGGGCTGAAAATACTTATACGATAATAATTTAAGAGTTATTTGTTTGAAAAAAATTCAATATGGTAACCCAGATTTGTTTAGGTTAGTAGAAGGCGATACGTTGGATTGGTTATTTAAAAGTGAAAGTTTTGCTGTGGCCAGATATGTGGAAAAGACAAAGAAAACTCTGTACTGATTCAGGATCTGGCTCAGATTATTGCTTTAATCTGAGACTGTTGTGTAAACGGACGGCCATCTTTATTATGTTTAGTGTCGTATAAGCACATGTGGGCATGACACTTTAATAAAATATTCATTCATTCATATCGTGGGCTTTATCATTTATTCATTCATTTGTTATTAATGTGAATTTCATCACCAGCCAAAACAGACAGACTTACTGTACGTTCAGACCAAAGGCGACAAAAGCGGCAAAGACGCCCGAGGCTGGGCGACAAACAGGACAGCTTCCAAAGCGGGAAGATATTCTGGCCGCTTTGGTCGCTCATCACGTGACTGACGTCAAAGTTAAATCGCACTGCTCATTTAAAGGAGCCGCACAGCGACTTCTGGACAGCGTCATTGCTGTTGCTCACGTCCCCCTCACTTAAAGCAGAGCAGAGCTGCAGGACGTTTGTGTGGTCATTAAATACGGGGGGAAAAAATCACAGAGCATTAACATAAATTATAATGTTTTTTCTATTTAGTCACAAGCGGATTGAGTTGTTTTCTGAGGAAAACAAACAATTGGCGTTATGATTTCTCCACCACAGCATCATCAAACTTTTATAACTTTGAAATACATTAAAATATGGCTGAAACAAAAAAGCAGTAATGACAATAAACGCAGAATATGGCTTCAAACTGCGCGCGCTGCTGTTTCTGTGATCTTTGTTTAGAGAAAAAAGGAAGAATCTCCGCGCATCATCCAGCTCGTTCAGCCCGGTGAATTAATCCAGCCACAGTTCGTCTGCTAGTTTTGTGAAGCGGCTTCATTTAATGTGGAACAACTTCACATTATTTCCTCCACGCTGCCCAACACTGACATTTAAACTGCTGCACACTAATTCACAAGCCGTGCTCAATATGAGGAGAGCGTGCGCGTGCATGGTCACTTTCTCATAATTATGCAGAGCCGGTGCGTTTTAACACATGTTGATAATGATTTCAAATATTTTTAGTTTATATGTTTATCACAGAAATGCATAAAACACTGCACAGGAACGAAGTCCTGTATGACACGAAACGAAAGACAAGCAGAGACACCACATATGCTGCAGCCGAGACGAAGTCAGGAGCGCGCACGTGCGTGCGTGTGCGTGTTCTAAAGAAAAAAGAAACGTTTTGGAAGAACGGGGAAAGGGGTGAGGCGGTCAGTAAATTACATTAATTCCCGTTGATAATTGTTATTTTATCATTAACATGGTCTGCCAGGACCATAAATACGAGCGTTTAACCCTTGAAATCATCTGGACTCGTCATGGATGTGGATGACATCACTGTGCTGCTGCTGTACACCTGAAGAATACGGCTTCGCCTGGTTCCTCTCTCCGGGTTTGAATGCTGGATGTTTCCTCGGCGTCGGCGGGTGCTGGAGCTGCAGCTGGACAGAGACGGTTCCAAGGGGACTTCAGGTTGAACATCCAGGAGGTTTTTTCTTTTCTTTTTAAGTCCCGGCAGCCAAAAAAGAAGAACATTACCAGGGATGGACCTGAACAGGTAATCAGCCTCTCGGCATTGGCAGAACAAGTGTGTTGTTGTCGGAACCAAAGTCACATGCGTTGTTCTTTGGGGCTGCTCGATAGTAGGACACCTCTACTCTGATTGGCTGCCGCCTGTTGCCGCTGAACCGCGTCATAGCTAATTAGCATAAAGTTAACCGAAGTTCAACTTCTTATCTGGTGCCGCTATGGACGCTTTAGCCGCTTTTGTCGCCGAGGACGCGCGGCAGACGCTCTTGTCGCCCAGGACGCCTGCTCTCATTGAAAATGTATTAACTTCCGGCGTCTTTGCCGCTTTTGTCGCCTTTGGTCTGAACGTACAGTTACAGATGGGACGAAAGAAAAAGAAAGAAAGACAGAAAGAAAGAAAAAGAAACAAGTCTGAACCAGCAGGGAAACATCTAAAACCTGCAGGACACCGTCCCTCGAGGACCAGTTTGACCGGACTACTCAGAGTACAGGATCAACTTTCAGTTACAATTTAAAAAAAACATAAAAAGTTCTCACCTTACTGATGTCATATCATAAAAACTGGACATTTAAAGTAGAATTAAGACTCAATTCCTTCATCTCAAACTCACTTTTTTTGCAGCTTTTGTGGTGAAGCATCCTGTTAACCAACAGCATGTTGTGCAATACATATTTCAAACAGTGAACAGTTGCGTATGAGCATGCAGATGTTTACAGAAAGTCTAATTAAACTGACCTGGAAATGTTAAAGTATATTTCAGATTCATTCTGGCATCATTAAAAAAGCCAAATATCCCTAATGTTTTGTGAGTAGTGAATGTTAAGCTATGACAGAAGTGGAGTCAGCTTATTTGGATGCATCCAGTGTTCCCAGTGAGAGCGCAGCTGCCTCAAATTTTACTCTACAACACCAGAGTTTACACACTAAACAAGCTGCTCCAACCATGCATCCAGAGGAAGTCACAAACAAACCAGTTTGTCCGAACTGGAAAGTTGAAGCATTTTTCTGTGTTTTTTCCATCCTGGTCCTGTTTGCAGCTCCACATACTCAGAAACCGGCAGTGGACACCAACACTTTGCATGAATTACTGAGACATTTGGACACAACTCCTCCCTGATGTAGGGCTGGGCGATAAGGAGCAAATATCATATCATGATATATTTATTTTAGATGACGACATACTATATATACTGGTATTTTTACCCTAATTTGTCTGAAAGTCTTATTTCATATCAAAAAACTGGTTTTTAGTATTGATACGTGTTTATTGTAAAAGTATCGCTCTGCTGCAGTGATGGAACTGACAAACACTGGTTAGAAATGTTTGTTAAATCAAAGTAATTACAAATAGTTGGCTGTTTTTATGATTTCTTCGTAAAAGTCTTGGGGAGGATTGTCTTCCAGACAGTTTAAATAATAGGGGTGGGGAAAAATATCGATGCACTGAAATATTGAGATATTTTTATATGCTGATACCATATCCATATTTAAAAACGCGGTATCGATCCATTTTACCAATGAAATCTCGCTAGATATAATTTTATTACAAAATCTCATGAGATTTCAGGAAATACCGCAAGATTTTATCGTTATGTTACAAAATCTCGCGGAATTTCGTGAAATCTCATGAGATTTCGTAACAAAACGATATCTTGCAAGAATTCATTAGAAAAAAATAGATTGATACCACATTTTTAAATATAGATATGGTGTCGCGATATTTCAGTGTATTAATATTTTTTCCCGCCCTTATTAAATAATCAGGTGGCCCTTTTGAAGTCAGTCGAGGTGCAGCCGGGACATTACAAAAAAATAAAGCAAAAAAATCTGCATACTAATACCTTGATATAACGATATGTGTAAATATATCTCTCTTATGTAAATATCATATCACGATATATCAGTATATCACATAGTTCTACCCTGATGGAGGTATATATGTTGTTCTGATGCATTATGGAAGATTACTAAACACATACTAGTTATATAAATAATCACTTGTTACGCTTTATAAATCAGCAGACGAGCGCAAAAAGCTCGTTAGCTGAACACTTTTCCCGTTTAATGTGTCCACAAGACCATCTCCTGGTTCCGTTTAGGTCTGTCCTCACTGTAGTGATCTACTGCATTTAAACCACTGCTGTGATGAACTCAGCGCTCACAGCAACCATTCCAGGACAGGAGGACCCGGACTCACCTCCGCTGCAGAGGAAAACTTAATTAAAGTTGCTTTCCCGAAGGATTTGCTAATTAACAAGCTCAGATTCGAGTCTCAACAAATGCCTGGCAGGGTTCAAGTGGCGAACACATGTGATCAGCTGCTCTGAGGAGGCAGCGTGGACCAGGTCTTCCGGGTCAGACTGCTGCTGGTGGACCTCTGCTGAGGGAAGCGGGTCAGAGGAAACTGGTTCCAGACCAAGAAGGTCATGCGTTTGCTTGTGTTCTCCTTTTCTGCAGCACGGAGGAGGAAGTGTGATGGTATGGCGCTGCAATGCTGCCAACACTGCATTCTAGGGCTGGGAAAAAATATCGATACACTGAAATATCGCAATATTTTCATATGCAGATTTCACATTGATATTAAAAAACGTGATATTGATCTATTTTACCAATGAAATCTCATGAGATTTCATCATTCTCTTGCTAAATCTGGCGAGATTTTATAACAGAAAGACAAAATCTCATGAAATTTCGTTCGTAAAATAGATCGATACAGCTTTTTAAAATATTGATATATCAGCATATGAAAATATCACAATATATCAGTGTATCGATATTTTTTCCCAGCCTGACTGCATTCATTGTTCCACAGCAAGTCACTGCAGCAGCGCTCGTTCAGCCAGTTATTATTTTCTTTGTTAGCAGGACGGCGGCTGAGAAACGCACCCCCATGGAGATTTAACCAGGAGGAGTGAAGGCATCAGCCTCCACAGTCATCTGACCAAGTCTGAAGAGTCCAAAAATACAGCCATGAACAGATGTTCACAGCTCAACTTCTGCATTTCCAACTAAACCGTTGGCCCTGACAGCTTAAAATAAATGATAAAAGTTACACTGCAGTGTGCCGATTGCATAGTAAAATCTATATTCAGGCATTTAAAGAAGTTATTGAGCTCAAATAAACAATCAGGCAAGTTAATTTAAATGATTTTTAAATGTCAAAACACGCCACAAAGCATATTCATCACCAGTTTTCAACCATCTTGTCCTATTCAGCTTTTCTTGCTGTCCTCCAACTCTTGTTGACTCATCATAACTACAAGGTTGCTGCTGCTAAATTGCCTTTATTTGGAAAAATAAATAAATCCAAATCTGAATATTTGACCAAGAGTGCATCATACGGCTATGTAATTAATCAAAATTTGATCGTGATTTCAATTTTCATGTCAAACTATCTCCAGACTCATAAATCGAGCTGAATCAGTTTATTTGCCATTTTTCTTTACACAATTCCTGAAAGTTATTGTGAAGTTAAAGTTAATTTCAGTGGCTCTTAACCCTGGAATTTGTTGGGTGTCATTAATAAAAAAAATTAGATTTGAAATGTTGTAATATTGCACTAAATCTTCAAGTTTATTTCTTTTTTTTTTGTATAAATAAAGTATTAGGGATGCACAATATTGGAATTTTGGCTGATATCCGATATGCCTATATTTTAAAACTCATGTGGCGATAACCGATATCGATACCGATACCGATGTTAAAGCTGAAAAAAAAAAGCAGTCATTGCAAATAGCAGTTTTGTTATCCATTTCTGACACTTTGAAAAACTAGGGGTGGGTAAAAATATCGATACACTGGAATATTGCAAAATTTTCATATGCCAATATCAAATCAATATTCAAAAACACAGTATTGATCGATTTTACTTACAAAATCTCACGAGATTTCATCGATCGGTTACAAAATCTCACGATATTTCGTGAATTCTCACAAGATTTCGTAACAGAACGATGCAGTCGCGATCACGATATTTCATTAGTAAAATAGATTGATACCATGTTTTTAAATGTCAATATATCAGCATATGAAAATATCGTGAAATTTTTGTGAATTCTTGCGAGATTTTGTAACAGAATGGTAAAATATTGTGATATTTCGTGAGTAAAATGGATCAATCCCGCGTTTTTAAATTTTAGTATATCAGCATATGAAAATATCGTGAAATTTTTGTGAATTCTTGCGAGATTTTGTAACAGAATGATAAAATATTGTGATATTTCGTGAGTAAAATGGATCAATCCCGCGTTTCTAAATTTTAGTATGATATCAGCATATGAAAATATCACGATATTTTCCCACCCCTAGTCTTTAGAGGTTTTAAAGTCTGTAAAAAAAATGTTTTTTGAAAAGTAAGAAGTTTTTTTTTAGACTTAAGAAACAATGGGCCGATCAGTTAAATATCGGTTAAATATCGGTGGGATGGCCAATTTCAGATACTCAGTTTTAAGGCTGATATAGGCTGATACCGATAGGTGGCCGATTATATCCTGCATCCCTAACAAGTATGGTTATTTTATTCTTTGAATACGGAGAAATTGCAGAACAAATGGATACATAATTTATTTAGGATACATTTATGTTTTACGTGCATTATTTAATGTTTAAAGAATATTTATTTTGTTAATTTAATGTTTTATACTTTGCAAAACAGCTGAAAGGTAAATATTTGTAACCTTTTTTCTCCCCAATTTCATAATTTTGCTCAAATTTTCAGTAGTGTTTTTTGACAGCGAGAAATGCCAAATGAATGCATTGGGACTAAAAAAATTATTTTTTGAATAATCGTGATTTCAATCTTGACTAAAATAATTGTGATCATGACCTTTTCTATAATTGAACAGCCCGAGCGCATCATGGATGGGACAGGGATGCGGTACGTGGCAGAATGGGAAGAAGTTCCATCTGCAGCTGTAAAATCATCTCCATACCTGGGACAGCTGTCCGAATCCCTGAGGCCAGGCGTCTTCTTGGTAGGGATCGGTGGGATAGGCTTTAACTGGTGATCTGTCACCATGTCGAAACAGCTGATGGAGAGAAAAAAAGAGACATCAGATGATGAGTTTTCCTTTAAAGAAAACAAACAACAGAAAATGTTTCCGTGTTTCCTCGTCTCCAGTTATTTCTGCTGTTATTCACCTTCTATCCTCACAAACCGACTCCACCTCATCATCAGAAAGATCTTCTTTCTTTATTCCAGACATAAAGGATCATTATTTTTCTTCTTTTCAGACACACACAGAACTTTTAAAGGAATTTAAAGGAATAGTACACCCACAGAATGACGTGCCTTCGTTTTCTACTCACCCTCCTGCTGAGCAAGACTCTGGAGCACTTTTTTAACATATCAAATGCAGCTGGAGATCCGGGGGGGGTTGTTATCCGCTGACATTCATATAATGGGATTCTCTGGTGCTTTAAACAAAAAGGTCCATAAAAGTCCCCAAAAACTCAATTTTCCTCCTTACTGCTCGTCCAATGTAATCTAAGTGTCCTAAATGGGTAGCGTCCATAAAAATTGTATTTTTTTTTTATAGCCCAAACAGCAGAACATCGTACTTCCTATATGCACGTTCATGCAAGTTCACAACACTACGGAAGCTGCAGCATTAAGTGCCTACTCTGCTGATAATGCAAGCGTAGAAGAAGAAATTCGGTGTTTACATTGTGCTAAGAGCGACCGAGCTGCAGACAAACACAAGTAGGGTTGGGCATCGTTTGAATTTTAACCATTCTGGTTCTGATTCGATTCCCGGCAGCTTGCAATAAACGAAGCAGTTTTTACGTCGGTCTCAAAAGTCTCCAGTAAGACCAGAAAGTGTCTCTAGACAAGAAAGTTATCAGAAGGTCTAAAAACTCTCGCTAAATATAGCGAAAAAGACACCGAGTTGCACCGTGTGCGTCAGCGTGATTGGCTGTACCAGAAACTTGGTACTAACAAACGTTCCGCTTCCGGCGTATATGGTGTTTGGCGGACTTGGCATCGAAAATAGGAATTGAAATTTTAAAAATTTGAACGATTGTGGGAGAATCTGAGAGTTTGTCCCGGTTCCCATCAATGCTCGATTCTCGATGCCCAACCCTAAACACAAGAAGGGTTGGAAATTGAAAGAAAGAAAGAAAGAAAGAAAGAAAGAAAGAAAGAAAGAAAGAAAGAAAGAAAGAAAGAAAGAAAGAAAGAAAGAAAGAAGTTTGAAAGAAAGAAAGAAAGAAAGAAAGAAAGAAAGAAAGAAAGAAAGAAAGAAAGCATCTGCCGTTGCTTCATGACTGACGTAGAGTCATGAACTCGCATGGATATTCTACTGTTTAGGCTATAAAAATCTACTAAATGATGTGGTTTCCAGTAAATTCTGGACGCTACCCACTTGGATTACATTGGACGAGCAGTATGGAGGAATATTGACAAGTTTTTGTGGACTTTTATGGACCTTTTTGGTTCAGTCACCAGAGAATCCCATTATATGAAAGTCGGCGGATAACGAAAACACCCCGGATCTCCGGCTGCATTTGAGATATTTAAAAAGTGCTTCAGAGTCTTGCTCAGTATGAGGGTGAGCGTATCCCTTTAAGCTCTCTGATTGGTGGAAAGTTTGACCGGAAGTGTCTTCATCATCATTTCCAGGTGTAAATAGAGGTCTCTTAGCAACATAGCAGTGACAGTGATGTTTTTATGATGAAAATGGAATAAATAATGGCGTTATCATGGATCATTGTGGATTTACCAAATAGAAAATATACACTACATTTCATGGCTGGCTTGTAAACCTCCTGGATGGGATAAAAAACTTCCGTAGATCACCTAAAGGGTAAACTATCCATCATAGTTTACCCACAGTTACACACGACTGTTCCTGAGGAAGTGATGATCATATAGCTTAGACTTATTTAAGACATGCAGAATTTGGTGCTGACACTGCAACTTCTCTAAAATCTCTTCCTCCCAAAACCTCCTCCACTTTTATCTGCATCAGTCAGGGCCAGAACATCCAGTCAGCTGACTGTAAAGATCTTTCCAGTGTCTGCCGAACACGTCACTGACAAGCTACTGAGACAAACAACTTCAAAAACAGCTGCAAACAAGCAGTAAAAACCAGTTTGTTTAGGTCAAACTTCACATCAGAGCTCCTAACTTGGCTTTAAATGCTAGACCTTCTGCGTCAGCTTTAATTACATCAGAATCCAGTCAATTACGCGAAATAAACTCAAGTGTGACTCTCTGGTTTTCTGATATGGAGTTAAATCAAACATGCATGACCAATGTATCCATTACAGATGAGGACAAAAATGCAGTGTGTAAACTATTTGTGGGGTGGATTAACCTTTTCTGAGTCCTAATCTTGTCAGCTCCAGGAAACATTTACAGCTCGGTAGCAGGAAACTAGGTGAGTGTTTCTACGAACAAATGCAGGGAGAAAACCAACAGAACAAAACAAAACTGGCAAACTGGGAAGTCAATGTGACCATTTTAACCTCCGCTTCCTCTCAGACAGCCATATGTTAACACTGGGATGTGCAAAATGCTTGATGTCATGCTTTAACACAGTAAAACATGACTACTGTCAAAGCTATTTTAATTCTCACATCCCTGAAAGAATTCCTGTCTCTTATATAGGGGTAAAGGAGGACACAATATCTCAACTTGCTCTCTGCTATCTCTTTTAAATTTGTTTATCTTGCATGTGTTTCATTAGTTTGCATATTTAACCATGTAGATTAAGTAGACTAAAGTGTTTTCATGCTAGGAGACTCTAAATCAAGCATAAAGAAACATAACTGTCACTTTCACCCTCTTCAGTGCTCTGAAATGAAAACCTATGCGTCATCAACTTTCTTGTCCCCTCAGGTGCAGGTTTCGGGTCAAATCTGCCTCCAAATTTCATAAAGTCCTTCTTTTCAGGCTGGTTTTCAACATCCAGGTTAGACAGGTATTGCAGGACAGGCTACTCAAATTCACATATTTGCTTTCCTCCCTCAAGTTTCGGGTCACTTTGACCGTTTTTTCACAAAGAAATTCTTTCTTTAGTCTCTTCTTCTGAATCTAACTTTAATTCACCACTTTAAAAAAGCTGATTCAAAGCTGAAAACTGTTACTTTATCAGTTTATCTTCACAACAGTCCCCTGATGCTTTGCTAGCTGTCTCAACCAAACACCACTTTATCTTAAAATGACATTTTCCTAAACAAATAAACTTTAAGCCGAACTGACGGCAATAACTCAAGTATCTCAAAAAGCTGAATATTAACCGTGACAAAGAACTCTGTTTACATCTAAACAAAGAAAACACTAAACTTCCGCAGTATTACACGGAGTTCCGCAAACGACTGTAAAAGAACCGCTGTAGGAATAAAGAAAAGCCTCGATAAGGTTTAGGCGGATATTCACGTTACTCACCACAGTCACATATACAAGTTTTCTTTCTGAAGCAACTTGTCCGAACACAGATGCCACCGTAAAAAGCGAGAGCACCGCGGAGAGCACCATGTTTCCGCATACGGTATGTGACTGGACGGCTAGCCGACTCTGCAGCGAGGAGGACGGCTTCACGGCTCCTGATTGGACGCCGTCAAGTCGCCTGTTGCTAGGTATGCCTCATCCTGACCGGAAGTACAAGAATAAAATACAGCATAAGAAAAAAACAACAACAAAAGAGAGGGAGATAAAAGTGGTGTTTTTTTCTCTATTTAATCTTATAACATTTTAAATATACAAATCATTTTTACTCATGTAAACTCTTTGTGAAAATCCCATATGTTGCTTTTCAATTAGGCTAATTTATTTAAACAGCTAAGCGTCAAAATAAATTCGTCCTCAAAATTATTATCTCCAATTACAGGAGAAAAAAATCGGTGAAATAAGTTGAAATTGACAAAAGTAATGAAAATAAATAAACATTTGATGAAAATCATGACATTGATTTTGAATTGTGGTTCAACATAAATATTAAAAACACACACACACACAAAATAAAACAAGTGAACAAGCATGATACACTTAATGTTCAGCAACACTTTGAGGCAATCACTGCAATAAAGTGGTTTCTGTGACGTTCAAAAATGCTTCTACACCGAACTCGAACCTTTTTCATCAAACTAACAGTCACCATGTCTCTATGAACCGGAAAACACTGGCAAAGGAAGTAAGCTGGTAAGGAACTAGTTTCTCAATATGTAATGCAAAATATGTCATACAAGGCTAGTTTTACTTTTCTAACACATGAGTTTACTAGTTTAACACGGCATTTACACAGATAATCTTGCTGATTTGCCTCAGATCTTCTGTGGAGTGGATAAGATTGTTTTTAATGACAGGCTAGCAGATTCCTATTGACTTCCACTAGCATTAGCATCAGCAACCTCCTGGAACTAGAATAACGGGATGAAATATGTTGACACCGTCTTCAGTGATCAGTAGTATTCTGGCTCACTTGAAAATCAGGCCCTGTGTCAAAAATCCTGAACTTCTCCTTTAAGGTGTCTTCTAATAACGGTGTTGTTGCGCTTTTCTGAAGTGACAATCACTGAATTTAGAGGGGAGCTCACACAGTTTGTTGTTTAATTCAGTTCATACCCAGGCCAGCTATTGTCTTGGGGCCCCAGTCCAGCTCGGGGCCCCAGGAATTTGCTTGGTTTGCTTGCCTTGCTGCAACTGCCCTGAGTGGTGGGCTGATCGCTCCAAATACTGATCCCATTTTTAGCATTTATATTAATCATACTAATTAATATGGATACTTTAGTTTCAGTTCAGTTTCAGTGTGAAGCCACAGTGTTGTAATGCCCAATTGCATCCAAAAATCTCCACCTCCGTCCAGTAAATGAGGACAATGAGCCAGTGATGGACAGACCTTCTTCATCATGTCATATCTTAGCTTTGCTGCTGGTTTGCAGCCTGAACTCGTGGTCTCATATTTGACTGGTTTCATATAAAGTCTGAGAAACAAGTCTCGTAAAAGCGAGTGCAACGACTTCGTAGCCACTCCTGCATTTTTGGCTTTTTTTGCGGCTGATGATGACTCTGCTCAGCATTTCCTCAGAGATGTTTTTACATGTCTGTGCAGGAGGCAAAACCCAGATTTCTGGCAAACAGACACGGAGTGTTGGAGAAGGTTTGACAGCAAGGACACAACCCGGTTCAGTCGCTGCTGGACAGCTACAGGGGGGACAAAAGACTTTTTGGGGACATTTTAATGCGTAAATCCAAATATTTAGGTCCTACGACGGCACAAACAGTCATATAACTATGAAATTTGGCAGAGCAGAAAAGATGCTGAGCTTTGCTGCAAGTCTGTTTTACTTTAAGTTATCAGCCCCAACGTCCACACAAAGACTAAAAGTCATGTTGGCCTGACAAATTCTCATAAAAGTGTCTATTTTTCAGCACTTTATGCAGAATTTCGATGTCGAACTTGTAGATAGAAAACTTCTTTCATTCCTAAGCTTTCATTTGAGCCCAAGATGAGCTTTACCAGCTACAGGAAAGATATGGGGGGTCCAAACCTCTATTTTTGAGTGTGTATATACAATAAATAGAGATAATACGATAATATAATACAATATCTGTACAGTAGATATCAGGTATGCACAATATAATTGGCCCCCTATCTGTATCGGCCTATATCGGCCTTAAAAATGAGTATCGGACATCTGTCACCCCACTGATATTTAACCGATATTTAACCGATCAGGCTGCCATTTCCAAAGTAGGATGTTCTGTGTGGACAGTTTTTACATGGTCACTTGTGTAAATAACCAAATATCCCCTGTTTTATTTATTTTTCTCTCTCTCTCTCTTCTCAGGGAGAGAAAATCCAGGTGGTTCTAGGATATATCGAACATATCCTGTTAGTTTTGTTTGAACTGTCATTAAGTTTGACACAAAAGTTGAGGTATTTTTCTAATTTTGCACAAGGAATGAATAATACATAATTTATTTTTCAGCTTTAATATCGGTATCGATATCGGTTATCGGCCCCGTGAGTTTTGAAATATCGGCATATCCGATATTGGCCAAAATTCCAACATTGTGCAAATAGATAGATATCTGAACTTAGCCGCTACGTGTGAAAAGCAGCCAGGTTGACCCGAACATGCCCGATATCTGGACGTTCCTGCAGGTTTGGCTCGTTTTCATGTGCATTCTGATAGTTTTCCGCCTGGTTTCTGACTGTTACACCTGCTCTGCCGTCATTTCTCCCTCAGTAGAAATGCTCCTTTGTTTCCTGTAAAGCCTATCCTGTCTAAGGTTGTGCTTATTTCTTCCTCATGCCGTCTGCAGGCCTCATTAGTTTTCTGTTTTCCTGATTTATGATAAACTGAAGTTAAGTTCCTTCATCTGTAGTCCTGTAGTTGTCTCATCTCCTTACTTTTCACCATGGATTGCGAGTTTTAAAAGAGAACTGTTATTGTGACTGCTCTAAATTTACTTTAATACCAAAAGGAAACTGTGTGAAACTCGATAATTTTGTGCCGTGTTGCAGTAATGTAAACCATCTGTTTATACTTTTAACAACTGATCTGAAGTTGGAGGGATAAAAAAATTACAAATACTTCTGTTTTACTTGTGATCTTCCCTGAAATTTAGAAATTATTTGTAAAAAAAAAAAAAAAAAAAAGACAAATGTAAGTAAAAATTTCCCTGAAGACATGAGCAGTCTTACAACCATGCACCCCCCCCCCTTCTCTTGTTTTGCTGAAAGCCAATTCAGGTCAGTTAAAATAAAAATACTTTTGACACAGATGTTTATGAGATTTCACAAAATAATGTTGGAAACTCTTTTTAAAAAAATTTTTATACTTGAAAATACAATAACTTTTGGTCCACATAGATCACAAATGCATCAAATTTGGAGCTCAGTGAAGGAAAATTGAAACGATTTGATCCATAACAGTCTGAATGTTGTGTCTGAATAACAGTTTTAATGATCATGAATGAGCTAATTCATTTTTTTAAATGAAAATCTTTAAGTGAAACTTCAAAATTCATAAAACTGTCCAAATTATTGTTGATTTTTAGTTGTTTATCTGTTATTTACTTGTAAAATCAGACACGGTTCCTAGAAGTTCTTATTTTCTGCCACTAGAGGTCACTGTTGTTTTAGAATCCTTACAAGGTGCAAGAGATTTAGTTATTTGTTCATTTTCCTGCAATAAATTGAATTTAGAAACAAACCACTTGAAGACATCAATATAATAAACATTTAAATTAAGAGTTTATCACTTGATCTGATGTTGAACAGAATCCTGCTGTTACTTCTTCACATTTCACAAGTTATTAGTTCTAAAATGAGTTATTAATGACTCTTTGGGTCGTTTTCAAGCGTGTGTGAGCAAGAAGAACCATGGAAACTTTGTGAATATATCCCCCAGACCCTGCGGACATGATGAGGTTTTTATCTGTGCGTACTATAAGTTAATCTTCAAGTTATAACCTCAACAATAATCTCTTTATTCCTTTGTGTTTTTTTGTTTGTGGGTGTTTGTATTTGTGCTTTAAATGTAAAGTGTCATTAAATCCGTCTTTAAATGTTTATGTTTTTGCACATGCCTCAGATTAAAGGTGCCAAACTTAAGCCCTAATAAATAAACACTTGTGCAAAAACAGAAAAATAAGATCATTCAAACCTGGATCACACACATGTTCAATAACAGAAATGGTAACAATAGTGTTTAGAGACGGATTAGCCTTAATCTGTGGGATCTGTGTGGTTGTTGGATACCCTTATCTATCACAATGACACCTCGGAGACCGAGGTGTAATCTGTTTGTTGGGAGATTATCAAAACCAATCCAAGGGTGTGGGTTTGGGGCAGAGGGGTCCCCCCCCCTCCCCCAAACGAAGATTACGGGCAGAATTACCAACATAATTACCAAGATAATCTGATGAGCAGATGTCAGACCCTCCCCAAGCTCACACCGACATCAACGCTGCCTTTTCGTTCACCTTTGATCACATTTCTGCAGGAGAGAAGCAGTTTTCCACTTTTCTCTGAGCACGTGCGGGGATGTGACGTCCTGCAGCCAGATGATGGCAGCATTTCTGCAGCTTTCCGAAGCCTCTGACGCATTTACTTTAGCCATAAACCCCCCCTTCACTGTGAAATGGCTGTTTTTCCTTCACACTGATCATTTTGTAAATATGCAGCAAAGTGCAGCATAAGCATTACAGATAATCAAATCTGAGACAAACACGCGCCTGTTCTGCTGCTTTAGGCCCAAAAGCAAGAAAGAAAGTCACTTTTCCAAGAAACAGAGAGGATGAAGAGACAAGGACAGAAGGTGAGGGACTGAAAAAGGAAACACAACGTTCCAGTTGGAGAGGAATACCCACAGGTTTAAAAATAGGCCACAACAATCCTTATATAACGAGAGGAACCTCGGGCTTGTTTACAGTCTCCCTGCCTGACAAATGAATGGTTACAATCCAGCATTATGTTGCACATTTCAAATCCTTATTAATCCGAAAGGGCTCAGTTAATCTGCCAATCACAATTAAAAAGGCGTGAGTTTGTGCATCTGCTGCATCTGACGCATATCTTTAAAAAGCTTATAAAACTGACGGTGTTTTGCTTTTGTTTTGCAGCAGCATAAGCAAGAAGAAGGGTTTGTTTTCTACATGAGAGAGCTGGTGGAGAGTGCGGGGCGGGGTTTGCCTTTCTTGAATGGAGAAAGTGGCCAATAGTAAGCGAGATCGGCGCGTGATTGACAGGCACTGCCCCTGCAGGACGCCCCACCCCCCTATGACTCTGTGTTTTAGTCTGTTTTTAGAGCAGCAGCGTCACATGTTGTTTTTCTCCCCATCGGATCACTTACTGGTTCTGCTCCCGCTGCTGTTTCCGCGCGGACGCGTCATCCGCGGCCGTTATGGACTAGACAAAAACGGGTATATTTCTCATTTAACTGTGAGTTTTTCTTTTAAAAAGAGGAGCAAAAGAAGAGAAGCGGGGAGAAATGGCAAGTCCTCCGACGACAGGAGGACACCTGTTAAATAATGGGACGAATGACGTGAAGAAGTGCGGATACCTGAGGAAGCAGAAACACGGACACCGGCGCTTCTTCGTGCTCCGGGAGCCCACGGAGCGCTGCCCTGCCCGGCTGGAGTATTACGAAAGCGAGAAGAAATGGAGGAACAAGTCCGCCGCCAAACGGGTCATAACTTTGGACTCGTGTTTGTGCGTAAACAAACGCGCCGACGCCAAACACAGACACCTCATCGCCCTCTACACCAAGGACGAGTACTTCGCTGTTGCTGCAGACAACGAGCAGGAGCAGGAGAGCTGGTTCGGGGTTTTGACTGATTTAATAGCAGAGGGGAAAGTCTTCGACAGTCCCGCGTCCACATCCTCCTTAGTGGGCTTTGAGGAAACCAGTTATGGACTCCTGTCTCCTGCAGCTGCTTCTTATAAGGAGGTATGGCAGGTCAACTTGAAATCCAAAGGCTTGGGTCAGATCAAAAACCTCACCGGAGTGTACAGGCTGTGTTTATCCAGCAGGAACATCAGCTTTGTCAAACTGAACTCTGAAACGGCTGCTGTCAGTTTGCAGCTGATGAACATCAGGAGATGTGGCCACTCGGACAGCTTCTTCTTCATAGAGGTGGGGAGGTCAGCGGTGACCGGGCCGGGGGAGTTCTGGATGCAGGCGGAGGACTCGGTGGTGGCACAGAACATCCATGAGACCATCCTGGAGGCCATGAAGGCCATGAAGGAGCTGTCCGAGTTCAGGCCGAGGAGCAAGAGCCAGTCGGCCAGCACCAACCCCATCTCCGTGCCCACCAGGCGCAACCTCAACAACCTCCCCCCAAGTCAGACCGGGCTGGTGAGGAGGTCCAGGACGGACAGCATGGCGGCCACGTCTCCTGGGAGGAAATTCGCGTCCTGTCGGATCAGGACGGCCAGTGAGGGGGACGGGAGCGTGACCCGCCCCGTGTCCATGTCCATATCTGTGAGCGGGAGCCCCACCAGTCCAAACGCGGGGAACCACCTCAGCAGGTCCCACACCCTCAGCAGCGGGCGCACCTGCAGGATGCTTGAGTCCAACTCCAACCTCCATCACAGCCGCTCCATGCCAGGGTCCAACTCCCCCCCAGCTGCCTCCAGCCCAATCAGCATGTCTCCCAAAGGGGGGGCTACCATTGCGACCCCCGACAAAGGCAGGCGGCCCTTCAGCTGCAGTGCCTCCATTTCTGGTTCCCTTAGCGACACCGGCTTCATGCTCTGCGACGACTACAGCTGCAGCCCAGGGGAACCCAAGTTCCTCTCCCTGACCCGGAGCGACACCCCCGACTCCCTGTCCAGCACCCCCCCGTCCCGCGACACCAATGACCCTTGTGGCTACATGTTAATGGAGGGCGCGAGCGGCATCAGGCATGGGGGCGACGGTTTGGCCTACAGGAAGCGCACGCACTCCCTCACCACGCCGCGGCAGCAGAGGGTGGTGGCGCCGCTGTCCTCCGCTTCCTTGGACGACTACACCATGATGCGGTTGGCCCACGGACACAACTCCCACTCCGCCTCCCCCAAAGTGTGCTACCCCGAGGATTACGGTGACATCGAGATCGGTTCATCCAGGAGCTCCAGCAGTAACCTTGGCGACGACGGCTACATGCCGATGACACCAGGTGTGGCACCTCAATCAGCCAAGGGAGACAACTACGTTCCCATGAGCCCCATGTGCGTCTCGGCTCCAAAGCAGATCGTCAACCCCAGGGTGCACCCCCAGGCGGCTGCCAACTACAAAACCAACTCCCCCTGCAGCAGCTCCTTGGAGGACAACGGCTACATGAGGATGTGGTGCGGCTCCAAATCGTCCATCGAAAGCCCCGATAGACACGGCGAGTACATGAACATGTCGCCTGGAAACCCACCCCCGCTCCAGACGCCCCCCGACCACTACATGGGGCTCATCGCAGGTGAGCCGGCATCGGTCCGGTCGGCCTATCAGACCGGTTTCCTCACGCTGCCCGCCAAGTTCCAGTCCAAGAGCGAAGACGGCGACCAGTACGTGTTGATGAGCCCACAGAGTTTGAGGCAGAGGGGGGGGGAGTCGGACTACTACTCTGTGATGCAGACGTCCCCCCTGAGCCCGTCGGCGCCCTCCCCGGTCCGACATAACCGAGCAGAGAGCCTGACTTACAGGGGGCGACTAGGCCGCCCCAACAGGCTGTCTCTGGACACCCTGAGGACCCTCCCCAGCATGAACGAGCACCCCGTCCCGGGAGAACCCAGGAGCCCGGGCGAGTACATCAACATCGACTTCTCCAGATCATCCCCACATTCTGCAGTTTCCACAGAGAGCCAGTCTTCATCGTTGGGGTCCAGCGGCGGGGGTCCGGGACGGCTGTCGGACTACATCAACCTGGAGTTGGGTTCACACTCGCCCAAAGAAGCCGACACCCCTGCGGAGAAGTTGGGCGCGCTCCCAGAGTTGTCCTGCGCGGAGGAGGATGGCGAGAAAAGCCCCCAGCACCTGGACGAGGTGAAGAATGACTACACCGAGATGACCTTCGGGATGACCAGCTCGCCCCCCCAGCTCGTTCCACAGAACTCCGGAAGGTGTGTTTCATCATTACCTGTAGGGCTGTCACAAACGATTATTTTGATAATCGATTAGTTACCAGTTATTTTGGCGATTAGTCAACTAATCCGATCAACCAAAAAATGGCAGCATATTTACTACGGTTGGGTAAAAATATCGATTAATTGATGCATCGCAATACTTCCCGGTACAATTCAGTATCGAATCGGCAAATCCTCTGAATCACCCCTGACCAATTGGGAGGGGGGGGGGGCTGTGTGTGTTATTTCAGGGTTCCCACGCGTCCTGGAAAACCTGGAAAATCATTGAATATTTTTCCAGTCATGGAAAAAGTAAAATGTCCTGTAAAAGCTTGGGTTGTCCTGGAAAATGATTTTTCCTCTCAATGCTTCATCACTGCTACGTCTCCGCTTCGTCACTGCTTCGTCTCTGCTATGTCTCCGTTTCGTTGCTGCTTCGTCTCCGCTTCATTGTTGTTTCATCTCCGCTTCGTCTCTGCTTCGTTCCTGCCTCGTCCCTGCTTCGTCTCCGCCTCGTCCCTGCTTCGTCTCCGCTTCAGTGTTGTTTCGTCTCCACTTCATCACTGCCTCGTCTCTGCTATGTCTCCGTTTCGTTGCTGCTTCGTCTCCGCTTCATTGTTGTTTCATCTCCGCCTCGTCGCTGCTTCTTCTCCGCTCCATTGTTGTTTCGTCTCTACTTCGTTGCTGCTTCGTCGCTGCTTCGTCACTGCTTCGTCTCCGCTTCGTTGCTGTTTCGTCTCTGCTTTGTCTCCGTTTCGTCTCTGCTTCGTCGCTGCCTCGTCGCTGCTTTGTCTCTGCTTCGTCGCTGCTTCGTCTCTGCTTCGTCGCTGCTTCGTCTCCGCTTCGTTGCTGTTTCGTCTCTACTTCGTTGCTGCTTCGTTGCTGCTTCGTCTCCGCTTCGTTGTTGTTTCGTCTCTACTTCGTTGCTGCTTCGTCTCCGCTTCGTTGCTGTTTCGTCTCTGCTTCGTCGCTGCTTCGTCGTTGCTTCGTCTCTGCTTCGTCTCCGCTTCGTTGCTGTTTCGTCTCTGCTTCATCACTTCTTCATCGCCGTACAAACTACAGGGTACAATTGTAGAACACTTATCCAAAAGCTTGGGGTGGAATTTATCAGTCTATGTTGTGATGACTTGACTCGTACTGTAGCAGCTGGCAAAGTCCTGAAAGTGTCCTGGAAAAGTCCTGGAAAATAACTAAAAGAAAAGAGTGGCAACCCTGCATTTACATTGCATGTGTGAAGGCCACGTTAGATCATACGACACCAAAATGGCAAATATTTTTATTTTCTGATGGTTTATTACCCAAAAATATAAAGTGAGACACTACATACGTTCACATGGGCGTGATGATATGTATTCAAAAATACAACAGAGTCTCTACTTTCTACTGAATCAATATTGAATCGAACTGCAACTCGGAGACAATCAAAATCGAATTGAATCGTGAGGTTCTTAATACCCAGCCCTAATATTTACAGTACCAGTCATAAGTTTTGACACTTTCTCATTGAATCTGCTGGGAAAACGTGTCCAAACTTTTGACTGGTAGTGTGTGTCTTTATTTACGTCGATAAACTATTCAAGAAAAGCTGACCAGACAGAAAGACGGACAAGGCGGTGGAAGGTACAGCGGTAATTTTGAGAGGAAAAACAAAGCTGACAAAGAAATTAGTAGGGCTGGGAAAAAAAATCGAGACATGAAATATACTGAAATATCGCGATATTTTCATTTGCAGATTTCATATAGAGATTCAAAAATGCAGTATTGATCTATTTTACCAACGAAATCTCGTGAGATTTTGTAAGATAACGGTGAAATCTCGCGAGATTTACGAAAACCAGCGAGATTTCTTGACTGAACAGCGAAGACTTGCGAGATTTCATTAGTAAAATAGATTGATACCACATTTTTACATATCGATATGATATCAGCATAAAAAAATATCGCAATATTTCAGTGCATCGATTTTTTTTTCTTCCCAGCCCTAGAAATTAGTCACCGATTATTTTGATAGTCGATTAATCATCTCATCGTTGCAGCCCTAATTACTTGTTTTCAGCTGCTGATCAGATTTTTTTAAAAGTTAAATCTGATCATTTCCTCTGTTTTCCAGCAGCCAGAGCAGCAGGGAGAGGCGTCCCTCTCTGGAGGACCAAGGTGTCCCAGAAAGCATCGGCGTCTTCCTCCTTGGGGCCTCCTCCTCCTCCACGGTGGACCCCGACTGCTCCGCCAAGGTCATCCGAGCCAATCCGCAGGGACGCCGGCGCCACAGCTCGGAGACCTTCTCCTCCACCGCCACCGTGACCCCCGTCTTTCCCTCCTTCGCCCACGGGGAAGCTGTGAAAAGGCCCAGCTCCGTGGAAAACATCTCGTCCCGGAGCAGCGAGGGCTCGGATGAGGAGTGCGGCAGCCCCGTGAACCGGCAGAGCTCGGCAGGCTACTCCAACGGGCTGAACTACATCGCCTTGAACCTGCTGGACAAGAGGGACGTGGAGAAATGCGGGGACCTGGTCGGCTTCAAACCCACCAGCAGCTGCAAAGGGGGCATCAATGGATTACACAGCACGCCGTATGTCTGTTTGGGCTTCAAGGAGGCAGCAACCACGGCCAAAGGTAGGTGAGCTTTATGTTGGAGCATAAAGTTGCTCAAATCTGCATTTTCTGGGATGGATACGGCTGTAACTGAGCCATCCGGTGCCATTGGTGTTATTTTAATTGCAATAAGTGATGGTTTTAATGCATGACAAGAAGGGATGCATGATATTGGCATTTTGGCCGATATCCGATATTTTAAAATTCATGTGGCCGATAACCGATATCGATAAATACCTCAACTTGTGTTATGTATAACAAGTCAAACTTAATGACACTTGTTCAAACAAAACTAATAGGATATGTGCGTTATACCTTAGAACAACCTGGATTTTCTTCTTCCTGAGAAAAAAAAAACCCCCCAAAAATGATACCCCAAAACAGGGAATATTTGGTTATTTACACAAATGACCGTGTATGAACTCTGTTTACACAGAACATCCTAAAAGAAACTGTCTTTAGAAGTTTTAAAGTCGGTAAAAAAACAAGTTTTTAAAGAAGAAGAAGAAATTTTTTAGACTTAAAAAACAGCAGCCTGATCGATTAAATATCGGTGGGGTGGCAGTTTTAAGGCCGATACCGACGGGGCCGATTATACCGTGCATCCCTAATGACAAGTATTATATTGTTGCTGGGGGGAGTCAGATTAAAGGAATTTTGATATCAAATTGTCTCCATACGCTGCACAGCATATAACTAAGCGGTGCTGATGCTGCGTTCAGTGGTCCTTCTTAACACCACCTTTCTGTTCTGTCTTGTCCGAACAGAAAAAGGGGTGAATTTTCCTTTATTTTCTCAATTTTCCTGCTGTTTCTGAGCTGCCCCAATAATTTCCCGCAACGTGTGAACACAACACAAGGCTGCCGTGAAACGTGACCAGGCTGAGAGCCGTGAAGTAAACAAGCACCATGACGGAGCACTGCTGCCGTTCGTGGGCTGCAAATGCCCCAAAATACACACTTAACCCAGCGTTCATGCGTGGAAGTAACAGATTAGAGATTAATACCAAACTTTTCTGCTCTAAGCCTCAAGTAATTTATGAAACGGAAGCATTAAATCGGTTTTCGTGGAGTGCTGCTTGTCATGTGCAGTGATGCTGCTGTCAGTAATGTCACCCTGAGCCTCGGGCGCTTCCGGTTGTTGTTTTTCACTTGGGTAGGCTTTAGGATGTGTTGCACGTTAGTGTGACCTCTACAGCCCCCCCCTTTCCCTCCCGTTCTGTGATCAATACTGCATCCTGGAATGTCCAAACAAAGCCGCTGCCAGCAGCAGACCCGTGAACGCATCGCGGGCCACAGAGGGAGGTCGTGTTGACTTTAAAGCCAAGTTTGACCCCCCTCGTCTCAGTCAGGGTATGTGCTCGTCTGCACGTAGGGGTTTGGGGAAAGAGGGGGAGGGGGTCCGGGGGTGAGTGCTGAACCCTGACATGTGAGGCCCAGCGCGAGCGAGCGACCGCGTGGCGGCAGGTAACGGGAGGTCACGCGCATTCCTGCCAGAGCTGCTTTAGGTTGCAGTGAAAGAGCCTGTTTTTGTGTCCCGGTCATTAGAATGAAAGTGGCTTTTTATTTCACCACAAAGCTGCTGTGTTCAGAGGGGATTGGGTTTTATTTTTAGCTCACGCAGGACAGAAAAATGCCACCTTATTCAGTCGTACGTGCACCCGCAGCGCGACGCTCCGGTAAATAAGGTGGAATGAACCAATTTCTCCTCCTCCTCCCCCCCACATCATCAAAAACAGTGTGAAAGACGTTTGAGGAATAAAAACTGTTGGTTTTCATGTTCTCTTTGCTCATACATGATGATTTCACGGTGCTTGCGAAGCAAGTTATGGGAGGGACAAGAGAAAAGAACATACATGTGGTGTGCAGCACGTACGCATGCAGTTCAGTGTTCTCTCTTTTCCCACTCGGGGATCCTTTTTCCCTTTTTTTCCAGCAGTATAGCTGCATCTTTGAGCACTGGGCAGAGATATGCAGATACTTGCACGACTCACTAAAACTTACTAATATTCTGCTTTTTTATGATGTCAGAATAAAACCAGAAACGCTCGATAACCGTTACAGGTTAACTTAATTAGATTTTCTCCAAACCTGTCAATGCACATGTGCTAATGTTGACTGTTAAAAGCTAATGTTGCCGCCATGTGGTTTTTATACCAAAGTTCGACATGAAAATTTCACTTGAACACCCACTCATGTCGTGGAAAAAAATTGATGATACCCGAGTTGCCAAGATGAGGTAAACTTTGACCTTTCAACATGGCGGAGAGCAACAAAAATATCCTAAATAGGATGAATTATATTATGTTTTAAGTTCTCTGCTGCTTATTTGGTCAGATTGTAGTCTGTATAATTCTGTGACATACAGAGCTTTAATTTAATTGCCATTTAGTTTTAGTTTTGTGTTAAAAAAATATGGCTATTGTTTGGTTTACCTCCATAGAGCAGCTGCTAGCTAGCATCTTAGCTAGTTGCAATAGTTAAAGGCAGGGTTGTTAATGCTTTCTAGTAGGGCTGGACGATTATGGGAAAGATAATAATCATGATTAGTTTGACTGATATTGAAATCACGATTAATTTACATGATTATTCGTTGATTTTTTTTAAGTGTTTATTGAGCCATCAAAATTTAACCCTAAATATAACTTTAAAAAACACAAAAAAATAAAAATAATTTATAAAAAAATAATAATAGCCATAAAAATGAATACCCAGTCTACATGCATTCCTGTTCTATGCTCCCTGCAGTTTGCGTCCTGTAACTCCACTAGTCTGTTCACTTCACGATTAATCTTTTTTCCACAATTAGTGTTTCTATGATTGTGAGAAGGCAAAATTGAAATCACGATCAAAATTTAATTAATATTCCAGCCCTACATTTTTTACTATATAGCTTAAAGTCTTCTTCACACCCCGATTGCAGACAATTAAATGTTCTGACACAAAAAATTTAAAAAATGAATCACCAGTGGAACGTACAGGACGGTAAAAACCCCATCCAATGAAATTATTTTCATTGGATGAAAATAATTTCATCCAATGAAATTATTGTCATTGGATGGGGTTGCGAACGGCCCGAGCTGATTGGCCTTCCTTGCGCGTGCGTGCAACTCACCGTGAGCATCAGTGCTGCTCGCTGCGCTAAACTACGCTGCTGTTTGCTCGTAAAAAGAAAAACTGGATGAGGATGAAGTCGTGGAGGTGTTTGTGTTTGCAGTGAGGATGTTTTACGCTGCAGAAGAAGTTGGCAGTGAGATAATTATCACTTTTAGGAAACGTGGTTCCTCTGCTGTTCACTGGGAAGCTAGCAAGCCACTCGGCTGTTCTTGGTTATGTTTGCCGACAACTATCGCGCACGCACTCTTGTGTTCTGGGGGCGTGGTTTTGGGGGGGGGTGTATATTTTTTCAAATTTAGCTTGCTCTAACCATTTTTCCAGGATCCCCTACCCTGCTTTTAAGAAATGAATGTTAATTTTTCAGGTTAATCTCTTTGCAATTACGTGTTCATGTTGATGGCCCCCAAAACCCCAAATTTATTTGATAAATGTAGCCAATATTTTAGTTTTTTTACACAATTATTTGGTGACCCCCTGAAATAATCATGCAACTAGGGATGTAACGATTGCCGGTAATATGGTTAACCGTGATAAAATTACCAACGATTAGTAATACCGTTTCAAATTCTAATTATCGTTAAAACCGTGACTGATAATTGCACTTTGAAAACTCGGGATGCTGCTCGTTAGGGATGGGCGATATTTTATCGTGTGCGATATATCGTCAAAGAAATTCCCCACAATAATATTTTGCCATCTCGCGATAAATTCAATTTATCAGGTTGTGTTTGCAGTCGCACTACGTTGTTTTTTTTTTTAATAAACCAAGTTAGTTTTGCTGTTTGCATCGTTTGAATAAATGTGGAATTTGGTCTCTCATATTTCAGACTTGTTTGATTGGTGTCACTACAGTTTTGCAATACAGGTGCTCTACTTGAACTTAATTTATATAGTTTAGTGGCTTCTAGTATTTTGTAGGGCTTTCAGGACAGAATTTAGTGACGGATTAATAATACAAAATATTTTGCTGACAGTTTAATTATTGTGGCACATTTTTTAGTCCGTATCGCCCATCCCTACTGCTCAGTGGCTGGAAAAATAGATGGTAGTTGAAGAAATAAAAAAAGGCGGAAAAACTACGGCGCCCACATGGACATTTCTGGAGATTTTTCCCCCTTTAAAAAGGACAAAGCAAACATTTAGACCCATTTTGGATATTTTTTAAGATGTTGGTGGGTATTTCTATAATACTGCGCTAAAAATGATAACCGTGATCATTTTGGTCACAATTACCGTGATCCCTACCTGTAACCCACACGGGGGTCCTGACCCCCGGTTTGAAAACCACTTATTGAAGATGATTAACCACAAAAAGGAGGGGAAAAAAAGTATTTCTGTAAATGTTCTGCTACGGTGACGGCCTGATTGTAGACAGTCCAGGACAGCGAACGCATCATTGAGAGGTTTTGTTCGTGTTCTTGTCCTGCAGGTTGAGCTCACGGAGCCCGGGGGGGGGGGCAGCTATAGCTGTGTGCTGTATATAATACGTGTCGGAGACGTTGGGGTTGGTTTGTTTTTCGCTGCTGCTGCGTGGCTGTTTAGTGGGAGAGCGAGTGAATGCGTGCATGATGGGGCTGGATGGCACGTGCACTCTGCTGCCCTTCTGCCTCATTAGGCTGTTCACTTAGCAGAAGTAAGACAAGCAGAGAGGGGGGGGGGATGGAGCAGTGGAAAGACGAGGGGAGGGGATTTGGCTTTTTAAAGCAACATCAACAAACTGGTCGCAAGGCTTCTTTTGAGCGTGTTGCATTCTGGGAGACCAGGAGTCTGGGACGGCTTGTTTTCTGAACTCGCAGTTCTACTTCTGAAGGGGGTCAGGGAGGGGGGGGTTGAACCGGGACGTCATTCTGGAGGCCGCTCTAACCCCCAGCTCTGCATGTTTCTGAGTTAACCCTCTCAGTGGAGGAAGCGGACTTTCTCCGCCATGTGACGACCCCCGTAGCGGGAAACGTGACCGTGCTGCTTTCTGTCAACAAAACTGTCCGTTGATCAGCTTCTAGCAGCTGGATTTCTGTCTTCTTCTCCCCCCCCCCCTCCTAAAGTGAGCTTAGATAGGGGGTCAGCGGTTTGTTTACCTCCAGCATGTGACCTGGAGCTGGTGTTTACCGCCGCGCTGACCAAAGCCGGCCGGCTCTGGCCAGCCGCAGCTCAGCCAGGTGGATGTTCTGTACCAGACCCAGATTAGCCAAGTCAGCCGTCTCCGTGTCCAGCTTCTCCACTGACTAATACGTTTTTCATCCGACGCCGATGAGCGGCTCCTGCTTCATTTTTGCTGCAGCGACACTCGCGCGTCAGCGTGCAGCAGGCAGACTTTTCCTGTGCAGAAAAATCTATTAAAGGGGCTTAAAAAATGAAGGATCCCCCACTTTGAGTTTCTCCAGATGGCCACTTTCCAGAGGGCGAGTGGGGGGGGTTGGTGGGTTAAACACCTGCCTCCTTGCTCTGTCCTCACACACACACACACTCATTACACCAATTTTCCTGCCCTGTGCACACATGAGCATGTTAAACATATACGTGCTGCGATATGGCGCGTTCGTACCTACGCCCCATCCCTCCGCTAATGATGGCCCACCATCTGCCGCCCCCGGGGAGCACGACCATCAGCGGCCTGTGTGTGTGTGTGTAATGCATGAGCCAGATTAGAGGCACCCGCGTCCATCTACTCAAATCCCCTTCCCCCTTTAACGTCACACCGCCAGTGATGTCATCGCAAAGAGGCTGCAACGGGCAGATCCGAACACACGAGCCCCAGCGTTTTGCTGCCGTGCATCCCGGAGAGGCTAATCCCAAATTTGGGATCAGGATCTCCCGCTGTGGGTCAGTAGATGAATTCAGGAGGTTTACGAAAAATGACCTAAAATCTGCTCTGGCGTTTGCAGCGCTGCCAACTCGTCAGTGAGCAAAGTAGCTGTCCAAAAAGTCACGAAATGATGTCATCAGCTTATTTGCATAATCGACCAATGTTCATGTAATTGAGAGGGAAATTAAGAGATGAGTAATGTCATGGGAGAGACGAATATTGAGTTAAAAATAACAGATTTCAGACTCATTTTAGCCACAAACAGCAAGGTTTGATCTCAGTTTTGCATAATAACCCATAAAAAAGGAAAACTACACATTACTATTTATTTTAGTGCAAAAAAGTACAAGTACATGTAATAATTTATCCATTATGAAATTAGAATAAACCTGAAAATTGAGAAAAATGTGTTCAGATTTAAGAATATTTAGCCAAAAAGGTCCATAAAAGTCCACAGAAAGCGTCCAGAATTTCCTTGAAACAACATAATTTTGTATATTTTTAGAGCCTAAACAGAACTACATCTTACTTTCACGAAGCGCACATATACGCGTTCACAAAACTACAGAAGCCTCTGCGTTCAGAGTCTACTCTGCCGATAATACAAGCGTAGAAGAAGAAATTCTCTGTTTACATTGTGCTAAGAGCGACAGAGCTGCAGACAAACCGGGACAAACACAAGAGGATCCAAGAGGGGTTGATATTGATTTAAAACAAAGAAAGAAAGAGAGAGAGGCTCTAAAAATCTACTAAATGACGTCGTTTCTAGTAAATTCTGGACGCTACCCACTCAGGACACTTGGATTACATTGGACGAGCAGTATGGAGGAATATTGACAAGTTTTTGTGGACTTTTATGGACCTTTTTGGCTCGGCCCTGGCGAACTCCATTATATGAAAGTTGGGGGGAAACGAGAAGCTTCCTGATCGCCGGCTGCATTTGAGATATTAAAAAGTGCTGCAGAGTCTTTCTCACCATGAGGGGAAGTGGAAGATAACGTTACATCATTCTGTGGGTGGAATATTCCTTTAAGAGGTTAATATTTTAGCTTGTGCAAAGGAGTTTTTCCCAGTAATTTTTGGAATATTTGTCTAAAAAAAAGACTGCTTTTTGATTTATTTATTTTTCTCTCAGCTGCAAGGACACGTGGCTGTTTTCCTTTTTCTCCCCATCACATGTACTTTTGCCGTTTGCGGTATTAGTCACAGAGGTGACACCTGATTGCAGCCATCAGCCTGATTGTCCAATCCGCCCCTGCATGAGCTCGATCGCGCACAAACGCGGCAGCTTCTAACGCTTTATTTACACGAGCGGTGCGAATGAAGGCGAAGCAGGAAATTCAGAAATGTTACGTGATATACGGAGCACAAACACGGACACGTAACCCTGAAGGCTCCTGTGTCAGAGTTTCCAGGCGGCGTGTTGAGTGTGTGTGTGTGACGGCTCAGAGAGGCGGAGGGGGGCTAAAGTAGGCCGGGATGTTCCAGACAGAAGCGCTAACTGCGAGATAACTGCGTGGCCAGCGTTCCCCACGTTTAGCCAGCCACGGCTCCAGATGAGATTACCGCCTCTGTGGGAGAGATTAGACGGCCGGGGGTAGCTCATGGAGAGGATGTAACCTCCTCGCTCAGCAGCTGGGGGAATACGTAACCCAAGGTGTTTGTTTGCTTGCTTCAGGCTCTCTGAACTCCTCAACACGCACCTGTCAAATGCACAGGTGAGCTGTGGGATTTGAGCTTTAAAACCCAACATTTCCTCCGTATTCCTCCCTGTTTCATCATGTTTTAATCTGCCTTCCTGCTCAAAGACTGAAGATGGATGTTTTTCTCAGCTGCTTCTTTATATGTGCAGCTTCAAAAGTGGCAACTTTTCTGGGACCGGGAAAAGCGGGCTTGCTTTCAGGCTGACCGCTGCACATTTTTGAGGTTGTCTGACTCGCTTTTTAAAGATTTTCATCAGCCCCGCAGGGATGGAAACCCAAAGACATGGGATGGTTGCAACCTTCCTGAAAACCCTGCAGCTTCTCTACACCTACAACACCCCCCACCCCCCGCTCGCCTCCACTTGCATGTGATAAAACGCCATAAAAACCCACGTAGATATCAACATCTGTTGCAGCATAAATGCAAAGAGGGTTGCTTATGTGTGTAATGTCACAGATGCTGCTGGTCCTCCTGCGCTCAGCGTGTGTCCATGGCAACAAGGCAGCAGCGCGACTCTAGACCCCCAACCCCCAACGCTCTGCAGATTATGTAATTACGCCCGTTGCAGAGCCCCCCCCCCCCATCCCCGCTCAAACACACGTATGAATGCATGCATGTGCAGCGCTCGTTGCTGTGAAACTGCAGGACGGAGGAAATGCAGCCGTTTACTGTAAAACAGTACGTGTGAATATGAATGCAGCAAAAACAGCCGCGTGCATTCTCGTGCATGCTCGTGCACGCTCGTGCACGCTCGTGCATGCTCGTGCACGCTCGTGTTGGTACCAACTTCATTTATGAACCGTCTTCGACAAGTTTGGAGTCTTCAAGACTTCTCCAGGCGCTTTGAAGGACTTTCCAAACAGTTTCTTTAGATGTTTTATGGAGTTTTCTGCTTCAGTTAAGTTCAGGTCCTGGTTCTGGGAGGATCCATCAGACCTGTTCAGGTCCAGGTTCTGGGAGGATCCATCAGACCTGTTCAGGTCCTGGTTCTGGGGGGATCCATCAGACCTGTTCAGGTCCTGGTTCTGGGAGGATCCATCGGACCTGTTCAGGTCCTGGTTCTGGGAGGATCCATCAGACCTGTTCAGGTCCAGGTTCTGGGAGGATCCATCAGACCTGTTCAGGTCCTGGTTCTGGGGAGGATCCAGAAAACAAAAAACTCGTTTATCAGGATGATGAGAAGATGAACTCCTCTCAGAAGCTCCTGGCTTTCGTATCCTGGAACGAAGCGATCCACATTAAACCGCTTCTTTGCTCAGTTCTCAGACGTGTTGATGCAGCAGCGGCTCATCCCTTTAGTTAGGATCCCTCCAAAAAGCCTGGAGGTCTGTTACTGAAGACCACATCAGAAGATCAGAGGAAATCCTGACTGAAATATGCACAATAAAACCGTTCTGAAAGAGCTTCATCACGGTGCAGAACTGGGACGAAACCAGTTTCCTTATTTAGTCAGTGAATGAGTTCATGCTGTTCAGGAACACCACGTTCTGCTCTGCTGTGTTACAATCAGGCCACAGACAAGCGTCAAGAAATGGTAAAATGTAGGGGTGGGACAAAATATCGATACGCTGAAATATCGCGATATTTTACAGCTTTCCCACTGAAATTAACGAGTTCACACGGGTGTTTCAAACACACCTCAACCTGCTCATAATCAGCATTACGCTCCTTTCCCATCGACAGAAAAAGCCGGGTCTGATCCCCTGCTGGCAGCTTCTTGCCTCTGTCCACATGCGTTGATGATGCGTTGATGATGTCAGCTGTGCGACAGAAATCAGGAAACTAAACAAAGGAGAACGAGTCAGGTCGTGGTTAACGTGCTTTCTTTGTCCGACCGGAACGCAGGCGACGTGAATTTGTGGCCGAAGCACAGCTGTTTTGGTACTTTATATGATACGTGACTGCGATGATGTCACAATGTAGCCACGTACAGCCCAACGTCATCGCGTAAATTCACGGGTCTGGTGTTCCCGCTGCATGCCGATCGGAGCCGAGCCGTTTGTGGGTCAATGAGCCTTTCCCACTGCCACCAAAAGCCGATTGTTCACGGGTTTAAACTGTTTTTTTGGCCAGTGGGAAAGGGGTATTATATGCTGATATATCGATATTTAAAAATGCGGTGTCGATCTATTTTACTAATGAAATCTCATGAGATTTTGTTCTATCAGCGTTGGTCCAGCACGTAGAACGTCTCTGCTTTCCACTGAAATCTACGAGCATCTGCAGGTTCAGGTTAAACTTTACACACAGTAGAAAGTACACGTTAAAATCTGTGTCCAGGTTTTCATCGACCACCAAATCTGAGATTATAATGACTGAAATGTTTATTTCTCATATGCACTAATATGCGTTTTCATGTACTCTTATACTACTTTGCTAATTTCACATGAATTTGTGGTAATATTGTTTTCAAAAGCACGTCATTTTTATTTAATGTGCACATCTATTCAGTTGGTTTTTCCCAAAGTGAGAAATATTCATGTTCAGGGGGATGATTGTAAATGGTTTTATTATGAAATCCAAGTGGCAAAAAAAACCTGCCCAAGTTTAATAAATGGGACATGAAGAAAATGAATTTCATTGATTTTGACTAATTTTGTTGTTTCAGTCATCCGATGTCTGTACATAGGTAAAACTTTCGTTTCAAGCTGCATTTTCAATTTTTCTGAAGTGCCTAGAATATTGCAATATATCGCGATATATCGCGGTGTCACAATATCGCAGTATTGTATGGTATGGTGTAGGGTTGCACGGTATACCGGTACAAGTATAGTACCGCAATACTAAAGTGTTTAAAACTGTACTATACCAGCATTTAAAAAGAAACAGTACTTTAAAAAGAAAAAAAACTCTGCTAAATTGGTAAATTGGAGCCTGTCTCTTTAAGAGCGGCGAGGCCAGCAGTGAGTGTGACGTAGTTAATGATGCGGCTCTCAGTGAGGAGGAGGAGGAGACGTCAGGTAGCAGACAGGCTGGTTCATGGCGAGTGGACGCTGCCGCGGATACCTGAAGTTTGAAGTGTTGCCTCCGTTAGCAAGACGGACTTTGTAGCATCGCTTTCACTGCGGTGCTTCAGTGTTCAACGGCTCGCCTTCATCATTAGCTTTGAATCCGTAATACTTCCAAACTGTACTTTGAGCTTCTACTTTATCAACACGGGCTTTTCCAAAGCCGTCATCTTTTCTTTTTTCCTCTAAAGGAAAACTACGCGGACTTAGTGACTTCAGTCAGGAACAACTGGTGCTGATGTTGTTCAGTTATGTCAAAGTAAAAAGCACAAAATCTTCCAGCCCAGTAGAAACCTACAGAAGCCTACATACGACACATAAACGGTTAATAAATACATTTTTAATTTTCTTCAAAGTTATTACAGCCTTAAAATGTTTAAATAAGTTTAAAAATGGTGACAGAGATGAACTGACTGATGATATGTTCAATTATTATATATATTTTATAATTATTAATACAACTTGACTGATGTTATTATGAAGTCAGTCACACAAACATGATTTTATAGACATTACCTCACACCCATTTAATGTTTCATATAAATTATTGAGACACAACATTAAATAAATAACATTTCGAAACACATTTAAAAAATATTCCAAAAGCCTTACAATATGTAATTCATTTAGATAGTTTTACAATTTATTTTTCTAATTATGTCTATATAATGTTTCATGTATAGAATGATTTTTATTTTAATTTGGCATTGCTTCATATTACTGGTTCTCTGTGTTTTAAATTGAAGATTTTACTTCTTTATTTGATTATTTTAAAATAAAGACTTCAAGAACAATAACACAAATAAAAGAAATATTGAGTTTGGTTTACCTTTTTAAAAAACTATCAAAGTGCCGAAAAGTATCGAAATACAAAATCGTATCGGTATCGAAACATAAATTTGGTATCGTGACAACTCCAGTATGGTGAATACTTTGCAGTAAAATGTTCCATGTATTTCCGTTAACCTCCTTTTTCCTCTTTTTCCTCTCCTCTTCCAGACTGAGGGACTCGTCCATCCTCTTATTTGGCATCTCGACTCACCTGCTGCTCAAGAAAAACAAAAAAACGAAGCAACTCGGCCCCGAACAGACTGTGAGCGTTACCGTTGCTTTCCAGCTGCACACAAGCAGGTCGCCGTCTATGCACGGAGGGAATCCAGGACACGCGTGTGTGTGTGTGTTTGCGTGTGTGCGCGGAGGCGGATGAGTGTTGCTACGTCTCACCTTCCCTGCACTTTCAGAGGCCATTTCTCCTGTGACCCAAATCTTTGGCACAAGCACAGAAGCAAAAAGATAGTCAGACAATAACGAAGCTCTAATGGTACCCAGATACTATTTATTTACTTGAGGGTAGTTGCGTCTGCGTGGAGTGTATGTGTGTGTGAGTAACTGGTATGCCGGTGAACAATGAAACCTGCTACATGGCCTACACAGGGAGGACACCAAGGTACACTGAGTATAAATATATATATTTAGAGTAGATATTTTATTTATTTTTGGATGTTGAATGTTGGATAAGATTTACCTGATGCCTTAATGTGTATACTGTCCTTATGTTTTCTATCAAATAAGAGGTAAATATTCTATTATGGTATGTTTGTTTGGACCTACATCTCTATATTGTTATTCTCTTGTGGAAGCAAATCGCCTAGTTTACCATTAACTATATATTATTTCAGAAATGTACAGAAACAGTGGAGCTGCTCGAGATCTGATTTATTCTAATAATATTGAAGTATTTTCTTAATTGATAATTTCTTATTCATTCTAACCCAGTTTATTTATTTGTCCAATTGAAAGCTTTGGACTTGCAAAAGTATATTTCTAAATGTCTATGAGGATTATGCATATCTTTACAACTCAGACCCTACAACAGCAGGCACTGTGCCCCCCACAGTTCCTCAGTCACTTTAGCCTGAAGACCTCACACACTCCTACCTGCAAACCTACGACCTGCTGTTCAGCTCCACGCAGGCCGCCCTGCTGTCATATCGCTTGACTGTACACCTGACTAGCTGAGGTGATAATGGGGGGGGGGGGGTAGAGCCAATAGAAAGGGTGAACGTTGGGGGACGGTTAGGGGCTGAGGTGAAGGGGGAGGAAGGGCATACAGCCACATCTGGCACTACTGTGGAAGGTCACTGAAGAATCATTGGTCCAGAAATTAAAACTGCACAACAAACGGCATAAAAATTGTCTAGCTGAGAAAATTATATATATTTTTTTACTTTAAATCAGGTACCTATAGTACTACGTGATGTGCAGTATAGTTATGTAACAGTAGGTTGATGCACATAACAGAGGTAGAAGAAGAATGACTTGGCCTTGTGTATTTTACAACAGTATCTTGCTGAAGTTAGCTAATGCCACAACCGTTAGCCAAAGACAGTCAGACCAAGTAAAGGGACAGAAAAATATTGTCAGTTCTTTTTAACACCTTACAAAGTAGAAAATGTATTTCTATTCTTAAAAGTTCCTTAGTGTCCATAAAGCCAGTCTGTAGTGATAAATGCTAAAGCTTATGTAGCATAACGCTAGTAGGCCAATTTGGATAGCAAGTATATCCATTAGAATTGTGCTAATGCTAGCTACTAATGTTTGCTAGCAAAAGCGAGGCCACTAATTAGTAAACATCCAATACGCATCAATTAATGTCATTTAGTGTTAAAAATGTGATTTTGTTTATTAAAAATTCATGAGTAAGCCCATAGCCAGTCAACAGTGAGAAATGCTAATGTAGCATAATGCTAGTTGGCAAATTTAGAAAAGTGTATTCATCAAAATTTTGATAATGCTAGCTTACATTAGTAGAAATATGCTTGCCAATAATGCTTGCGAGTATTAGCTAATAGCAGCTTCATTTTATTTTGCTACTAGTTATACTAGTAAACATTCAAAGTATCTATAAATTTAAAGGTGATAGCTACAACTTTATCAATATTTTGTAAAAAATAAAACATCCACAGAACGTCTAAAGGGGTGCAAAATAAAACTATTGATTTTAAGCAATTCTTTTATAGCATATATATAATTGTATTATCGATTTTGACGTGTCTAAAACGTAAATATTTACAGCTGATTACGATGCTAACATTGGGATTCTTCACCCTGAAAGAGTTGCTAGCTTGACTGCTATGTGTAGAAATAGCATCTTCCTTGCCTTACAGTTCTGTAAAGTTAGTGCGCCACCTACTGGCGGGGAGGAATTAAATGTGCAGCTATCACCTTTAATTTAGCGTTAAAATGTGTAGTTTAATAGCTACAAGGTTCTGTTGTAATTTAAAGAAGGTAAACTAAAAGATTTTTATTGAAATTTTTTTTTAAAAAGCATCTTGACTGTGGTCTTTGTGCCGTCCACTGTGCCGACTCCAGATGGCTCACAACCCCTTTCGTGTACAGTAGATTGTAAAACTGTAAATGTCTGAATGTACCGTCGAGCTGGTGGAAACACCGCAAATTTTAAAACGACAAGTGTTAAATAATATTGGAGCTGTATCACACTAAGTTATATCTATTTATCTTCAGAGTGTTGAATGTGTATATTGTGTATATATTTAAAACAAAAAAGAGTTTAACTGAAACAAATGTATTGGATATACATAGAGTACTTAGATTTGAGGTTAAAATGATATTCCTGTGTAAAGACTTTTGGCTACAGATTTATTAAAGGGGGTGGGCTCTCTCTTGCTTTTGGGTTGTACAGTGTATCGTATGCTTTTCTCCTTCACAGTCTCTGTGATTATATGTATAAAAAGAAAACTCTGTTTATTTTATTATAGAAATCTCTTTGCCTTGTTGACACACTTTACCTAATGGCATATGCAATAGTGACATGAATAAAATCTAGTTTACAACTGTGGAACCAAATGTAACATTGCATTGATTTCTTTTCGTCTTTTTTTGCTAAACAGGAGCTGTTTTTGCTCCTTGTACATTTCTCTTTCTGCCAAGGGTTTTGTTTTTCATTGCTGGGAACTAAAAGCTCTTTTCCCATCTGTGTCAACGGACAGATTGTTCTTTACTGATTGCTGTTGGATTGACTCAGTTTGAATGTGGTGTTGTCTTCCATTGTACATAGCTCAACATATTGTTTATTGTGATGCTCACAAGAGATAATTATGATTTATAAATTCTGGTAGTAAAGTATTGCTTTTGTCTGTATTAATTATGGGTAGCAAACAAAAGAAATAAATGAATTTATTTAAACAGTTATAACTTTGTCCTCTTTATTGATTTATTGTGTTTTTTGTTTTTTACAGTAAATTTTACAATTATTTTTACAGTTATGTGACAGGTCTGGACTGCAGGCAGGCTGTTTCAACAGCTGGACTCTTTCTTCTTCAAAGAAAAGCCATATGAATAACTACTTAATCCACTCATACAAAACCAACAAACTGTTTTTTAAGGTATTTTAAATTAAAGTACTGAAATTTGAAGACTTGGTCGATTTTAAAATGGTTGAAATCAAGTTATAGAGCAGTATCCAAAAGCTTTTCTGAATAATACAAATAAAATGTAGTCTAAGAGGAACAAACATGCTAAAAACCTAGATATGGGACTAGGCCGTGTCTCAAACCGCGCACTTGAGCACTTCAAACACTATTTTCGAGTGTGTAGTGCGATCATATTGTCATTTAAACAAAAATTAAGTGCACTGAAAGACACAGGATGCTCTAATAACGGCCAAAAACTAAGTGCAAAACGAAGCACACTACTCGCACTAAACGGACGCCATCTTGCTGACGTAGCGGAAGAGGCGGGACTTTTGAGCTGCTTTCAGAGCTGAATAATAGCGGTGAACTAAGCGGTGGCGACCCCTGCTGCATCGGAGGCGATATTGTACTGATTTAAGTAACATTTATGAGATGATTTAGACATAATTACTAATGTATTAGGGGATTATCACGCTTCCGTGTTCCGGTTTCCGGAACTTGAAACACTTAGACGGTCCACTTCCGGGCCAGTTCAATGTCCCTGCCATGTTCCACTTCGTAAATTTAATAAACGCCAACCCTATTTAAATTTTCATGGATTCCAGACTAAAGTGATAATAAGCAAGAAGTGCATCAAAGCGATTCCATAGAGTGAAGGGACAAACTTTATAATAAAACAACATAGCACGTTTGTTTGTAGCCGGTTCGGCACAACACCGGCACTTCACAGCTAGCGTTAGCATTAGCAGGCTAGCGTTAGCTGACGTGCCTAACTTTGTGCGTCTTAAAACACACAAACATCTGAAAGTCTGGTTTGTACCCTCCCGTTTCCAGTGGAACAAATGGGGACTGCCAAGAAAGGAGCTATTTTCAGATGCTTGTGTGTTTTCAGCTGCACAAAGTTAGGCACGTCATCAAGCTGGCTAATGCTAGCCTGCTAACACCAGCTGTGTCGTCTGCCGGCTACAAACAAACGTGCTGTGTTGTTTTATTATAAAGTTCGGCCCTTCACTCTATCGAATCGCTTTGATCCACTTCTTCCTTAGCATCACTTCAGTCGGGAATCAATGAAAACTGAAGTATGGACGGCGTTTATCCGAATTTCAAAGTGGAACAGAGCAGGGACAGCTATTGTTAAAACGGCCCGGAAGAGGAAATGCCTAGATTTCGGAAACTTCCGGAAAGCGTGATAATCCACCATTGTGGCTACCAAGCTGTTCACTTCCTGGTTGCGGTTATACCGGCTCAGTAGAGTTAGCTCACGTTAGCAAGTATACCCAACTGCAGCCACAGACCCAGAGGCGGGTCATGAAAATGGGCGTAGTTTGTACTAATGTGGGCGGGTGGTTGTTAGGGTTAGGGGAGGGGTGAGGGTGAGGTTCCACTCACTCCGACAGTGGGCGTGGTTGTAGGGGCGTGGTTTGTAGTGGCTCCGGCTGCAGCTAGGTGCTACTCCATATTAGCGGGCAATGCTAGTTTGTCACTTCCTATAGCGCTCTGTTTGGGTCAGCATTTAGAGACAATAGTGTGCACTACAGGTGAAGTATACAGTGCGCACTACGCACTGAATTCTAGTGCACTCGGGCAAGTGTGCGGTTTGAGACACGGCTGAAGACTTCATAAATTTCACTGTCTGGGTTAATTAGCTTCAGTGAACATACACGGTTGTTTTGGGATTTTTATATTCCCTCTTTTTAAAGAAGGAAAAAAAAATCAGCTGTCAGTGATATGAGTTGAAATTGACAAAAAGTAATAATAGATAAAGAATTTTATGAGAATCATATTGATTTTGAATTGTGCTTCAACTGAATCCTTTTTTTTTATATATATATATATATATATATATATATATATATATATATATATATATATATATATATACACACTACTTACAAAAAGTAAAGGATATTTGGCTTTTTGTATGATGTCAGAATTAATCTAAAATCCACGTCAACCTTTTTCAGGTGAACTGAATTAAACTTTCTCTAAACTTTTCAGTGCACATGTACATTGTTCAATGGTTAAATATTTATTCTGCATCATTCTGTTCAATCACTGCAATCCAGTGTTTCTGTAACGTCAGACTTCCATAGTCGGCCAATTGTTTATGAGCAATGTTCTCCAATTTTTTCTGGAAAAAGTTTTCTCTTTTTTTTTTCAGTTTCTTGTTATTTGAATAACTATTGTGAATTTAACAATTTCCGCAGTGGGAGGGGGTGTGAACATTTGATCAAAAAACATTTAAAAAAAAATATGTAATTTACACAAATGATGAAAATATAATGATGTGAAGCAATCAATCATGTTTTATTGAAAATAATGTTTATTGTGTATTATCATTATTATTATTATTATTAAAAAAATAAATAAAATTAAATAAAAATTCGAAGGAATTAAACCTTTTTTTTTTTTTTTTTTTAAAAAAAATTGCTGGGCCACTTATATCCTGACAAAACTATGTGAAAGTGGCCATATTTAGGTTATTTTCGACAAAAGAGTTAGGAATAAGAAACATATTATAATTCATCCTTTACTTTTTTAAAACTTTGACAGCTTTAGTTTTGTGATTTTAATGTTCACTTTTTTTTTAAATATTTTTATTTAAAAAAAAAAAAAAAAAAAAAAATAATAATTTTTTTTTTAATCTTTAAAAATAAAAAAATTACATAAATTAAAAATGTAAGATGGAAGAAATTATTATAATTTCATTTCTGGGAAGAAGCATTTTTTTGTGGTGAAGGAAAATCTGGCACAGCCTGCAGTTTCAGCAAACACATAACTTAAACCTTTTGCTGCAGAGTATTGCTTTGATTTTAGAAGTTCAATTTGGATGTACCACAATGGTCATCACACCAAAAGTTGCTTTTTAATGAGTTAATTGTCCTCTTGACCAACACAAGACTCCAAATCCCACCCCACTCATCTCGTCCTGCCTCATGCACTGAAATTTCATGTATTTGGCGGTGAGTCAAATAGCTTCCTGTGTTGAGTGCAGGATATCCGACAGCCATCCTGTGGAGAATGAGGAGCAGAAGTCTTTCAAACTATCTCTCTTTTAACTTTAGACAAGGGCTGAACAGGAAGCTTATTGTAAGCCAGTGATTTCCCGTAAAGCCATGCTCTTCCTGAAGACGGTTAGTCAGGGTCAAGATGTTCATTTCACGAAGCAAACAACTCATTTCACTTTCCTTTATCTCCGACACTCTCGTGCAGATTACTGGAGCTATCACTGTTGTTTGTTTGTGTTTTTATGCTGCTTTCTGCATAATCACTGCATGATGCAGATATATTTCTATAACAAGGATACATTTCTTACCACCGGTTATTAATATTGATTAAAAGATATTTTTGAAGCTGAGATAGGATTTTTTCTCTGAGTGTCTGATAGATAATAACGGTTTTATGATGACATGTTGGGACTTTGCTCTCCACTACAACGGAAGTGGACTGAATTCTGTTTAAAGGTATTCAAAAGTGATGGTTGTGAATTTCTTTAGAGGATTTCCTAACTACTATACTTTATATCTTAATGTAGACGCATTAAGATGTGAACTTATACTGTATGTAAATCTTCAAGTATCTATAAAAGGGAAACTACGGAGCCTCTCACATAGAATAAATAAACAGTGGCCATGAAATAGGTAGAACGTGTGCATAAAAATACCAATTTATGGCCATACATTATTAATTTGTGACCATGAATTAGTGTTTTGTGCATGTTCTACCTATTTCGTGGCCACAGTTTATTTATTTCTTCATCTTTTTTTTGCCATGTCATCAGAGTGGCACTGTAGGAAACACTGTACACTCCAGACACAGAAATGTGGAAGTGACGGTTTGCTGTTTGGCACGATGCAGTTTCAAAGTGCTTTTAATATTGGCTTAGTTGGGTCAACCTTAACATCCCGTTAGACCAACTGGAAAACTAGTTTGGAACCTCTGGTCTGGTTCTGAATTGGTTTGAATCTTACTTTAAAGGCAGGGAATACTCTGTATCAATTGGTAAGTATAGATCAACTCGAAGATTACGAGTGGAGTTCCCCAAGGTTCCATTCTAGGCCCCATATTGTTCAGTATCCACAGCAGGGTTTCCCAATTCAGTCCTGAGGGCCGCAATCCTGCAGGTTTTCAATGTGTCCCTGCGTAAACACACCTGACTCAAAGTAAATGGAGCCAACAACCAATGATGCTCAGGACAATGACTCATTGATATGAGTCAGGCGTGTTTCATACACTGAAAATCTGCAGGATTGCAGCCCTCGTACGACCAAATTAGGGAACCCTGATCAACAGTATGTGCTCCCACTAACTCAGATAATGGAAATAAACAAAATATCTGGTGTAAATATGCTGATGACACTCATCTCTATATTAATGTCTCGCCATGGGACTCTGGTCCCAAACAAAGCTTAAAGGGGAAGTTCAGGATTTTTGACATAGGGCCTCATTTTAAGTGAGCCAGAATGCTACTTATCACTGAAGACGGTTTCAACATATTTCATCCCGTTATTCTAGTTCCAGTGGGTCACCAATGCTAATGCTATGCAAGTAATAGGAATCTGCTAGCCTGTCATTAATAACAATCTTATCCACTCCAAGAACATTCGAGGCAAATCATTTATAACTTAGACTATCTGTGTAAATGCCGTGTTAACAGAATAATGTTACAAATAAAACTAACCTGCGTTTCGTTGCATTTTGATTGTTGCTGCTGAGACACTTTACAAAGTTTTCTTCCTGTATTTGGAGAGAGTGATGTCATTGCTTTACTAGATGACGGAATTTGATTATACAAATATAAAGTCTAAAATACCACCACGCTGAAAGGATGAGGATATGTGGTTTTGAAGATGATTTAGAACTTTTTCATCGCTCTGTCACCATGTCTTGTGAACTGAAATACACTGGAAAGGTGGTATCTGGTAAGAAACTCGTTCCTAATATGTAATGAAAATTTGTTATACAAGGCTGGTTTTACTTTTAACTCGAGCTTAACACGGCATTTACACAGATAGACTTGGTGATTTGCCTCGGATCTTCTGTGGAGTGGATAAGATTGTTATTAATGACAGGCTAGCAGATTCCTATTGACTTCTGCTAGCATTAGCATCAGCAACCTCCTGGAACTAGAATAACGGGATGAAATATGTTGAAACCGTCTTCAGTGATAAGTAGTATTCTGGCTCACTTGTAAATGAGGCCCTATGTCAAAAATTCTGAACTTCCCCTTTAAGTTCCCCTCCCCCACTTGCCCTACATGTGGCTATGGCACTTGCCAGGCCAGCATTGTAAATAAGAAACTTGTTCTTAATGTCTTTGCCTGGTTAAATAAAGGTTAAATAAATAAACAAAAAGTTAATGTAGCAGTAAAATTAATACGAGTCAGAATTTTCTTCAGTTAAATAAAAATAAAACTGCAATCATAATGTTTGGAAACAAACAAACGACCAAAGATTTGTGCCCAACATGTCATTTGGGACTCTAAGCTAAATTTTACAGCCATATTAAAACAGGAAACAAATCAATATTTTACCAGCTGAAAATGAAATCTGAAGTAAATGGTAAATGGACTGTACTTATATAGCGCTTTTCCAGTCCAGTAAAGGGGGGCGATGTCTCAGCATGACTGTTTTTGGTAGTCTTGATAACTGTAATGGAGTTTTTACAGGTCTCTCTGACAAAATTCCCAAAACTTCAACTCGTGTCCTCACAATGCTGCACGCTGCAAAGCTGCGACGGTGCATGGCCTCCATGCGTTCCAGAGAGAATTTCACATTTATTTTAATCTATCATTTGTTCATGTGTTTTTGTACGTTTTTCCGTCTATTCACTAACTGGTCTGCTGTATGTATCCTGTTGCAGACTTGCAAATTTCCCCATTGTGAGACAAATAATGGTTTTCTTATTCTTATTCATTTTAAATGAGCTTTGGTCCAGAGAAGACGGATGGCGGTGTTTCTGGATCCTGTTCACATGTGGCTTCTTCTCTCCATGATGGAGCTTTAACCTGCATTTGTGTTTTTCAGGGTGAACTGGGACACCTCCTTCCAAATGAAAAGTTCTGAACCAAAAGAATTTTCATTCATTTTTACAAGGGTAGAACATTCCTTTTCCCAAACCGATCGTGGTGTCATGTAAACCAGGTCCAGTCCTCGAGACACATCCGTTCTCCAACGCACCTGAATCAAACGAATGGCTAGTTACTCAGCCTCTGCAGAGCTGGCTGGCATGCACAGCTAAGTCAGGTGTGTTGGAGAAGGGATGGATCTAAAACTTGCAGGATTGTGGCTCACGGGGACTGAACTTGGCCACCCCTGATGTAAACGCTAAATCGGAATTTTGTGAGGTTGCGTTCTTAAAGCGCATGCTCCGAATTGCCATAAACGTGCAACGAGTGACTAACTTAGGAAGGAAAATGGCTGTGGATGATGAAATTCCCTGGACCACGGCAGAAAGTTTCCTTGTTGTTTGCAGTAGGAGCGCATGAGTATCAGGCTGATGCTTGATTAAAGTACAAAACCCACAACTGGGACCATCAGTTTATAGACGTCTGTGATAAATAGGGGATTATCACGCTTCCACGTTCTCCGTTTTCCGGAAGTTGAAACATTTGACACTTCCTCTTCCGGGCCATGTTAACGACAGCCGTTCCTGCTCTGTTATACTGTTTAAATCGGATAAACTCCAAACATACTTAAGTTTTCATTCTAGACTGAAGTGATACTGGATCAAAAGCTGGATCAAAGCGATCGATTCGCCGCGGTGAAGGGCCGAACTTTATAATAAAACACACGTTTGTTTGTCGCCAGTGGGGCACGACACCGGCACTTCACAGCATGCTAGCATTAGCCAGCTAGCGTTTACTGACGTGCTTAACATCGTGCGTCTTAAAACACACAAACATCTGAAAATCGGGTCTGTACCCCCCCGTTTCCAGTGGAACAACTGGGGACTGCCAAGAAAGGAGACGCTTTCAGATGCTTGTGTGTTTTCAGCCGCACAAAGTTAGGCACGTCATCAAGCTGGCTAATGCTAACCTGCTAACAATAGTCAGCCAGCTACTACTCTGTTAAACTTTGTAAATCGGATAAACGCCAATGCCAAGTTTTCATTCCAGACTGAAGTGATGCTAAGGAAGAAGTGGATTAAAACGACCGATTCGCCGCGGTGAAGGACCGAACTTTATAATAAAACGACACACGTTTGTTTGTGGCCGAAAGACTGCGCAGTCGTGTTAGCAGGTTAGCATTAGCCAGCCCGATAATGCTGTCGTTAACTTTGTGCGGCTGAAAACACACAAGCATCTGAAAGCGTCTCCTTTCTTGGCAGTCCCCAGTTGTTCCACTGGAAACGGGGAGGGTACAGACCCGATTTTCAGATGTTTGTGTGTTTTAAGACGCACAATGTTAAGCACGTCAGTAAACGTTAGCTGGCTAATGCTAGCATGCTGTGAAGTGCCGGTGTTGTGCCCCACCGGCGACAAAAAACGTGTGTTTTATTATAAAGTTCGGTCCTTCACCGCGGCAAATCGATTGCTTTGATCCAGCTTTTGATCCAGTATCACTTCAGTCTGGAATGAAAACTTAAGTATGTTTGGAGTTTATCCGATTTAAACAGTATAACAGAGCAGGAACGGCTGTTGTTAACATGGCCCGGAAGAGGAAGTGCCAAAATCCGGGAACTTCCGAGGAAAACCCATGGAAGAGGAAAAGCACAAGAAATAAAAAAAATGGAATGGGTAAATAAAAAAAAAAAGAAAAAAAAAGGAGAGAGAGAATGAACGGAAAAAGTGGAGGGGAAAGAAAAAAAAGTTTAACGCTGTGATAATCCCCTATTATGTTATGTTACGAGGTTGTGCACGCCAGAGCGGAATGAAATCTTATTTTGAAATGATTTCAATCCGAAAGAGGAAAAATCTCCATGTAAACGTGGCTCGTGTTGACAGACAGAGATTTCTGGAAGTCTTCCTCAGTCCATGCAGTGGTTTCCAGTGGAGAATCATGTCTGCTTTTAATGCAGAAGATCACCAGCATCCAGCCTTGTCCCATGCATACAGAGATTCCTTCCAATTCCGTAAGTCTTTTGATTGTTGAGGAACATGTTTCTGAAATTGTTCCACAACTTTTATAGCCAGTTTGTTTCAGATTAGTGAACCTCTGCTCCTTTTACACCCATATGTTACTGACCTCTAATAAATTAACCTAAGTAGTTGTCAAATGCTCCTCCAGTTGCTACTTTCCAACTTTTTGCAGATGTGTTGCTGCCATCAGATTTGAAATGAGCTAATATTTTCCATGGAAGGTAAAATGTCTCAGTTTCTGTTAAGAATAAGATTAAGCAGCCAACTTCTTCAGAATTTGACTGTGTAAACAAGTACATGGGTGCCAGAATAGCTTGCTTGGACTTGCTTGCTTTTTTTATTTTTTCATTCTTACAGTGGCGTAATTACATAATTTGTTTATGCAGAGGAAGAAAAAAAAAAAAAACTATAGGGCAGACCACTTGTTCCCCTGAAACACTAAACCCGGTGATTATGAAAAACAACCCACGCCTCACAATTATCATTACTCCGCAGTTATGACACTTGCATATTCTTTACGGGCATCGTGTTCCAAAGCATGCCGCACATCCACAATGCAAATTCACACAAACACACAAGAGAGGGCACACCTCTAGCTGGTGCGTATTAATTAGCAGTGGGATGCTGTCATTGGGGCTCCGCTCTGCTGCCAGGCAGAAAGCAGCCTTACATAAGAGCCCCCCACCCAGCCACCAGCAGAGAACACACAGTTCCTCAACCCTTTCCACACACTGTGGATCTGGAAAAGCGAGCAGCTCCCCCTCCAAAAAACAGAAAAAAAAAACCTCTTCTCCTTTCGCTTTTCTGGAACAAAAATCAGTCTGGGCATTTCCAGTCTCAGAGTTGCTGCTTCTGTTGTTGCTGGCTGTGATCCTCAACAAAAACAGCAGCTTGCTAAAAAAAAGCAGCCAGCCAGCGGAGGGAATTTCTCGGGCCTGTGCAACAACAGTTAAACGTTCCTTAAATACAATTAACAGGACGGTGTTTTGAAGCATTTGTGTGTGTTGTGTCTTTCTGTCACGTCTATTCCTGGATTCCCTAAAGTTTTCCACACAGACACAAATAGAAAGAACTAATTATGGCTGCAGAAATAAGCTCTGAATCTGGTTCTGAAATCTTTGTAGATCAGTAAACTTGCTAAAGTTAACTAAATACGCAGCAGAAAATGTCTTTTTTTGCATGCACGTGCAAACAAATTATAGAATTTATCCACATTGTGACAGAATAATGCTTTTCTGTGTGCCGTATAGATATGATTGACCCTCTGTGCAGTAAGATGAAGGCATGCATGGTATGCACGTAGATTACAAGCATGTGAGAGGGTCTTAGAGCGTGGAGCTGCTCCTTTGGCAGCCTCACCCATCCAGTGCCGGACTGGGCCACCCTGCCAGCTTGCTGCCGTGCCGTGCCGTGGATCTTGAGGGGATTGGGAATCGCTGCCCCCATTATTTCTCCCTGAATCAGCCTAAGGAGGGTTTCAGCCAGGCTCAATGAACTCTGTGGCGCAGCAGCAGGGCAGAGCTGTGACCCACTTACAGCAGCCAACTCTGGTTCGTCACACAGGAGACGATGGAGGCACACACCACTGCCGATCCCGCTCCAAAGCATAACATACTGACATAGATTTTAGAGGTACTGGTGGAGATCGTTGCACGTATCAGATAGAAAATACATATTTGCACATGCGTGTAAACCACATTGCCTTCTTCTGGTTAAGGACACGCAGCCAGGTGATTATTTTACTATATATCTGCCACTGCTGGTGTTTTCTGGCAATAACAGGTCAGACAGAAGTGAAACTCTAAACTGTAAGAAGCAGAACTGTTCAAAGGAACCAAAGTTTCATCACTTCACTGTAAACTTAAGGGGTGTTTATTTGATTTTAGGCACTTTTGGGTTTTCTTTTTCTCAAAAATAAAATGTCACAAAAAATGAAATGTCACAAACCTGCTACACCTGCCTTACCTGAACTGTCATCTTTTTGCACGTCAAAATCTAAATGGGTTGATATTGATTTAGGGTTTTATTCAAAAATGGCTCTTTTAGTGTTTAATATGTTTATCAATATACACACATATATACACACATACACATTTGTATACCTACACACATATACATAACTATGTACATAGAAAAAAAAACTCATTGCCCCCACTGTCACTTATAGGAAAAAAATAATCTGTAAAATGCAAATATACAGTCATCCTCAAAATTATTCATACCTCCCAATTAAAGAAAAGGCTAAACTCACAAAAATAATTCAAATAAGAAATAAATAATTTTTTTTTAAATGATATCGTAGTAAATTAAAAATTGTTTTATTTTTTATGTGCTTGTTTTTAATATTTCTGTTGAACCAAAATTCAAAATCAATGTTATGATTTTCATATAATTTTTATTCATTATTACTTTTGTCAATTTCAATTTGTTTTATTGACAGCTGATTTTTTTTCCCTTCTTTTATTGGAGGGCATGAATAATTTTGAGGACGACTATATAGACCTACAGCCAAAAAACAAATTATAAATTCACTCTTGTATCTTTGTTGATGTTTGGTTAAAAACGTCAGAAAATTCCCCCATAGAAACGTCACCACGGTGACGGTAATGACATGATGACATCTTCCAGTTTTTTGCAAACCATGCTAAAATGGTAGTTAGCATAAATAATCTTTTAGCTAAATATGCTGTACAATGTTTTTATATGACTATGAAGTTTTTACACAAAAATCATTAGATATCTATAAACTAAGCTGTTTGGTACATGTCAATGTAATAAGTAATTGTAATGACCGAAATAATAAGGGGCAGACATATTTATAAAAAAAAAATCATAAATGGATTAGACATTGTTGTACAATATTATGAGAAATCACTAATTCTGTTGTATTTTAAAGAATTTATACAAAAAAAACCTGCAGTTTTATATTTTTTTTTAGTAGAAAAATAAAGGACTGCATATCTAAAACCCTTTCTGGGGATAGAGAGAACATTTTGAAATAAAAAAAAAAAACGCTTTAATGAATGTGAAATTTTAGACAGACATGAGAAATTTTCTACAATCGCCACTGGTTGTTAAAAAAAGATATATATACATTTATATTTTTTCTTAAAATTCATCAGGGACACAAAAAGGCCGAAATCCCTTTGTCATTTCACCACAGATAAAACACTTTTCGGTTGTTTTTTATCGGACATACGTTAGCATATGTTTTGTTTTTATAGGACCAACATTAACTTAGCTTCATATTAGCAAGTAATTTATGACTTAAAGACAAAAACAGCTAATACAGTGGTGAATAAAAGTTTAGACACACTCCTATTAAAGAAAAGGCTAAATTCACAATAGCAATAACAACAAACAAGAAACTGTAAAAAAGTAATAAATAAAAACTGACTTGACAGAAGAGGGTTCTCACTTCACACACATTATTTTGTCCATTCAGGGACATCGTAATAAAAATGGTGGCACAAATATGGCAGCTTCCATGCATGTGAACCGCCAGCGAGTAAATGACTCATTCTAAGAAAATAAACATATAACAACTATTCTAGTGCAGCGATTACACATCAATAGAAACACAATTTTGAATTATATATTACATTTTTCTGCCATTGACCTTTAGTTTTGTTACCTTTAAGAAAACATACTATTGCTTTCATTAAAAACTTGTTAGCTTGCAAATCTAAAACTAGTTGGGAAATTTCACTGTGGCGGTACAGTTCAGGTTAGCCTCCAGGACTAAAAATGACTGTATGTGTCGAATATGGTACAAAAAGCATAAAAGGATTAGTATTAATTCACTCATTTTTAAGATGTGTCAGAAACGGATTATGCTTAGTTTAGTTTTGTTTAGTTGCACGCACCATGATACATGAAAAGGAAATAGACATAGTAAAAAACAACAACAAAATAAAAAAAGAAAGTGCAGGAGAGATAATAAAGCCCAAAATAGGCTTATTCAAAGTACCTTCCCGAACTGAAAAAAAAAAGTACACTGAAAGATACAAAAGCTGATAACAATTAACAACACATTGGCAAGCAGTAAAGAAAACAAATAAATCAATACACAAATAACAGAACGAAAATTGATTATTATCCTGAACCATTTAGAAAATTTCATTATTTCAGAATTAGCTTCATTAATTAATGAATCAAAATTGTTGAGAGTCAAAATCAAGTTTGTTGCCTATCATTAGCAAAAACTATATGTAGCAACGTAGAAGACACTTTAGCCAAATTATTTATATAAAAAAGAAATAATAATGGACCAAGTATGGAGCCCTGGGGGACACCATATGTTAACAAAGCTCTGGAAGATGCATTACCATTAAAATAGACAAACTGTTCACGACTGGAAACATAACTGGCAAGAAAACTATATGAGAAATCCTGAAAACATAACGATGTCGTTTAGAAAGCAAAATAGTGTCAACAGAATCAAAAGCTTTGGATAAATATAAAAAAAAATACCCAACGCATATTCATTATTATATAGAGCTGAATAATTTTTTCAGCCAGCTGTAAAAGTTCCCTGTCAGAGTGATTTTTCTGAAAACCATACTGGTGCTTTATGTCCTGATACACAAAACTAAAAGTATCTGTGACTATGTTTATCTGTTTCAGTGCAATCTATATTTCCAACCTTTATCTATCAAAATCAATGTTTTGTGTGAGGATTTGGAAGAGTAAAATCCCTGAAATAGAACCTTCTGTCTCTGAAGTTTGCCAGATAAATCAACAGAGGGCAAACATATTGCACATGTTTGTCTTGGAGGAGCTTGTGTACGCGTGTGAGTAAGTGTGTGGGAGAATGGAAAGCTTCGCTCTCTGCTGCTCTGTATGTCTTGGTCTCCACGTGCTTGGACAGCATGTGGAGTCCAGGTCCTTCCCACCGCTCAGACACTCCTGCTGCTGTTTACCGCTCTGGCAGCCGTGTGGATGACTCCAGCCTGCCGGTCCGCATGCCGTCTTATCAGCCGAAGCTCGCAGCTTGTAAACATGTTTTGAAAGGAAATACTGAGGGAAAACAGTGCTGTGACAGAGCCAAACATGAGCCAGCTCGTATTTTTGTGTCACTGATTAGCTTACAGTAGCTTGTCAGCAGCATCATTAATCTTTATGCTAGTTTTGGATTCAGACAGATCAGCTGCTAGCTAGCAGGCAGCTTTTCTCACATGCTCTCTTGCTGTTGGTTATAAAATATGACCTGCACCCGATTACATCACATTGGAAACTTTTCTCATGCTGGAACTTTTCTTTCCCAGAGGCAAACTCAGTCTACACAGGAAAAGTAAATCTTATTGGCTGAGATAAGAGGTAAAGATATCAGCCTAGCTTAGATCAGCTAGCCAAGGAGGCTAATTAAATTCCTGTAATGCCTCTTTCACTGGTTAAAAAACATCTGAGGAGCTGTGAAATTAAATAACTTACAGAATGGTGTTTAAACGTGATAAAAAAACAAATTAACCTCAGTGTTTGTGGCTGTTCAGGCCACGAGAGACCAATCACAAAGCTTTGAATAAAGTATAAAGGTTGAATATGGAATACGGACAGAACAGCGACATCACGTGTGTCTAGGTTGTCGTTGCAACGGCAGAAAAACAACTCCAGCCGCTGGGATGCCAGGCTCACTGCCGATACGCAAGTGTCCAACAGCCTGCAGCATGTCCAACAAGTAATGCAGAGGAGTTTATAACTGACAGCTAACGTTAGCCACATTAGCAAACAAGCTAGCTTACTGATCCAGCAGGAAAGTCGCCATTTCCGTGTTTTGACTCCGTGGAAAACGTTTATGTGGGTCCATTTAGTGAAGTCTTCACCTAAATTTACTCCAGGTTTTGCTCTTCTCAGGTCACTCCTCCTCAGAAACAGATAACAACATCTCCAGGGCTCTGAAGCAGCTGCTTCACTCGTCGTCTTGACGGTTTTTCCCCTGTACCAGCCTGACTATGACCGAAATATTGTTTCCACACAGAGATCGTATTTGGCAACCTGCAATGGCGGCATGTATTGGCTTATAGACGTAAATAAAATGCCATTATCGAACCCGTCAAAATTTATTTTATAATTATTTTTAGGCTAAATATAATTTTTCTGGGAAATTGTGTACTTTCATTCTGTACACCCCCAAACGACCTGTGGGGTTTTTTTTTTTTTTTTTAAATATAGCTTTTAATGAAAATGTTCCATATTCAACCTTTAAGTACCACCACCAACCACAACCTAAAATAGAGATCTCCGATATTATCAGCCGGTATCGGCATTAAAATATGACATTGGAAAATATCAGTATCAGTTTTTGGGATGTTTATTTGATTTCAGGCCTTTTTGTGTCCCTGTCAAGAGCTGCTTAGACCGGCACCCAGCAGACCAAGACCAGCACCAAGTGGAGTCAGGAGTAAGTGTGGAGAGGCAGCATGGCTATTAGCTCGCGGCTAACGCTAGCCACTAGCGGCTAACCGCTAACTCGGGGTAAATAACTAGCCTTTAAAAGCCTTTAAAAAAAAGAAGACAACAACCATGGTTCCAGTCGAGTTTAAAATAGTTCCCGTCTCTAAAGATGAGGATGGAGGGAAGGACGCATCTTTGGAAGCAGCCAGAAAAGTCCCGTGAAGTCCAGAGGAGACGCTGTCTCTGTCCACAGCTGGACATCACAGCTTTGTGAAGCAAACACTGATGAATGCAGAATAATCCAGCAGACGTGATGCAGCTCTATGTGTTAAAGTCTCATCATGTCCAGTAAACGTGTCTGCAGACGGGAATTTTACTGGCAGAGACTGCAGGAGGCTCCTACAGCTGGACACCAGTAAGAGCTCCTACTTTACCCTCTTTTAATGTATTTATGATCCGTAGGAAACATAAATAAACTAATGCTGTCCTTACGAGCTTTTAAACAATAAAACAACAATAAAAAAGGGAAGGCGGGGCCGTTACTGTCCGTCTGTAAAACTGGAAAAGTTACTTAAAACTACAATAAACCCATTAAATCCACACTGACAGCGGTGTAGAGCTCCTACTTGAAACGTCTGGTTTCTGCGAACAGCACCACAGTCTGGTCAGATTCTGAATTACAGCAATGTTTTCTAAAAAAGTCATTCATGCCGGCGCTCCTGTTTCTGTTACATAGATCATCATGAGGAACGTTCCGGTCTATAACACATGGTGAAAATGTCAAAATCATGTCATCAGCACTGTAAGTGGAAGCTGTTATTCAGTCATCCTGCACGCGTTTAAAAACATTTTATTAGAGATGCACAATATTGGAATTTTGGCCAATATCACATATTCCGGATATTTTAAAATGCGTGTGGCCAATAACCGATATCGATACCAATACCGATATTACAGTAAAGCTGAAAAAAATAAGCAGTCATTGAAAATAGCAGTTTTGTGATCCGTTTCCGACACTTTGAAAAATAGGGATGGGAAAAAATATCGATATACTGAAATATCACGATATTTTCAAATGCAGATATTTAAAAACCTGGTATTGATCTGTTTTTATTTACAAAATCTCACGATGTTTTGTGAATTCTCGCGAGATTTTGTTAGTAAAATAGACTGATACTGCGTTTTTAATGTCAATATGATATCAGCATATGAAAATATTGTGATATTTCAGTGTATTGGTATTTTTCTCACCCCTAGTCTTTAGAACTTTTAAAGTCTGCGGGGTGGCCTTTGTCCAATATTCAGTTTTGTATAGGCCGATACAGATACGAGGCTGATTATATCGTGCATCCCTACATTTTATATGTTAATTCAAACTGATCTCTTTGCATTAATGCCTTCATTTTCAGGGGGGCCCAAGTCCGGGCCTCCAGAGCTACTATCCTCCACATTCTGGTTGCATCCTTCTCCAACACACCTGAATCAAATGAATAGCTCGTTACCAGGCTTCTGCAGAGTGAAATGACATGCACATGAGGGAATAAGACATTTGATTCAGGTGTTGGGGAGGGTATGCTCTAAAAATTGCAGGATAGTAGCCCTCAGGGTCCGGACTTGGGCCCCCCTGCGTTACGTCAGCTTTTAGGGTGCATTCACACCAGGTAATTTAGACTCCGTTCGATTGTTCCCATCTGTTTTGGTTTGCTGTCACGCTGCACTTTAAATGACCTGGACAACACGCAGTTTGTTTTGTCATCACAGAGACGACCTCTGACCGGGAAGAAAGAAGAAAATCCGGCTGATTGACCGGTCAGGATCAAAACCAACTCGTTCATCGCAAGTAAATGGAGCAACAATCTATTCATGCTGTCTGTTCTCTGTTTTTACTTCGTTGTAAGACTTGGTATCAATCCGATCAAGTAAATAAAGGGTTAGTACAGTCGATATTGATACCGATACTTATTAACAGGGCTGTCAAATGAACAGATTAATGCGAAGAGATTATTCTTCCCAGGTCGGGTCTTTCGGACGTTTGATTGCGACTGTTTACACATACTGGGTTTATTTTGATCCTCAGTAATTAGCTAGGACAGGTGTTGGCACCAGATCTGAAGATTTTATTAGACCAAATTTAGTCCATTACCTTGGCATTATTTCAATAAGCTTATGTAATATCACGGTGTCCATATCCGACCAGAGTTGAACCATTAACAGTTATTTATTAATCTTTATTGCGGAAAGAGCTGCTTTTATTATCATGAATATAGATAACTGTAGGTTCAGTGTGGGGTTTCCTTCAAGCAAACATTCTATGTGCAGCCAATCTGTAGACTAACAATATGAGTCCTTCATAAAATGATAAAAAAAAAAAGACATGCAAGCAAATCCTGATGCCTCCAATGATGTTGCATGTCCATGTACAGGCCAGGAAGTTTGACACAGGATCAGAGTTTTGCATTTTGTTATCCAAAGTGGGAGCTGCAGGGACTTTCACTCGGACCATGGGAGTCCCCTTATCTTCCCGTTGAATTACTTCCTTCCAGGGAGGCACTGAACATTTTCTATCCATGCTTTTAGAGGTTTTGATGCATGCGTTAGAGGACATGCGTTTACATGCATGTCCGCCCCACAGATGCTCTGAGGCCTGCTGGCATGGCCATAAATTTACACATTTCACATTTATTTTTTCAAAACTTTCTTTAAAAGTGTCATCCAAGAACCCTGAACCTCGGTCTGTTTTCATTTTTTTTGTGTCATGGAGGAAAACAAGGCCGAGAACATTTGAAATGATCTGACATGCGAATGAAGGCTGAAGGCCTCGGGCTGAACAGGTGAGCAAGCACTAGTGTCACAGAAGAATGAAATGCTAATATGCAAATTCTCCTTTTGACATTTGAGGTGTCATCTTGACTCGAGTTTGCATGAACAGACTTTATGAAAAGACGTGACACGCCCGGACAATTTAACCGAATTAGCAAAGGCTTTTTAAAAGATGTGCCATGTTTTTGTTATTATGCAGGAAAGTTTCCCATCAAACCTCATTTGACTGTAACCTTACATTCATCTGAGGTTTTAAAATAATTTTAAAATTTTAAAATGATTGAAACATATCTTTTTAAATTATTCATTATTTTATTTATCATACACTGAAAATCTTTAAAAACATAAGCTAAGAAACACACACGAGCTGAAACGTCAAGACTGGGCCAAGAAATATCTCAGACTGATTTTTCTAAAGTTTTATGGACTGATGAAATGAGAGTGAGTCTTGATGGGCCAGATGGATGGGCCCATGGCTGGATCGGTAAAGGCCAGAGAGCTCCAGTCCCACTCAGACGCCAGCAAGGTGGAGGTGGGGTACTGGTATGGGCCAGATGGATGGGCCCGTGGCTGGATCGGTAAAGGCCAGAGAGCTCCAGTCCCACTCAGACGCCAGCAAGGTGGAGGTGGGGTACTGGTATGGGCCAGATGGATGGGCCCGTGGCTGGATCGGTAAAGGCCAGAGAGCTCCAGTCCCACTCAGACGCCAGCAAGGTGGAGGTGGGGTACTGGTATGGGCCAGATGGATGGGCCCGTGGCTGGATCGGTAAAGGCCAGAGAGCTCCAGTCCCACTCAGACGCCAGCAAGGTGGAGGTGGGGTACTGGTATGGGCCAGATGGATGGGCCCGTGGCTGGATCGGTAAAGGCCAGAGAGCTCCAGTCCCACTCAGACGCCAGCAAGGTGGAGGTGGGGTACTGGTATGGGCTGGTATCATCAAAGATGAGCTTGTGGGGCCTTTTCGGGTTGAGGATGGAGTCGAGCTCAACTCCCAGTCCTACTGCCAGTTTCTGGAAGACACCTTCTTCAAGCAGTGGTACAGGAAGAAGTCCGCATCCTTCAAGAAAAACCTGATTTTCATGCAGGACAATGCTCCATCACACGCATCCAAGTACTCCACAGCGTGGCTGCAAGAAAGGGTCTAAAAGAAGAAAAACTAATGACATGGCCTCCTTGTTCACCTGATCTGAACCCCATAGAGAACCTGTGGTCCCTCATAAAATGTGAGATTTACAAGGAGGGAAAACAGTCCACCTCTCTGAACAGTGTGTGGGAGGCTGTGGTTGCTGCTGCACGCAATGTTGATGGTGAACAGATCAAAACACTGAATGGTTGTCTGTCTCTGTGTGTTGGCCCTGCGACAGACTGGTGACCTGTCCAGGGTGTACCCCACCTATCGCCTGATAATAGCTGGGATATGCTCCAGCAACCCCCACGACCCTGAACTGGATAAGCGGCACAGAAAATGACTGATGACTGACAAATTTTTATTCAATTTCGTTCAATTTCAAATCAAGTCTTTAAATGTGCATTCACATGTCTTACTTTTTCACCATTCTTTTTCTATATTTCTGATTAAACCAGTTAGTGATTCAGGCCACAGTGCATGTTTTAGACATTTCCCAACATGCTTGCTTAGATATTTCGGCTGTCAAGTACCAATATATAGTTTTGTGTGTGCTGCAGGATTTGAGACAATTTTAATTAAACATACAGGATGGAATCATATTTGAAACATCCAGTTCAAACAGTAAACATGAATGAATCTGGGTCATAGTTATATGCAATGCTAGTTTTTTAAAACAAACGAAAAATGAATAAAACATGCTGTTTATAGCCGTAGATTTTTCTTTTTAAATCTTATTTTGTACATGTTTAAGCACCACTGCTTCCAGGTAGTGTCTGAAACTCATCAACAGGGCGTCTCCCATCGAATATAGCAAAATCCTCTGCAGTCATATCGATATCAGTTCATTTCCTGCTTTAACATGTTCGCAGATATAACTAACAAATATTTACATGTACGTATTCATACATGGATGCATCACGCAGAGTGGACATTGCATTATAATCTTTGAAATTATACAAATCTCCTTAAAGCCGCAGCATTTAGGAAACATCCATTTCATGCGGTACCCTCTTTCACTTAATCCACATGTGTTAGGAAACACAGCGTGACATCTGAGTTCTAACCAGTGCATCCTCTCACAACTAAACGTATAACACGCAAGGCGAGATTAGGAGTTACGGTGACTTTGGTGCGCACATACAGTCATGCACATAAATCCTGTAGGATTATCCATGTTTCCATCTGTGTTTCTGACCTTTACAGCCTGAGGCCAAACAAAATTAAAGACACACAAAGCTATGAAGATGATCTTAAAGAGCATTTTCTCACACACGTTACAGTGTATAATTACAGTTGGCATTAATGTGAAAAACCCTATTACGTATATACAAAAAAGAAAAAAGTCACGGACAAATTCAGGCATGAGTAGTGATAAAGTTTTGTTGATTTGTATGGCATTCACTTTACAAGAGCAGAAGTCAGGTGGGATATAATTTGGTCTCACTTATGTTCAGACAGTTATACGCTATGCTGTGGCCACATATCATGGGAATCCATTTAGCATTTCTAAATATAATCTGCTGTTTTTTCCTGTGAGTAAGCTTCAGTTTCCTCATGTATGTTGACATTAACTGGTCCTCTTTGGAGGGGGAAGGTACAGTTTCAAAGTGGACTGAGGGAAACATTTGTTAATGAAGCATTAGCTTAAGCCTTTAATGCAGAGCATGGCAGTTTAACATTGAGGGTGTCCCGAACGGCACACTACGAGTCTAAATCACTTAGTCTAAAGGATGTTAGGCTACTGGTGGGGACACAACAGCTCTAAAACACCCTTACCAAAAATAAGTATTCCTTAAGTACATGTTTTTTTACTGTATACTAAAGTAGATCCCCCAAGTGTGCTTTTATTTACCAAGTACCTGCTATCAGTACTACCAGTACACTAACAAGTGTCCTTGGGACTCAAACCCAGGTCCTCCGCACCAAAGCCTGCGACGTTACCACTACGCTACACTTCGCCATACACATTAAAACTTTAAGCTTTCTTTTACTCTTACAAAGTACAGTTTTGAATATACTAAAAGTAATCTTCTAGGTATACTGTTAGTTTACTTGTACTAAAACTTTAAGCTTACTTTTACTCATGCAAAGTACACTTTTAAGTATACTAAAAGTATTCGTATATACTGAAAATCGCCTTATTATACTTCTACTCCACCTTTAATGCTGAGTAAAAAAATATTACAAAATTTCTGTCAAAAATAGATTCAGGTGTTTTATGTGACTCCACCAAATGGTCCTGTAACATTTAAACTCTTATTATCAAAGAAACCAGTATGTTTGAAAATGTACTATGAATGTACTACTATTAAAGTATATTGTTCAAAAGTTCAAAATAAGTATGCGCTAAATATGTTAAACTTCTAGTATATTTATTAGTAAATGCCAAGTAAACTTTAAGTATATTTCTGACAAGTACATAAATAGTAAACTGAAAGTATATTGTCTTATTTAAAGTTTAAAATGAGTATACTTAAAGCATACTGTACTACTTTTTGGTAAGGGCACACAACACATAGGCCTAATGTATATACAATTTTAGTTAAGTTAGCTTAAATCTGATAGCAACAAGCTAACAGTTTTGTGTCAGATTTTCAGAGAAATCAGTGAACTAGACTTGCCTACAATGGAGAAGAAAAAAATACATAGTTTTGTCATCATTTGTGAGCACATTTAATTAATCTACTGGGGAGTGCACATGAAGGGATCAGACAAAAACTATAATGTAGCGTTAATGGCATCTGCCACCCCTGGGTGAAATTTAGCATCCCCCCACCCCGCAGTCCACTGGACAAGTGGGCAGAAGTGTTTTCTAACCGACCCAGTCATTCTCTGAATCTGGCAGCACTGACTTTAGCTTAGCTTAGCATAGTTGCTGTAATCTGGTGGTTCCAACTAGCACCAATTGGTGGAAGTGAACTAATTAACTCGAGATTTTTTCCAAATACGTTTCATGACCCGCACTTCTGATCGAGTACAAACGAGGAGACGATTTCACATCAAAGGACTGACTAGGGGATTAGTAGGGGAATTATATGCTGCGGGGGCTAAGGTGAGCACGCAGATAGTAGCAAAGGCAGCACGCATGGGCAGCATCCGGTAGAACCCTGTTACGGAAGTTGGGGATGCATTGCATGCGGCTGCCTGTCTTTGCGGTGCTTCGCCTGTGATTTAACAATATTTTGTGACAATTTCCATAAATAGGAAGATGGGAATTGATAGAACATGTGGCAAGAGAGCTAAAGAGCTTAAACCAAGTTATTTTGAATTTCATGCTAAGTAAACTGTGTCCTGTTGTGTGGCTTAAAAAAAAAGTGTCAAGGTGATGAACGTCTAATTTCAATTTATTTATATTGGACAAAATATCAGAAATCTCCATTTGACAAGTTTTCCTTTGCATTTTTGATATAGCAACAAGCTAACAGTTTAGCACAAATGGGTTTTCAAACTTAAATTGGTGAAATATGGCTTAAGAGTAACTTGACTTACATTTTAAAGAAGAAAATAAGATCAATTCTTCATAATTTGTAAAACTTGGTCATTTTGACCAGCTAAGGCAAAGTATTTTTTTTATTAGCTAATGCTATACTACAAAGCTAGCTGTCATGAAGTGATGACAAGACAAAAACTATAATGTAGAGTAAAGTATATTTTGTGGTTACACAAAAGTTACACAAATAAAAAGCAGTGAATTTATAGTAAATGTGACAAGGAAGCACGGTTTCTATACTTCATGCAAGGCTAACTTCTTTCCATCCAGGCTAGCACCCTGTTGTGTTGTTTTTCAAGCTGTTGGACCGAGTCTTTTCAGCACTTCTTCAACATGTTACTTTCAACGTTCCTCCTGCACTCCTCGACCCCGCGGTAGTAAACAAACTGGGCAAATCGAAGGCTACAATTCTTTTTGATTACTGAGCTTTCTAAGCCACACAGATTTAATGAGAGCTTTGCTTTGTAAGCATGTGGGTCACTGAGGCTGGGATCTGCCTCAGGCTCCGGTGTCTGGTTTCACAGGCGAGCCGGCATCTAGCTGTTTTTGACCTTAGTCCTGCAGCTTGTTTACCTGCTGCGTGGAATGTGGAATTACGTAAGGTTTAATCCATCAGAAAGTACACATCCCTGTGTTACCTGGGTCACAGGGCGACACACGCCGACTCACACAAACAGCTCAATGATATGACCTTTCTTGTGTTGTTGAGCCAATATCTGATCTTAATCAAATAAAGAATCGTAACCGGTTGTACGCACTGCTGACGTTTACTACATACACACATAGCGCACACACGTGTGGCGAGCTGTTGCACGCCATCTGAGCTCAGCGTCCTGACGCGTGCACTTTTACAACCAATAACTGGGCTTTTACAGTCACACAACAAAGATAAAGCCACTCAACTTACGCATGGTGGACACACACAGAGTGGAAACAAACACAACCTCGGTCTAAGTGTGTTGCTATTAAAGTCTTCCCCATCTATGGAAATTTCCTCTCTTGTTTGCTAAATCCACCACTGACGTCTTTCTGTGATATATTTGTGCGCTATCGATGTTCAGAGGAGGTCAATATCTCTTTCCAAATGTTTTTGTGTGCGCTTCCCCTCTCTTGCACTCATACGGGTCAGCGTGACCAGAAACACCCTCAGAAAGTCTGTCGCCCACCACGTCGGGCGTCAATAGGCAGCGGACCGTGAGGGTTTCCATGTAAACACATTATCATTTAACTGAATGTAAAAATAGATGTCCTCACTCAAGAGGTACACAAGCTATTTCTGACACAATGGGAGACCTGTATGCTTTGTGTGCAGAGTCCAGTGCAACACTGGATGGTACATTACGTCTTATATTTGAGTTTGATAATGACTATCATTCCTTTTGCAGCCATCTGGATGTATGGTGTAATATCTTTCCTCCTCTTTATAACAGCAATTCTATAGAGGTTCTGTTTACAAAGACCAGTGTATGGAGCTAGAGTAGGGCCAAAAGCTTATTTTTCAAGTGTACAGACAATCAAATCTATAAATATGGGTGAATTTTGCAAGTCAAGTCAGAAAATACAATGAAAATACATGTTTAATTTGTACTTGCAATATATGCTTGTATTTTCCTGATATATACCTTTTACTTGTATTTCGAGACCTGTATAGACCCCTTCACCTACGACACAGTGGCGTCGCCACTGTAGCTGGAGGCAAAAATAGAGGAAAGCGCACAGCTAAGACTAGGGCTGGGCATCGATTCAGATTTCAAGAATCGATTCGATTCCGATTCTTATGGTTTTGAATCGATTATTTTTTATCTGTCCAATCCAATCCGCTTTCGATTCGATCTCAATCCGATCTCGATTCGATCTCAATTTGGTTTGCTGGTACTGAAAAAAATTTTAGCCTTTACCCGAATTCCATAACTCTGTAGTTATGCAATATATTAATTCTAGTATTATATTAATATTCTAGAATGAATGAATGAAGTAATATAGTTTATGGTGGCTGTAAGGACCAAACCAAACCCTCTCCCCAGATAGTCATCCACAAAATTATTTACACCCTCCATTTAAAAAAAGACTACATTCACAACAGAAATTCAAAATACAGGAAACAAATAATAAAAATTCACAAAATTATAATTCAGTGAGGCAAAATACACAGTAAGTCAGCATTTAAAACTTAAAACGACTAGCGACTAACCCGCTAGCTCGATGCTTAACTTAATGGAAAATGCCATTGACATGCTAACGGAATTAGCATCTACGTCGTAACTTCAAAGATAACATACAAAATAGAAAGTATCAATTTCACCTCGATCATGAACATTAACTGTCTTTATTAAAGTACTTACAGGCAGATGTTTCCTCTTTTTGTTTAAACGGAATTTTTAGAAACTACTTTTACCAGCCCCACTTAGTCTTCTTCTGGCACTGCACCGGCTTTAGTAGTCCACTCTGTCCAGCTCACTATCTCCCCCTAGCGGAGCGGCAGAACCACTGCACTTAACCAGGGGCAGTACATTAAATGGTAATTTAAAAAAAAGATAAGAAAAATCGATCTTTGGACATATGAATCGATCTTTGGAAATTCATATGAGAATCGATTCAGAATTGGAAAATCAATTTTTTGAACACAGCCCTACCGAAGACTGTAGAAACAAGCTTTCTAACAGTGTTATTACGACTTTAAAATGTTGTCTTGCTGTATGTTTGGGTGCCAGAATATGAGGAACAACGTTTGTGGCAGTAAATTAAAGTTTTTTAGGACACCAGCGGATACTAGTGCTCAGAAAAAAACGAAGGCAATTATGGTTCGATGCAATAAGATAAAAAGACTGAATGGAGGCGATCAATATTAATGCTGAATGATGCAATATAAAACTGAAAACGTCAAATATGTTCTGCTTTTCCCTAAAAGCAATAAAACGAATCATCATAACACATCAGAACGAGTGTAACAGCTGCTGCATTGCAAGACCTCCCGTTAGCTTAAACTTTCCAGCATGCAGGTGCAGTTTGCTCTTAAAACGATAATGTTTTCCAGATTGACGATGATCCAGGTCCGACCGCGGCTCAAAGATCCAAACGTAGATTATTTATAATTAGAACGTGTCGTGACCATTTCTGACATACTTGTCAGCATCCAGCTATTTCTTTGCTCTGAGCTTCTCTTTGCTGGACACACAGATGTCCAGCAGAAGATCCTCATCCTCTCCTGTAAGGTCTGTGGATCAGTCAGCATGTTTCCATCTGCTAGCGTTAATTTACTAAAACAGCTGTCACGCCTGTAGAGTGAGTGTCTGGACATATTCCGACAGTTCAGAGACTAAAACACTTTTTTGAAAACTCTCCATTTCCAAAAAAGCCACCAAAACTTGCTAGCTGCTGCTTGTTAACATAGCAACAAGAGCTGCTTTTGCCTCCAGGCTAAGCCCCGCCCACAAAAACGTCACCGTGTTTGTAAACTGTGAAGGGGTCTATATTCTGGCTTGTACAATTTTGTTTAATTTTCTGACTATTATTTTGAGACTTGCAAAATTCACTGGTAACACTTTACAATAAGGGTCCCTTCATTAACGTTAATTAGTGCATTATTAAGCATTAATTAACTGTTTTATAATATATCAACAACTATTATTAACTGTTAGGACATTGGTAAATGCATTGATTAGCAGTTAATTAATGCTTACTACTCAGCCTTAGTTAATGCATTATTAAGTGTTGATAAAAGTTGAATTATGTAATTAGCTATTTATATATATCCGTATATATATATATATATATATATATATATATATATATATATATATATATATATATATACTGTACCTGTTCACTTAAAAGACAAAAGTTGGGGTTTGTAGTCAGGTGTTGAATTGAGAGGGGGTTGGGTGTGTGCATGTGTGTGTTTTGTGTTATATTCGTGGATGTGTGAAGGCTTGTTTTTATTTGAATTTACATTTGTTTTTATTATGTCGAGCACTTTGTGTTGCCTTTTAATGGTATGAAAAGTGCTTTATAAATAAAGCTTGATTTGATTTGAGCTAATAAATTTAGATGTAACAAATCACAGTAATTTTTAAAAGTTGATCCATCAGCGCATGTGGAACAAACTCCCAGAAACCTGCAGGTCTGCTTAAACTCCTGCAGTTTTAAATCAAGGTTAAAAACTTTTCATTTGCAGCTGCCTTTTATCAAAATAACTTATTTTATCTCTTGCATTTTATCTTTTTTATTTCAGTTTTTACTGAATTCCTGTTTTTTTCTTTTAATTTCTTTTAAATTAGATCTTATAAGACTTACAGAATAATCTGTATTTGTACATTTAATTTGTACTTGTTGCAGTTTCAAATAAGGAATTACAATTTACAAAACTTATGTCCCTATCCTAGCTCCATACTGGTGACATCTACTTCTTGGGAACTGGTATGATTTTAATTTTTCGCACCATTAAGCACAACAGTCACAGCAGTGTTCTTCCACAGAACCATGGCTTCCCAAATGTCCCATATGGACTTTTCACAAGAAGTTCCTCTGCAGGAGTTTGAAACCAATCCTATTAGTGGCAATAGGTTAGTGCCTATAGGAATCTAACTCAGAGGCACAGCACCCACTGAGCCAAAGTAACACTGCGGTCTGCTTGCGTGCACCGAAGCCTAGTAAATCATTCGTTTAACATGCCAGCCACAAGGCTCAGGCTTACAGAACATGGCAGAGTCCGGGTGGAGGCACACATTCAGAGGGGCTTAATGGAGGGTGGCAGCACGCAAATTTACTGCACCCAAAATCTTCTGAATTAATCCAGCCCTGTGCAGGAGACCTACATAAACTCTGCACGACCCAAACACGTACAGAATGACATCAATAGCAGGCAAAATACTTGAAAATAAGATCACCGGTCTGGCTGTGATGGGTACCAACAAGTTGTCCAACAAACAAATTAAACATGTGGCTGTCCTCATGGCAAGTGTGCTGTAAACAGAGCGTGACCTTTCATTTAATGCCACAAGCTTACACAACTAGACAAGACAGGCCTGCTGGTGTTACGAGTAAAGCTGTCCGTAGACTGTTTTGACGTCTGCTTCCAGAGAGCCGGAGCTTTGAGGTGAACGGGATTTTGGATGTTTTGTTGTTACTGAAACGTCGACTGCAGCCGCGTTCCAGAGCTGCAGATCATCTGCACCAAAGCTGATTTACGGTGTCACTTTCTATGAAGGTCATGTCTGTTATCATGTACTCCAAGCACATTATCAGGCAATTAAACGGCTTCATAAAACTCTTCAAATGTTGCTGATCGTGCATGGATGTACTAATTTATAAGTTAAGCATTCATAAAACTACACCTCTGCAGACATTACGGCTGTATGTTATCCTGACATGACTGCAGACTTTTAGTTATAAAAGCAGGAGAGTGTTTTGTAAAAATGACATTCAAATATGCTTCTAATGAATATGCAGTGGTGATATATTACACTTCTTATCCAGAGGATGCATCACAAAGACAGTTACAGTGGGTACAGAAGGTATTCCTACACTTTTCAGTCTTTGTTTCATTGCAGCCATTTCCTAAAATCAAAAAAGTTCATTTTATTTCTCATGAATGTACAGTCAGCACCCCATCTTGACAGAAAAAAAAAACAGAAATGCAGAAACTTTGCAAATTTATTAAAAATTAAACTGAAATATGACATGGTGATAAGTATTCAGAGCCTTTGCAGTGACTCATATTTAACTCAAATTCTGTCCGTTCCTTCTGATCCTCCTTGAGGTGGTTCTGCTCCTTCATTGGAGTCCAGCTGTGTTTAATTAAACTGATTGGACGTGATTAGGAAAGACACACACCTGTCTATATAAGAGCTTCCAGCTCACAGTGCATGTCCGAGCAAATGAGGATCATGAGGTGGAAGGAACTGTCCAAGGAGCTCAGAGACAGAATTGTGGTGAGACACAGATCTGGACAAGGTTACAAAAGAGTTTCTGCAGCACTAAAGGTTCCTAAGAGCACGGTGGCCTCCATAGTCCTTACATGGAAGAAGTTTGGGACGACCAGAACTCTTCCTAGACCCGGCCGTCCAGCCAAACTGAGCAATGGTGGGAGAAGAGCCTTGGTGAGAGAGTAAAGAAGAAGCCAAAGATCACTGTGGCTGAGCTCCAGAGATGCAGCAGGGAGATGGAGAAAGTTCCACAAAGTCAGTATCACTGCAGCCTCCACCAGTCGGGGCTTTATGGCAGAGTGGCCCGATGGAAGCCTCTCCTCAGTGCAGACATATGAAAGCCCGCATAAAGTTTGCCAAAAACACATGAAGGACTCCCAGAATGAGAGAAATAAGATTCTCTGGTCTGATGAGACCAAGATTTAACTTTTTGGAGTTAATTCTAAGCGGTATGTGTGGAGAAAACCAGACACTGCTCATCACCTGCCCAATACCATCCCAACAGTGAAGCACGGTGGTGGCAGCATCATGGTATGGGGGTGTTTTTCAGCTGCAGGGACGGGACGACTGGTTGCAGTTGAAGGAAAGATGAATTCGGCCAAGTACAGAGATCCTGGAAGAAAAGCTCTTCCAGAGTTCAGGAGCTCAGACTGGGCCGAAGGTTCACCTTCCAACAAGACAATGACCCTCACACACAGCTGAAATAACAAAGGAGTGGATCAGAACCACTCTGGACCATTCTGGACCGGCCCAGCCAGAACCCTGACTTAAACCCAACTGAGCATCTCTGAGAGACCTGAAAATGGCTGAACACCACCGTTCACCATCCAACCTGCCAGAACTGGAGAGGATCTGCAAGAAGAACCAGAAGATCCCAAATCCAGGTGTGGAACACTTGTTGCATCATTCCCAAGAAGATTCATGGCTGTACCAGCTCAGAAGTACTTCTAGTCAGTACTGAGCAAAGTACTCAATACTTATGACCATGTAATGTTTCAGTTTTCTTTTTTAATAAATTTGCTAAAATTTCTACATTTCAGTTTTTTTCTGTCCAGATGGGTGCTGAGTGACATTAATGAGAAATAAGATGAACTTTTTTTTTTATTTTGGCTGCAATTAAACAAAGAGTGAAAAGTTTAAAGGGGTCTGAATACTTTCCGTACCCACTGTACATGTTAAAAACAGTAGATGCAGACAAGCACCTGTTCATCTCACATAAGAGCTATTTAATGGAGCAGTAAAGCTCACCAGCTTCAGGAAAACACTGGAGTTAACATAAAAAAGATAGAATTTTAGTAAGATTATGGCCACAAAATAAATGAAATAAATGAACAAAGGTTATAGGGAAATATAAATATGAGATTAAAGGGTGGATAGCTGTGAAGTCTGTGTCTGGGTTAGTGCACATGAAGGTCAGGTGTGTGCATGTTAACACGACAAAGAAAATCCACAGAATTATTTCTGACATTTCCAGTGTCAGACCAGGACGTGCTCAGTCTCGCATTTGTAAAAGTAGGCCAGCGAGAACATTCAAACAGAGCAGTTATTTCCCACTGGCTTCGTTAACGTAGACCAACCGAGGAGCGTGATCATGCTGATTATGTGAATATCAAATAAATAGACACAGAAATCAATCCTAACCTGCTGTTAACATTTTACAACCACTTAAACGTTCTGAATAGTGAAGAGATGGAAATGGTGATGTAATGTGTTGTGCTGCAACAAGAACATAGTTTGTCCCAGAATGAAAAGCACATGTCCAATTTACACTTACAGCCTCTGCAATGTCCTCTGCTTTGAGACAAGTTTGATTCTCCACAATCAGATGTCATGTTCCCTCACAACAATGTGATGTCATTCATTTGGGTGTTATGCAAGGTGTTGTTGTTGTCAGCGGGGTTGGTTTGAGCCGGCACAAGAAGCATCAGAAGGTGCTGCCCTGCAGCCAGCACAGTTCAAAGAATCAGCTTCTGATGTGACATAATGACGGCGAGCGAAGGGAACGCATGTTTGGACTGAAGGCTGTTGCTCATGAGACTGCAGCAGACAACAATTACAGTAGCCACAGTGTTCAAAATCCAGCATGCCGTCAATAATATGACTCAAAACTGTCCACGGACCTTCATGAGGCCTTTTAGAGGAACTCGTGTGATGAGCTCTGACTACATTATAGATGCATTTTTAATGATTGTTTTTGGAGTGAATTCTGCTCGTTATTTCTATATAAACTATTCGTTTTAATATACGTAGCCAGAGCCGGTTTTGCCATTAAGCAGGCTAAGCTACCGCTTAGGGCCCCAGACCACTAAGGGGCCCCCAAAGGAAGTAGTTTGTCTCAGTGAGTGCTTTATGGGCTTCATTCAGATGAAGAGGAATTATTATTAGCTGGCAAGGACAAGGTGATTAATTTAATTAATCTGTAATGTCAGAAATAATCTGATGTCAGTCACGGCCGTTTCAAGGAATTATGGGGCCCCGAGCAAAATAGACTTGAAGGGACCCCCCCCCCCAAAACAATGCTGCAAACATCGTATTTTTTACATTTTAAAAATGTGAAAAAAGGTCACAACCACCCCCATACCGTAATAAAAAAAACTATAGGATTGCTTTTTAATAAATGGTTGGTCATAGCAGGGGGGACACACTCTAATGGACGCCGCGTAATGGGAAACGACACGTGTCCAAATGGGCCCTGTCATTGACCCTTCACCGCCGGCTGACTACTGTCAGTCGCAATATCTCAGCAAAAAAAGCTTAAAAGTGGGATTTTCAACTTCTGCATGTCCGATCTTAAAAATTCCAACTGTATGTGTAGCTAGTGTCTAAAGTTAGAAAGAAAAGTGGTTTGGAAGCAGTTTGGGGGTCTCTGTTACTGCTTGAGTGCCGCTCGTTTAAAGCGTGGGGGTGCACCCCCATGGTGTCTTGGGGCCCCAGTCCAACTTGGGGCCCTAGGCAATTGCTTGGCTTGCTTGCCTTGTTGCAACGGCCCTGATGTCAGTGATAATGAAGATGAATAGACTAGACATGTCATAGCAATTTTTGAAAACGCGATTTAATTTAGCAGGTGCTAGCAGATTTAGCTATTGGTTTGGTACTGTTAGCCAGCAAAGCAGTTGTAAGTCTTTGTCTTGAGTCTGAGTTGCTGACCGTCCTGTAAAATATACAGTTGTTCCTTATTTAGTTATCAACCATCCTGGTTAAATCAGAATTTTATAGTTCAGTTTGTGGCTATAAAAAGGGGGAGGTCAAACCCCGCCCGGGGGGCCTCCTGAGGTATTAGTAGTTATCCCGGGAACACACCTTGACCGGTTCAATCAGACATTTTATCAGTCCAGTATTGATGGTCTATAAAACAAGATCAAATTGCATCATGTACAGGTTCAATACTGAACCAGCGGACGCGATTTGTTGAGTATTTTCATAAACGTCCGATACACATCTGTCACATCCTGGAGAGGGCAGAATGAACGGGGCCTCTATAAGACATCTGCAGCAAAACTCCGTAATTTCACCAATACTTTCAGATGAATGAACAAACAAACAAGTACCATTGTCCTGTAAGTTCAGATTTAGTTCTCCGTTCGTTTTGGGGGGGCATCCTCCACACTGTTCTGACCGCGCACACCAAGCATAGCTGAGAGAGCAGCTAGCTAGCCAGGCAACAACAGACCGCCGATTTAACACAATTTGTCATGGGATTACATCTGAAGGCGGTATCTCAAACTCGCAAATGTGCAGTAGAAGAAAATGCCTTTAAAGATGTAAACTGTGTCACATGTCTCTGGCAGTGTGGTGTGTGCTAGCGTGAGCTCAGATTGCTGTGTGTGCTACCAAGAGCTCTCAGGCTTGGCGCTGTAAGCTCTTTCATAAACCGCGTTTCTATTTCAGTTTTTCACAAAATAAAAGCCATATTTCTAAAATTTCAAAAAGCAGAAATGCGATATGAAGGTGTTTCCATCGAATGGTGTTTAGTGCAGCCGTAATTCTCGTAAAATCCCGTCCCGCGAGACCTTTGAAGAGGATGGAGATACAAAACATTTTGCGTTTCAGAGCTACTTCTGCTCCTCTGATATCATCAGCAGGGGTGAAAAATTCTCGTCGTGATGTGTTACTAAAGCACGGCCATAAGATGTTATCCCCTGGCCACGCATGATTAAATACGGCAACCAATAATTAACCTGAGGGAACGAGGTAACCGAGTATGGGCCATGTGTCACAAATGTGTACATAAATAACTCTTAGCCAGTCGTTACTAACAAGCCTACGTCAAGAACTTAAACTAGCCGCATGTTATCCAAAAATGAACTCTGTGCGCTAAAATACAGGGATTTTTCGGATTTTTCATATCAGCCTATATGTAACTCGTAAAACGTCCCCCATCACTCCGATTCCAAAGGGAATGCTTGTAAATGATCATAAACATCATCGTTAGGAAGGGAAAACTGTTCTTACCCCCATTACGTCATACCCAATGAAATGTAAATGCAAAAAAGTGTTTCCATTATACTTTAGCAATATACCGCAAACTATCAAAACATCTGAAACAAAACACCTCATGAGATCAGATAAACTTAACACGCAAAAAACTAGGGATGGTGGATATTGGAATTTTGGCCGATATCAGATATGCCGATATTTTAAAACTCATGTGGCCAATAACCAATATCGATACTGTTATTAAAGCTGAAAAAAATAAGCAGTCATTGCAAAAAGCAGTTTTGTTATCCATTTCCGACCCTTTGAAAAACAGGGGTGGGTAAAAATATCGATACACTGAAAAATCGCGATATTTTCATATGCAGATATCTAATCTATATTTAAAAACGTGGCATTGATCTATTTTACTTACAAAATTCCACAAGATTTAGTCGTTCTGTTACAAAATCTCACGATATTTCGGGAATTCTCACAAGATTTCGTAGCAGAACAATGAAATATCGCAAGATTTTGTTAGTAAAATACACCAATACCGCGTTTTTAAATGTCAATATGATATCAGCATATGAAAATGTTGTGATAGTTCAGTGTATCGATATTTGCTCCCACCCCTGGTCCTCAGAAGTTTTAAAGTGTGTAAAAAGACATTTTTGAAGAAAAAGGTTTTTTTTTTTTTTTTTTACTTTAGAAACAGCGGGCTGATCGGTTAAATATCGGTTAAATATTGGTGGGGTGGCCGATGTCCGATACTCAGTTTTAAGACCGACATAGGCCGATACCGATAGGGGGCCGATTATATCGTGCATCCCTACAAAAAGCGTAAAAATTAATGTTGCGTAAAATGTTGACTAAAACGCAACATCATCGTAAAAAGCATTTTTTAAAAATTACGCTCTCACGAGGGTTTTTTTTAGATGGTAAGAGGTTATAGGGTAATACTATAGGGTAATGTTGTACTATCATAGGGTTATACTGAACACCCATCTTTACTGTAAATAACCTCTTAAAACCAGATGTTATCAACAGAGCTGTAAAGACATGGTCACAAAAGTAGCTGTTGTACTATAACTTTGTAGTATTTTGGCAAAAGCGTGACATTAACATCTAATAGGGGATTATCACGCTTACCAGAAGTTCCCGGATTTTGACACTTCCTCTTCCGGGCCATGTTAACAACAGCCGTTCCTGCTCTGTTATACTGTTTAAATCGGATAAACTCCAAACATATTTAAGTTTTCATTCTAGACTGAAATGATACTGGATCA